>SJXQ01009970.1:0-34999 GCA_006408695.1 Aepyceros melampus
GCAGGGTGACAATATACAGCCTTGACATACTCCTTTTCCTATTTGGAACCAGTCTGTTGTTCCATGTCCAGTTCTAACTGTTGCTTCCTGGCCTGCATACAGATTTCTCAAGAGGCAGGTTAGGTGGTCTGGTATTCCCATCTCTCTCAGAACTTTCCACAGTTTATTGTGATCCACACAGTCAAAGGCTTTGGCTTTGGCACAGTCAAGAAAGCAGAAATAGATGTTTTTCTGGAACTCTCTTGTTTTTTCGATGATCCAGCGGATATTGGCAATTTGATCTCTGGTTCCTCTGCATTTTATAAAACCAGCTTGAACATCTGGAAATTCATGGTTCACGTATTGCTGAAGCCTGGCTTGGAGAATTTTGAGCATTACTTTACTAGCATGTGAGATGAGTGCAATTGTGCAGTAGTTTGAGCATTCTTTGGCATTGCCTTTCTTTGGGATTGGAATAAAAATTGACCTTTTCCAGTCCTGTGGCCACTGCTGAGTTTTTCTTCAAGACTTAACTATGGGCCCTCCTCTTTTCTTATCTAACTTTCTTTCAGTCTAGATACAAAGGACTCTGATATCTCTAGCTCTAGCCCAGACCTATAAGCTTCAGACATTATCCTCCACAGTCAAGTCAATTTACCCATATAATGTGAATGTCTCAAAAGTGCCTCAAACAACATAGCAAACCAAATTCATGAGTTCCCATAACATTCTCCCCTAAAAGATTCTCCTAAAGCATTCCCTATCTGAGTACACTGCACTAAAGATCCTCTATTCCCACAAGTCCCAGAAACTTGTGAATCATTCTTTACATAACCTCCCGACCAACCCCTATTATTCAATCTGTCACCATCTTCCCTTGATTTTCCCTTCTAAATATTTCTCTAATTTGCCCATTTTTCTTATTATTAACCCATTCAACTGCAATTCCTAGAGGAACCACTGCAATGATCTTACTCTCTAGGCCACCCACATTTCCATTTTCTCTTTCAGCCCTCAAATTAGTTTTCTACTCTGTTGTCATAGGAATCTTCTATGTATTAAACCCTTGCTTTAATACTCTGACATAGGGCTTCACTGGTGGCTCAGTGGTAAATAATCCAGCTGCCAAAGTAGGAGACATGGGTTTGATCCCTGGGTTGGCAAGACAACCTGGAGAAGGAAAGGGCAACCTACTCCAATACTCTTCCCTGGGAAATCCCATGGACAGAGGAGCCTGGCAGGCTGCAATCCACAAAGTTGCAAAGAGTTGGACACAACTAAGCAACTGAGCACACAGGCAATACTCTTACATAGTTTCCTAGTGTTCTTACCCTTATCAACATGCCTCTAGTTCTATACGGTCCAGCCCTTGCCTCATCACCTACTAACTCTTCGAGCTCTAACCATACTGCCTCTCTACATCCTCCCCATGTTTCTGTCTGCTGCAAAGCCTCTTCCATGAGCCTCTACTCTCCATCAGTTACCTCTCTTCACCCAATAAATTCTACTCATTTTTCAGATCTCAAAAGTCACATTCCTTTCCTTTTCAGGGCAATTATATATTTGTAAAAGACTCTTGATAAAGGTGAAAGAGGAGAGTGAAAAAGCTGGCTTAAAACTCAACATTCAAAAAACTAAGATCATGGCATCCAGTCCCATCACTTCATGGCAAATAGATGTGGAAACAACGGAAAACACTGACAGACTTTATTTTCTTGGGCTCCAAAATCAATGCAGATGGTGACTGCAGCCATGAAATTAAAAGATGTTTACTCCTTGGAAAAAAACCTATGACAAACCTACACAGTGTGTTAAAAAGAAGAGACATTACTTTACTGACAAAGATCCGTATAGTCAAAGCTATCATTCCAATAAATTCTACTCATTTTTCAGATCTCAAAAGTCACATTCCTTTCCTTTTCAGGGCAATTATATATTTGTAAAAGACTCTTGATAAAGGTGAAAGAGGAGAGTGAAAAGCTGGCTTAAAACTCAACATTCAAAAAACTAAGATCATGGCATCCAGTCCCATCACTTCATGGCAAATAGATGTGGAAACAACGGAAAACACTGACAGACTTTATTTTCTTGGGCTCCAAAATCAATGCAGATGGTGACTGCAGCCATGAAATTAAAAGATGTTTACTCCTTGGAAAAAAACCTATGACAAACCTACACAGTGTGTTAAAAAGAAGAGACATTACTTTACTGACAAAGATCCGTATAGTCAAAGCTATCATTTTTCTAGTAGTCATGTATGGATTGAGAGCTAGACCATAAAGAAGGCTGAGTGCTGAAGAACTGGTGCTTTTGAGTTATGGTGTTGGAAAGGACTCCTGAGAGTCCCCTGGACTGCAAGGAGATCAAACCAGTCAATCTTAAAGGAAATCAATCCTGAATATTCATTGGAGGGACGGACGCTGAGGCTGAAGCTCCAATACTTTGACTACCTGATGCGAAGAGCCGATTCACTGGAAAAGACCCTCATGCTAGGAAAGACTGAAAGCAGGAGGAGAAGGGGACAACAGAGGATGAGATGGTTGGCTGGAATCACTGATTCAATAAACATGAATTTGAGCAAGCTCTAGGAGATGGTGCAGGACAGAGAAGCCTGGCGTGGTGCAGTCCATGGGGTTGCAAAGAGTTGGACATGACTGAGCAACTGAACAAAATATATAAAATTTAACAAAAGTCTGGATAGAATATAGGAGAGCCTCAGTAAGTTTAGAAAAAAACTGAAAGGTTTAAAAATAAAATCAGAATACAAATACTTCCTACTTTACCTTCTTCTGTCAAAAACTTTAGCTAAACCAAGAGCCCTGCTAAATCTGGATTACAATTTACATGAACACCACTGCTACTTGATTTAACAAGGCTTTCAAAGTTTATCTGGAAATCAAAAGAGGAGTTTAAGATAACAAAATACAAAAAGTTTTTCCACTTTGATTCCTAGAATAAAGGACAGACATACATCCTTTGCTATACTATAAGAATGTATAATTCTTGAATGTGATGAATCTACTTTGGTGTCATCTGCGATGGGAACTAGCTAGATTTTGTTAGAAACACTAAAAATTTTTCAAAAGTCACAAAGTTATTAACTCCTGAAGCATGAAAACATTATTCTTGATGCTTTTGTTATACTGAAACTTTTAAGTGTTAGTCACTCAGTCATGTCCAGCTCTTTGCGACCCCATGGACTGTAGCCCACCAGGCTCCTCTGTCCATGGAATTCTCCAGGCAAGAATATTGGAGTGGGAAGCCATTCCCTTCTCCAGGGGATCTTTCTCATGATCTGGATTGAATCCAGGTCTGCATTGCAGGCATATTCTTTACCATCTGAGTCACCAGAGAAGCCCTGAACCTTTAAGGTAGCCTAAAATTCAGGCTCTAAAAGCTTCTGAAGTTAAGTCTTATCTTACATACTATTTTTGTATCATAACATGAAATCTGCATCTTATTATTACAATTGGAATAGACCACTGTAAACTGGTATCTGCTTAGCTGTGTAGGAGTCTAGTGATATGAGGTATATACCTCCGTTGCTATGTTAAGCGGCCTGGGCCCTGGTCTAGCGTTCACAAATTCCTTTAAACACTTTTCATTCTCTAGCTCTCTTCCTTTTGCAGACCTAGGATTTCAAGGAGCAGATGAAGAACGAAACAGAAAAACCTTTATCCATTTCCTTTACTTTCTGTATTCCAACACCAAAACCACAATGTCCAATCAGGATCTGGCATAACAAAGGCTAAGTATCTGATACATACACACGCACAAGGAGATGCACAAACACAGATACGGGCACACACGCAGACACCAAGGCTTGTTCCCACAGACACAGATGCATCTACTACACAGGCACAGACACACAGACGTGTATTTTACACGTATTTTTTTTAAGTCTAGGAAAGAATATGTATTATTTTATGTATTATACTAGTCAGAGAAGCATACTCTACTGGATATTTCTAGGAACAAAGCAGCTTATTGCATTCGGTGAACAACAAATTATTCACCTGTTCTCCATCAACCCTGAAAACTTTAACAAAAAGTAGAGTTCCTTGATTATTTTTCAGAAATAAGCAATGAGTGAAAATTTGGAAAACATCAGGGAATTAAATTACATTAAGAAGGCAAGCAAATCAGGCATGATTTGCTTCAGTACACTGATAAATTATTTACCTAATATTAAAAGGTCATGGTACCAAAGACAAACGGAAAAATAGATAAATTAGGTTACTTCAAAATTTAAATTCTTGTGCTGCAAATAATACTTTCAAGAAAGTGAAAAAAATCCACAGAATAGGAAAAATATTTGCAAATCATATATATGAGAACCTACATCAGGAGACTTGTATTCATAATATATAAAGAACCTTTATAACTCAATAATTAATACTGAATTGTACAATTAAAACAAGTAAACTTTATGTTATATATGAATTATATCTCAATAAAGCTGTTTTAAAATACCATGGAATCTTATAATGAATGTTTAGTATCTATAGAGTTTAAAAAGTAAATGAGAAATGAAGCAGAATTTTGCAAATGCATTTATATTCTGGTAAAGATAATCAAAGAAATACAATTACTACACATTCACTGGTTTTAGGACACTAGATTAAATAGGCAGGAAAAAGAATAAATAGATGATGCAATTCTTGACCTCAAAGAAACCATAATCTATAATGTGCCAAGACTTTGCACAATATCATGTCTCCATAGTGTTCCACCATAGCTTAAACCTAGAGTTGGCTTCATATTTAAAAGTTCATTTTCAATGGCTCAAAGCTTCTCTGTTCTTCAACTACGTCCCTTTCAATTCCTTCAGTTTCTACTGACAACATCTAAGACACTATGTTCTACTATGGTC
This sequence comes from Aepyceros melampus, assembly GCA_006408695.1. NCBI lineage: Eukaryota > Metazoa > Chordata > Mammalia > Artiodactyla > Bovidae > Aepyceros > Aepyceros melampus. The sequence continues at coordinate 4,853 of SJXQ01009970.1, forward strand.
TTGCTACAGCAGATATTCAACAAATAGTTGTTAAAGGAATAAATGAACGAACAAATGAATAAGTTATTATCCTAAGAGGTGTTTGTCTGGATTTTAATAAAGATCAAGGCCTTACTGGAAAATAGAAACATTTCTGTTTTTTCTTTAGATGCTGGAATCTTTAAGATAACTCAGTGAGTTCCTGAAATCATTCCCTATGGCCGGCCTACACCCTTAGATGTAGCAGACATTAAGGACTAATAGACATTTGAAAACAAAACAAGAATACCTAAAACCAAAGAGGGAAACATAGAAACTGATAACCTGCAAACTGGGTATTTAACATGAGAGCAGTCATAAAAAGAGGGATAAAAGCCAGTTACTGAGAGAAGGATTTCTAGGAATAAAGAGAATTTTAACCAGATTCATGACATACTCAAACTTATAATCAGGTAGGTATATATAATATGTAAAACAAATGTTTAGTCTTCAAACTTCAAACTTCAAAAAAAAAAAAGCATCCTTACAGTAGTCATATATAGCTTCAAAAGGAGTAGAAGTCTTATAGCCATTAAAGCTGGGCAATAGGAGTAGCATTTCAAAAAATCATATTAGGCATGACTGTCAAAATTCAAGATGCAGAAGAATAATTCGGAGTCTGTGGATCACACATCTAAGAATCTGCTGGATGTGTTATAAGATGAATAAGGCCTACAGAGCTAATGTAAAACCTGGCAATAACTGATAACACTGTATTATATAACAGAAACTTGCTAAAGGAGTAGAATGTAAGTTCTCACAATAAATGAATAAAGAAATATTTATGTGAGGTGATAGATAGACTGATAAAGAGGGAACAGTTTTACAATATATAGGTAGATGTACACTTTAAATATCTTATAATTTTATATGTCAAGCGTACAAAAATAAACTCAAAATGGATTTTGAATTAAAAGTCTAAATGTAAGACTGCATACTATAAAATTCCTCAAGGAAAACACAGGCAGAAAACACCTTGACATAAATCATAACAATATATATTTTTTGGTATTCATCTCTTAAAGGGAAGAAAATAAAAGAAAAAATAAATAAATGGGACCTAATTAAACTTAAAAGTTTTTACATAGCAAAGGAAACCATCAACAAGATGAAAAGACAACCTACTGAATGGGATAAAATATTTGCAAATGAAATGAATGATAAAGGATTCAGTTAGTTCACTGTCATGTCCGACTCTGCAACCCCATAGACTGCAGCACGCCAAGCTTCCCTGTCCATCACCAACTCCCGGAGCTTGCTCAAACTCATGTCCATCGAGTTGGTGATGCCATCCAAACATTTCATCCTCTGTTGTACCCTTCTCCTCTTGCCTTCAATCCTTCCCAGCATCAGAGTCTTTTCCAATGAGTCAGTTCTCAACTCATATAACTCAACATTAAAAAACCTAACAACCCAATTAAGAAATGGGCATAACAACTCAATAGACATTTTCCCAAAGAAAAAATCCAGATGACCACCAGGCACAGGAAAAGATGCTCAATATTGCTAATCATCAGGGAAATGCAAATTAAAGCTACAATGACATGTCACTTTGCACCCAACAAAATGGCTATTATTAAAAAAAAATCATACAAATATCAAATGTTGGTGAAGGAGGAATGTAGACTGGTACAACATTGTGAAAAATAGTATGGAGGCCTCTCAAAAAATTAAAATTAACATATGACACAGCAATTCTACTCCTGGGTATAAATGCAAAAGAAACAAAAATACTGATTTGAAAAGATACATGCACCCCAATGTTCAAGCAGCACTGTTTACAATTGCCAAGGCATAGAAGCAACCCTGTGTCCATTAACAAATGAATGGATTAACAAGATGTGGTATATACACACAATGGAATACAACTCAGCCATTAAAAAAAGAACGAAATTTTGCATTTGCAGCAAAATGGATGGACTGGCAGTGAATTATGTTAAATAAAGTATGCCAGACAGAGAAAGACAAATAGTGTATAGTATCACTTATATGTAGAATCTAAAAAATACAACAAACTAGTAAACATAACAAAAAAGTAGACTCACAAATATAGAAAATGAACTAGTGGTTTCTGGTATGGTGAGGGAAAGGAGGAGGAACTCTATAGAGATAGAAGGGAAAAAGGATTGTTATGATAACATACAAAATCATTTGTTTGAAACTTCTGAAAATCCTAAAGCACCTATGGAATTAAAAAATTTTTTTTAATTAATTTTTATTTTTTAGTTTGTTTTGCTTTACAATACTGTATTCACTTTGCTATANATCAAGCCCCCTTTCTCTTCCTTCCTTTATGGCTGGAAAGCTGAAATGCTCACTTTCCCAGCCTCCCTAGCTGTGAGGAGTAGTCCCATGACGTAATTTCAGTCAATGAACAAGAGGCAAAAGTCTTTGGAGCACCTATTTTCAAAGAAAAAGCCCAGCTAAAGGAGAATCCTTCACCCCACTTTCCCCACTCCTCCCTGGGGGCCCCCTTTCCTTCTGGTTCTTTAAGGAGGACACAGACATTATGGCCAGAGGGCAGAAGTCACCTTGTGAGCATGGGAAACTCACTTGCTAAGTGGAATGGAATGGAAAATCAAAGGATGCCACGTCCCAGTGCAAGAGCTTAGCACTCTTGTCCTCCCTGTAGAGGACATTTTGGAGGCTCTTCACGATATACACTCTTTGGGGGTCCCCTCCCCTCCCAAACTGAAGGGTCATTTATGCCATGTCACTTGGCAGCTGCCTGAGCACAGCTCCTTGGCTGTAAAGTGGACACCTGACCAAGAGCTGAGGCAATCAGACTCCCACTCAAGCACCTGAACCCAGCCTGGGGCTCAGTCTCAGGCAGAGAACACTGTGATGCTCTACTCGCATCCCTATTTAGGAGCGCAGGGTGCATTTCTCAGCTGCTGGAAGTGCCGCTGATGGGGGACATCTCCCAGCTGCCACCTTCAAGGACAGCCTCAGCGGAGGAGAGCCCTGTCAGAGGTCACGCCCTCTTTCCTAGGCAGCCCACTCCAGTGACTAGTTGGAGGTGGGTGGGTGAGGTGTGTTAAAAGTCCAGTCCTCTCACCATCTGGGTCCAGAGCTTTCTGTGGATCTGCTGAGGACATTTGGAGGATGGTGTCCCAACCTGACCTTTCCCTCTTTCCACCCCTGAATCCTTCCTTTCCTTCCACACGTGTTGATCTTGAAAACCTTCTGAACTAAACATCTTCCAGGATAAACTCCATCTCAGAGCTGCCCCCCAGGGAAGCCAACCCCATGATGCAAGAACTACAAGGGCCTGAGACACAAGGGCTGACGAGACTGCGTCATCCACAGACAGAGATGGAGGCCAGAGCCTGGAGCCCAGAGAGAGGCAGGCACCCGGCCCCCGCGAGGCAGCAGATGAAACTGTGCTAATTCCTGACATTTCCCAGCTCCTGCTGAAGCCCTTGGGTTCTGCGAGACTTCCTTGATCCCTCATAATATCCCTCTTTGTTGAACTCGCTTAAGTGAATTTTGATCTCTTGCCCTCAAACCATCCTTGAACAAGACCTGCTGCTACTCTGCATTTAAGAATGAGAAATGAAAGCCCAGAGGGAAGGGGCTTCCCTGAGGTCATAGCAAGTTAGTGAGAGAGGAAGGTCTTCATCCATTACTAATGTAGCAAATAGCTATTGAGGACCTACTGTGTGCTGTGAATTGTGTACCTTTGGGGGTTAATAAAAACAGTGTCAGACTTTATTTCTTTGGGCTCCAAAATCACTGCAGATGGTGACTGCAGCCATGAAATTAAAAGACGCTTACTCCTTGGAAGGAAAGTTACGACCAACCTAGATAGCATATTCAAAAGCAGAGATATTACTTTGTCAACAAAGATCCGTCTAGTCAAGGCTATGGTTTTTCCAGTGGTCATGTATGGATGTGAGAGTTGGACTGTGAAGAAGGCTGAGTGCCAAAGAATTGATGCTTTTGAAGTGTGGTGTTGGAGAAGACTCTCGAGAGTCCCTTGGACTGCAAGGAGATCCAACCAGTCCATCCTAAAGGAGATCAGTCCTGGGTGTTCATTGGAAGGACTGATGCTGAGACTGAAACTCCAATACTTTGGCCACCTCATGAGAAGAGTTGACTCATTGGAAAAGACTCTGATGCTGGGAGGGATTGGGGTGGGAGGAGAAGGAAACAACAGAGGATGAGATGGCTGGATGGTATCACGGACTCAATGGACATGAGTCTGAGTGAACTCCGGGAGTTAGTGATGGACAGAAGGGCCTGGCGTGCTGCGATTCACGGGGTCTCAAAGAGTCGGACACGACTGAGTGACTGAACTGACTGAACTGAACTGTAAGCAAGGCAAACACTCCTATCACTGAGCTCACAATCCCATGAGAAAGAAAAACAAATAAACAGACAATTACAATACAGGGAGATAAGGGCTATGGAATCACTTAGGAGGGGCACTTATCCCAGGCAGGGAAGCTCCCAGCAACTCCCGAGAGGAAATGACATCTATGCCCAAGGCCTATAGGAGAGTAGAGCCCTCCAGGGAGAAGGGAAAGTGAAAAGGCTCAGAACTGAAAGGGAGTGGTGTGTGGATCCACACGCTGGTTTCCTCTGCCTGGCATCTTTCCCTTGGGGAGGGGGGCCTCAGTTTCCCTGGGCCCCCTGTTGCTTCCGGGAGATGGCCAATCACCACCCCCACGTCCCTCACCACACAGTTAGGTCCACAGCCCAGTCTGGCCCGATCAGAGCCTCCCTCAAGAGTCTGCATCTCTAATGGAGACACGAGGGAGTGGAAGGTGGTAAGGGCTGAGGCACCCTGTAGCAGTGCCTGAGAGGAGTGTCCACGTTGCCTGGATGCCCAGAGCTGTGGGGGTCCTGTCCCTCCTGAGCCTCAGGGTCTAGCTTTTCCTTCTATTCCGTGCCCTGCTTCACTGTTTCTTTGGTAAATCCCCTGTTCTTGTTTCACTCTTTCATCAAAGTCAATTTTTGGTACTTGCAGCTGAAGAATCCTGATTTCAGAAATTAGTACCACGAGTGGAATTTGTGACATTAAGCCTTAGGGATATGTGAGCTACCTGAAATTGGTTTTCTTAGCTCCATGGGGCCAAAATCAGAAGGACTCTGGTTCACATTATTCGACAGAAAAGAGGTTACTCATGGTACGCAGTGGTGAGCAGGTAATCATGGCACACATTCCGGTCACCTGGGACCAAGTGCCAGCTGAACGTGAGAGACTCCAGCAGCTGCTGTGGGCCAATTTATAAAGGATGAGGAAAGCTGGGACCTTCAGCTGGATGGCTGTTCCTAACACTGGATAATTTAAAGCAAGAAAATGACAGGCTCAAATCAAAATGTTCACCTCAAGGCACAGAATAAAATTCAGGGCCATTATATGAAAGAATCTTTTATTGCATATTGCTACAGAGTTTGAAACTGCTGAAGACTGAACTTCGAGATTGATTTTGAAGTTACTGAATTACAGTGTCAGTAGAATTCACAGCCTCACTTGGTCCCTTCTGTGAGCGGAAGGTCAGTGGTCAGGAAACATGAATGTCCTACTGGAGTGGTGGTACCTGGGGGGATTGCCAGGACCCTAAGCCTAAGCAGCTCACCCCTCACCCTTGAATTCCCTCCTGGCCCACCTCTCACGTTTTCTCCCTGAATAGTCAGAGTCCAGACTCCTCATGGTCCAGATGAAATGATGAAGAATCAGGAGAAGAGAAGAGTTACACTCAGAAAGGACTGCAGGAATGCACTAATTTCTATTTCTAAGGTATGAGGAAGATGTGTGGGGAGGATCTTAAGAGTGCCTTGATCAAGTGGGAGGGATATGGGTGGGGGCCGGACTGCGTTTACTGATATGGGCGCTGTCACCAGAAATCTTGCATTCAAGGTGCTCTTGGAGACAGTTGGCAGACATTCTGACATTTGCCAAAATCACTAATATGAATCCGAACCAAATGATGATCTGCTCTAATTGGCTAAAAAGGACCAAAAAATCCCTGGCATAAGTAGGGGAAGGAAGGCAAAACAACCAGCCGAGAACACCGAATGGATCTATCAATGGCCACAAACTCCAGGTTATTCCCTCTTCCTACTTCCTTGCAGATGCTATCAGTAAGATAAAGTCATGATCTTGTCTCTTATAATCAAAAAATGGGTAACATATTTCAGAGATACAAAACAAACACAACAAACATCCAGAAACCTCTTATGCAACCTAAGATATGGAAAGTGGGAGCTTGAGTCCTCCAGGAAGCGGACACCAAGATGGGATTTAAAATGCCTGCAAAGGATAATACCGGGGAGGCAGACAGGAGGAAGGGTCATCAGATCACTATGCGGTCTGACCCCACAGGACGGAGGGAAGGGTCCCAGACAGCTGTGTTGTTCTGAGAAAGTTTCAGGAAGGCTACCAGGAAGTCCTGCAGCCAAAGTCTCCCTCGATGGGACTGCGGTGGGGAGTGGGGTGGTTGCCTGGTATCCCCACCATGCCCAGCTGGGACGGGTGCAGCCTGGGAAGCGTGTTGCTGTAGTTCAGTCACCAAGTCATGTGCGACTCTTAGTGACCCCATGCCAGGCCTCCCTGTTCCTCACCATCTCCCAAACTTTGCCCAAGTTCATGTCCGTTGCCTAACGATGCAGTCCTGCCATCTCATTCTCTGACGCCCTCTTCTCCTTCTGCCTTCAATCTGTCCCAGCATCAGGGACTTTTCCAATGAGTCAACTGTTCGCATCAGATGACCAAAACACTTCAACTTCAGCATCAGTCATTCCAACGAGTATTCAGGGTTGATTTCCTTTGAGATTGACTGGTTTGATCTCCTTGCAGTCCAAGGGACTCTCAGGAGTCTTCTCCAGCACCAGTTCAAAGGCATCAATTCTTTAGCACTCTGCCTTTTTTACGGTCCAGCTCTCACAACCATCCCACTGATAGCTCAGTTGGTAAAGAATCTGCCTGCAACGCAGGAAACTCTGGTTTAATTTCTGGGTCAGGAAGATCCCCTGGAGAAGGGATAGGCTACCCACCCCAATTTTCTTGGGCTTCCCTTGTGGCTAAGCTGGTTAAAGAATCTACCTGCAATGCTGGAGACCTGGGTTCGATCCCTGGGTTGGGAAGATCCCCTGGAGAAGGGATGGCTACCCACTCCAGTATCCTGGCCAGGAGAATTCCATGGAATGTATAGTCCATGAGGTCACAAAGAGTCAGACGTGACTGAGTGACTTTCACCCACAACTGTTGGTGACCACTGGGAAGACCACAGCCTTGACTATATGGACCTTTGTCAGCAGAGTAATGTCTCTGCTTTTCAACACACTGTCTAGGTTGGTCATGGCTTTCCTACCAAGAAGCAAACATCTTCTGATTTCATGGCTGCAGTCATCATTCACAGTGATTTCAGAGCCCAAGAAGAAGAAATCTGCCCTACTTCCCCCTATTCCCCCCTCGATGTTTGCCATAAAGTAATGGGGTCAAATACCATGATCTTAGTTTTTTTAATATTTAGTTTTAAGCCGGATCTTTCACTCTCCTCCTTCACCCTCATCCAGAGACTCTTTAGTTCCTCTCTGCTTTCTGCCATTAGAGTGGTATCACTCACATGTCTGCGATTGCTGATGTTTCTCCTGCCTGTCTTGATTCCAGCTTGTGACTCATCTCCCTGGCATTTCTTGTGATGAGCTCAGTGTAGAGACTAAACAAACACGGTGACAGCAGACAGCCCTGTCGTACTCCTTTCTCGGTCTTGAACAAATCAGCTGTTCCATACAGGGTTCTAGAACCCTGGACTCGGGGAAATTGATAAAGGGTCTCCCGGGGGGAATGAGAGAGCAGCCCACTGAGGACTCACCTGAGAGCAGCCCACTGAGGACTCTACAACCCCAACCCCCTGCACTGTGGGCTCCCTCCCTCCATCACCTGTAACTGGGACTGAGATCTCAGTCCAGGGCTGGTTTGGACCCAGAGACCCTCAAATAAAGAGGTGGGCAGTACTTTTGAACAAGGAGCTGTTGCCACAGCACAGAAGACACAATGCATCTTCCACTGAACTTCCCCCAAAGAAAGCTGCTGCTCTTTACCTGGGTTGCTGAGCGCAAGAGAAGTGGAGGGGACAAGCAGGTGAGTGTCTGGCTCACTCTGACTCCTTGGGACAGGCAAGCCACGTGGCCCGGAGGTCAGAGCGGTCCTGCAACAGCTCAGGAAGAAGGCAGTTCTCACCTGAATTCACCACACACCAGGTCGGTGAGACATCAGCCCCCTCCAGGAGTTACTTCCCAAGTTCCTGAAAGGAAATCAAGGCCCTTGTGTGTGACAGAAAGCCCACCTCAGCTTCCTGACCAGAAGACGAGGACCAGTTACAAAAGGAAAGGCCAAGAGGAAGCCATTCATGCTCTTCCTGCTACAAAAGAGGGAACCAAAGCAACACTGCAAGCCCGAGGCGCCCACAAAGCTGGGCGTCCCCGTCTGACACCAGAAAGGTGGCGCTGTGATGGCCCGGTCATACCCCCGATGCTATCACACAGACCAGCTAGTGTGAAAGACAGCCAGCTCTTTGCCAGCAACAGTGGCACACTGTAAACTCAAGCGGGTGGTGGCTTGGTTCCAGATGTAGTCTCTCTGGTATAGCAAACACTACGAACAAAGCTAGTGGAGGTGATGGAATTCCAGTTGAACTATGTAAAGCCTTTGACTGTGCGGATCACAATAAACCGTGGAAAATTCTTAAAGAGATGGGAATACCAGACCACCTGACCTGCCTCTTGAGAAACCTGTATGCAGGTCAGGAAGCAATAGTTAGAAATCGACATGGAACAATAGACTGGTTCCAAATAGGAAAAGGAGTATGTCAAGGCTGTATATTGTCCCCCTGCTTATTTAACTTATATGCAGAGTACATCATGAGAAACGCTGGGCTGGAGGAAGCACAAGCTGGAATCAAGATTGCTGGGAGAAATATCAATAACTTCAGATATGCAGATGACACCACCCTTACGGCAGAAAGTGAAGAAGAACTAAAGAGCCTCTTGATGAAAGTGAAAAGAAACTGAAAAAGTTGGCTTAAAGCTCAACATTCAGAAAACTAAGATCATGGCACCTGGTCCCATCACTTCATGGCAAATAGATGTGGAAACAGTGAAAACAGTGGCTGACTTTATTTTTCTTGCCTCCAAAATCACTGTGGGTGGTGACTGCAGCCATGAAACTAAAAGACGCTTGCTCCTTGGAAGGAAAGTTATGACCAACCTAGATAGCATATTCAAAAGCAGAGACATTACTTGCCAACAAAGGTCCGTCTAGTCAAGGCTATGGTTTTTCCAGTAGTTATGTATGGTTGGACGATAAAGAAAGCTGAGCACAGAAGAATTGATGCTTCTGAACTGTGGTGTTGCAGAAGACTCTTGAGAGTCCCTTGGACTGTAATGAGATCCAACCAGTCCATCCTAAAGGAGATTGGTCCTGGGTGTTCATTGGAAGGACTGATGTTGAAGCTGAAACTCCAATACTGTGGCCACCTGATGCGGAGAGCTGATTCATTTGAAAAGACCGTGATGCTGGGAAAGATTGAGGTCAGGAGGAGGAGACGACAGAGGATGAAATAGTTGGATGGCACTGACTCAATAGACATGGGTTTGGGTAGACTCTAGGAGTTGGCGATGGACAGGGAGGCTGCGGTTCATGGGGTCGCAAAGAGTTGGACACGCTGAGTGACTGAACTGAACTGAATCTTATCCTGGTGGACTTCCCTGGGGGCTCAGATGGTAAAGCGTCTGCCTACAATGCGGGAGACCAGGATTCAATCCCTGGGTCAGGAAGATCTCCTGGAAAAGGAAATGGCAACCCACTCCAGTATTCTTGCCTGGAAAATGCCATGGACAGAGGAGCCTGGCTCCCTCGGGAAGGCTGTCAGCGTTCCTGGTGCTTCTCCGCTTCCTCCTTCAAGCCCGGCGGCAGTGAGCACAGCTCTGCTGGCCCCTCGTGGAAAAAGCAGAGGAGCTCCTTTCCCAGAATCCTCCAGTAGCCTGTGTCCGATTGGCCTGAACTAGGTCACGTGCCCATCTGCGGACCAATGCCCGTGTCTGGGGAGCTTCACTGGGTGGTGGCAGACATCCCAAGGGCTGAAGGAAGCCAATCCTATCCAAGCAACGTGACCAAGAGCTGGGGCCATGGGGTGGCGCTCCAAAGGAAATGGGGTCTTCACTGACGTAAAAGTGGGGGGAATGGATGCTGAGCCTTGTAAGCAGCAGGCTTCACACAGGGCACAGGGGAGGGGAGGGGAATCAGTTTTGATTGTAGAATCACATTTTGGCTTGACTCTTATAAACTCCCAGAGTTCATGTCCCTGGGGTTTTTCCTTCTCTGGGGCCTCTGCTATCTGCGAGGAGGGGAAGGGAACCATAGCCCCTCGTGGAGGACAGTACAGAAAACCTCAGAGCTTCAACTTCAGCTATTTCTCATGAATATCCACCAACATGTTTGGGAACCTGGGCACCACAGGCCCTGGGTTTAGGTTCCACGCTTGAAGACTTTTTGCCCTGCCTTGGAAGTTAGTCCACTTTTCACGACACCCCTGACTTTTTGTTATAAAAAGACATTTCACCCTAAAGCCGACTAACGAAACACACTTTTCAAAGTTATATTTCTGCATTACAGCTTTCAATAAAGTCATATTCAGCCTGTTTACTGGACTCTGCCATCTCAAGCAGAGATGGTCCTGGGGTACACTCTGAGTCCTGGGCCAATGTTTTGCTTGTTGTCATGCGCCAGGCGGTGCGGGATAAGGGGGCCATTTCCTGTTGTCTGTGAAGCTGTCTCCATCTGTTGGAAAGTGTTCTCTGGGAAGCCTTCACTTTGCCCAGAAGTGTTTTTTCTCTGCTGTAACTCTATGAGCCTCTCCCGACCCCGTCCCAAAACGCTGCTTGTTTCCCAAAGGGGACAGAGAAATCGTTATCACATTACATTTTAGTCAGGAGCCACAGCATTTAATTCCAAGTCATTGCTTACTCCTTACATAAACCTGTTTTCCTCGTTCAGTGGCTGTGTCTTTCTATCTGTGAGAAATTGTCTTGGCAAGGGGTTGAATATACCGTCCTTTTTTTTTTTTCATTAAAATTAATGAAAATATTTTTTCATTTTATGGTTTTTCATCCAGGAGCGGGCTTTCCAGAAATTAAAGTCATGGAGTGAGGGATAGGCGCATTTACCCTCCTGCATATATCTCTGCATGTAACAAGGATCTCCACCTTGGCTGAAAAAGCCTCCTGGGAGGGCAGGTGCTCTCCCCATTGTGCTCTTCCGGGCAGCCCTTACATTTTCCCCTCACAGGAGGGTATCTGTCAGTCATTCCGCCCCCCTGTCTCCTGGGGCCCAACAAGGTTCAGCTGAATCGAACTTTGGTGGGCAAGACGACGTGTTCTCTAGGGACATGCACCCCTGAAGGCATCTCCAAGATGGGGAAAGCCTTCCATCTCCGTCTGCAGGAGGCTGGAGCCACAGACTCTCCTGTTTGTGACATCTACCACCAGGCATTCGGAGCATTCTCACCAGACCACAGCACCCTCCCTGAGAATTAGAGACCAAAGAGACAGTCTGTCCCAAACAAACACGTGTGTGTTTCGAAGGAGCTCCCAGCAGCTGGGTGGGGAGAGGGGAGCCTGGAGGCTGGGGGAGAGGGTGAGGATTCTAACACGTCAAGTGCTGCAGGGGTGCCCTGGGAAGGTGGAGGTAAAGGGAAGCAAGAATACGGTTCAAGGTGGGGCTTGGAGGGTGGGGTGGGGTGGGGGAGAGGAGGAGGGGTGGAAGGTGGTGGAGGGGCCAGCAGACTACAGTTGGTGGTGGGGAGAGATGCATTCATAGGATGTGCGGCAGGCGGGATGCAGACGCACTCCCCAAGCAGATACGGCCAGTGCTGGATAGAGCATGTAGTTCCAGAGTCCAGAGGGAGGCCTGTTCTGGGCTGTCTTCCTGCTGAACTGCAGTTTCCTCAAAGGCTGCGACAGATTATTGTCACATGCCAGGGAATCCTGCAGCTGGCATATAGTAGGTGCTGAAGAAATGCCTAGTGAATAAACGGGTGTGCTCCAGGCCAGCACAGGAGGTGAGCCTGGGAATCTGTACACACCTGTGCATGCCTCTGTGTGTGCACGCATGGAGGTGGGGGTGGGTGTGCAACACCCAGAATGGTCCGGCCGGCATCTCACCTCAGCCACGGCAGTTCCTGAGGGGCCACTTCTCTTTCCGGCTTGATTTGTGAGACAGGTGTTGGCAGTTTATCTAACTGTGCTAATGAAGAGGATAGGGTGCTAATTTCTTCACTTTATTGAATCCTCCAATCCTTCACAGCCTTAGGGCCCTGAGAGGGGGGTGATTAAAGACACTTCAGCACGCTGGTTATTGCCAATTAACAGACTCCAATATAAACAATTAATAAAGCCACTGTGGGTGGTGAGCAGGGAGGATTCGATGCCTCAGCAGGGACCAGCTCTGCCAGCTCCTGGGTGGGAGTGGGGCTGCAAGTCCATCTCTGCGATCCGATAGACCACAATCCGGGAAAGAAGGGTGGGAGGTGCTGCCCAAAGCCCCAGGGACCACCTGTGCAGGGCTCTTTGGGCCCCCAACCCACACCTTTCTTCCCCCGCCTCTGCCCGCTTGGCCAGGCAGTGGCCAAACCTGACACGTCTTCTCTTGGAGCCAAGACCAAGGAGCCTCTAAGAGATGCCGGTGTGACTCTGCCTCACCGCCATACCCAAAGCTCATTTTCTCCGGGGTAAAACGTGCCGCATGTGCCAGGGAGGGGCCTCGCCTCCTGAGGGCCAATAGGGGTTCACTGTGCGAGCTTCCGAAAGATGCTGGCACCAGGGCCCACAAGGGCCAGATGCCACCCAAGCTGCTCCTGAACCATCTTCCAACCAACCATAGCGGGAAGTTAAGAGTTAAAGAGGGGAAGACACACCTGGAGGGAGGGGCGAAGGAACCTGCTTGTGTAACCTCATCTCTCTCAGCCAGTCAGGGGCTGGACTCCAGGGCCAAACTCACAGACCAGGGGCAGGGGGCAAGTTTTCAAAAAAGGGCCAATAGTAAACATTTGAGTTTTGTGCTTTATCGTTTTGGGGCTCCAAAATCGCTGCAGACAGTAACTGCAGCCATGAAATTAAAAGATGCTTGCTCCTTGGAAGAAGCTATGACAAACCTAGACAGCATATTAAAAAGCAGAGACATTACTTTGCCAACAAAGGTTCATATAGTCCAAGCATGGTTTTTCCAGTAGTCATGTATGGATGTGAGAGTTGGACCACAAAGAAGGCTGAGCACTGAAGAATTGATGCTTTCAAACTCCAGTATGGCAGAAGACTCTTGAGAGTCTCTTGGACTGCAAGGAGATCAAACCAGTCCTCCTAGAGGAAATCAACCCTGAAGATTCATTGGAAGGACTGATGCTGAAGCTGAAGCTTCAATATTTTGCCCACCAGATGCAAAGAACTGACTCATTGGAAAAGACCCTGATGCTGGGAAAGATTGAAGGCAGGAGGAGAAGGGGACGACAGAAGTTGAGATGGTTGGATGGCATCACCAACTTGATGGACATGAGTTTGAGAAAGCTCCAGGAGATGGTGAAGGACAGAGAAGCCTGGTGTGCTGTATGCAGTCCATGGGGTTGCAAAGAGTTGGACACAACTGAGCAACTGAACAAAAACAAGGCCCCATACCATCTGGGTCATGACTGCTCGACACTGCTGGCATGGCGCAAAACAGCGTAGACCATACGTAAGCCACCGATTGAGGCCTCGTGCCAATAAAACTTTCTTTACAGACAATGAAATGTTAATTTCAAGTCATTTTTCACACGTCACAAAATTTTCTTCTCTTGGTTCTTTTGCAGTCACTTAAAACACCGTAAAAACCACTTTTAGCTCTGAGACCACCTAGAAACCAGTGGCACGACAAATGTGGCCCACAGGCCAGAGTTTGACAACCCCAGATCGAAGCTTCAGGAATCTTTGGGACCCCCTGGGCATCCCAAAGAGAAATTCCCTGGGGTAGGACCCCTCGGAGGGAGCTGGGAATATGCACTGCCACCACATGGCCTTGCTGGTGGAGGCTAGAAGGCAAAATAATTGGGCCCAGACCTGGTTCCACCAAAGAATCAGATGGCCCCAAAAGATGGCCCATGAGGGACAGAAAGAGGCTGAAAGGCAGGGTGTGCACACAGACGGACAAACAGACATTGACATGGAGTGATGTAGCCAGTCTCCTGCTGCTCGACTTGTGTGGGGGCATGGACAATCCAAAACGGTGGCCAGGCCTCAGCATCTGGACCTGGGACCAACTCCTGCCCTCAGATGGGACCGCGGGCGCATCTGACCTTCTGAGACTTCAAGGTAAATGAGAAAGAACAGACCTAGAGGGAGCTGAGAGTCCTCTTTCTCTTCTCACCCCTACCCACCTTATTCATGCAGTCAGCAATTCTTCCCCCTGCGTCTACTAAGGGTGGCTTGGTTTTCAGCGTGAGACAAAGCCTCCCAGCCTTGCAGCTGTCTTTGGAAATGACCCTGGGGGAGGGGAAGTGTTGCGTTAGGGTTGCCAAGGACGTTCCTGTGCTGCCTGGGGAATGAGAACAGAGGACATCCGTGTTGACGGAGCAGGTAAGGAGTCTCTTGAGGGAATCCCGGCTGTTGGCAAAGCAAGTAATTTAGCGAAGCCAGTCCCATGTAGAAGCAGCAGGAAGGTGTCCCCTAAGGTTTCACGTAAAAGGCAATATTGATTGATGGGAAGGAGAGAGCATCAGCTTTGAAAAACCGAGAGGTGACTTTGACCACCGGTAGTCCCTGCCACAGCTTCCTCAGGGCACCTTCTCAGGCTGCGGACAGGTAGCAGAACCAGAGCTCCACCATCATGTCTGGAGCAGTAGGGCCAAGGCTTTACTCAGTAGAGCCACTAATGGGGGCACCAGGATGCTGGGTGGTGTCCTGAGCACCTCTCTTCTCATCCTGTACAGGCTTCCCTGATAGCTCAGTTGGTAAAGAATCCGCCTGCAATGCAGGAGACCTCAGTTCGATCCCTGGGTTGGGAAGATGCCCTGGAGAAGGGATAGGCTACCCTCTCCAGTGTTCTCAGGCTTCCTCATGGCTCAGTAGGTAAAGAATCTGCCTGCAATGTGGGAGGCCTGGGTTCAATCTGGGTTCGATCCCTGGGTTGGGAAGATCCCTTGGAGAGGGAAAGGTGACCCACTCTAGTATTCTGGCCTGGAGAATTCCATGGACTGTATAGTCCATGTGGTCGCAGAGTTGGACACAACTGAATGACTTTCAGTTTCACTTTCATACCGTCAACTCAGAAATCCTACTGGTTTACCTTGAAAGTGTGCCCCAAATCCAGCCATTTCTCCCACGCCCACTGCCACTCAGCATGAGCCTGGAAGAGTGCAGCCGACCTCTCCGGGTCCCCCTGTCCCACATCAGGTCCTCCACACGCAACTAGAGCCACCCTCTCTGGTTCCCGTGGTCCCATGCCCTGCTTCCCTAGAATGCATCCAAATTTGCAGTGTGGCTGGAAACTCTCAACCCCGTGGTCACCATGCTCGCCCCACTCAGGCATACCCACTCCGCTCCACACCCAGGACTGGCTCCCCGTTTCCTGCCGTCCGTCTTCCCCCAGATACCCCCAGGTTCCCTCCCTCACTTCCTGCAGGTGGCCCCCAGTGATTAGGCTCCTTCCCCCACCTCCTCCTCATTTGTCTTCCCTGCATTTCACTCCTCTGGCTATTTTATCTATTTCCAGTGTGTTTCCTGCTACTGGGAGAGGCCTGCTCTCTACAGATCCCCAAGGACCCCCATATAGAATGCTGGAGGTCTGTCCACGTGGATGGGGGAAAAAAAATCACATCTTTATTTTCACTCATCTTCGGTTAAAATTGACCACCTCCTTCCTGTGTGCATGTCAGCAGCGAACCACAGTAGTCATCTTGGGCCTCGTGGCTCTGTCACACATGGAAAGTGCAGATCATTTCAAATTGTCTTATAATTGTGGCAGAAATCTTAAAATATCATTTATGCTCAACCTTACTTCAAAATGATGGTGGTTTTATTAGACCCACTGCTCAATCTTATTATTTAGTGCATTAATAAAGGAGCACATGTATTAGTCCATTGCAATTTTTTCTTAATATTTTGATAACTGCATTTTAATGTAATTGGTTTCCTTTGAATCTTAGAAATTTCATTGCGTGGATTTACAAATGATATTCTGAGAAGGGGTCTATTGCCCTTCCCGGACCCCAGAGAGGTCCACGGAGTCACATCAGTGAGGAGCCTCTGTTCTACATGGAAGCTCTGTGCAGAGAGGGCCTGACACAAAGTAGGACAAAATAAAGGTGAAAGAGACGAGGGTGTGGAGGAGGGTGGGGGAAGCGGGGGAGGGAAAGAGCCAGCACAGAAGTGAATAAGGCTTAGTGGTGAGACTAATCTGAATCAAACTGCCCTGGGTGAACACAGTTCCATGATGTGCTCAGTGTGGAGCCCTGGGTGTATCATGGAAACAGGCAGAGCCTCAATTTCCTCATCTGTACAATGGGGTCAATCATACCTCCTTATATAGTTCTGAAGATACAATTGTGTGCTTGGTGCCTGGCCTGGTATGTGGTGAATGCTCCATAAATCATGGCATGTTTTGGTCAATGCCGTTCCTTCCCCAGTTCTGGGTTTTTGCCCAAGGATCTGGCTCCCCAGCCAGGAAGGCATAGGCATCCCACTGAGCTCTCCCCTCTCAGGGGCCCTGGGCATTCTAAGGAGACGCAGTGCCCCACCTGACAGGCTAGCAGGGCTGGGCCACTGGCTGAGACTGGACAGAGGGTATCCTGTCCATTGCAGCAGGGCTGAGGGTCCTGCCCGTGCAGACACGCTTGTGTATGGGGTGTGGATGGAGCCTGAATCATGCCCCTATATGGGCAATCTGCCAAGACCCTAACTTGTGAGGCTGAGGGCATTTATAAGGGTGGCAGTGCCAGGAAGGCATCTGGGACAAACCCTTAGGAAGGGGGTCCTGAGGACCTGGGACAAACGTGGCCCCTGTGCCCGTGGCCAGAGTTTCCCCGTCCACCTGCCTGAAGCCGGCCTCCCCAGGGTCAGCACCCTCGTCCTGCCTGCTCAGGGAGCCCAGGCTGGCCTCTTGCCTGAGGCCCTGCGTCCCGACCTCTTGCCCATCACCACACACACAGAAAATGACAGCCTTTGTCATGGCACACTGTGAACAAGGACGAGGGAGCTGGAGGCAACCAGCCTCACAAGCAGCCAGAGGACAGAGCCGCTCCTGACATCAGCTGCCCTGGCCCTACACAGGCGGCGCCTCTGCCTCGGGACCTCGCCCCGGCCAGGCCCTCTGCTCTCCACCCAGACAGCCACGTGATCCGTCACCATCACGCCCTCCATCTTGGCTCAAATCCCAGCCGCTGCCAGGACCTGCCAGAGGTCTAAGGCGGTGGGAACCCTGGCTTGGGAGTGGTTCATCTGTAAATGGGACAGTCCCGTTGGCTTCCTGGGGTTGGCCGTGAGGACCCCAATGGTGGCTGGGCACCCCTGGGTGGAGCAGGGGCATGCGCCTGGTAGTTTGAGCATTCTTTGGCATTGCCTGTCTTTGGGATTGGAATGAAAACAGACCTTTTCCAGTCCTGTGGCCACTGCTGAGTTTTCCAGATATGCTGGCATGTTGAGTACAGCACTTTCACAGCATCATCTTTCAGGATTTGAAATAGCTCAGCTGGAATTCCATCACCTCCACTAGCTTTGTTTGTAGTGATGCTTCCTAAGGCCCACTTGAATTCACATTCTAAGATGTCTGGCTCTTGGTGAGTGATCACACCATCATGGTTATCTGGGTCATGAAGATCTTTTTTGTACAGTTCTTCTGTGTATTCTTGCCACCTTTTCTTAATATCTTCTGCTTCTGTTAGGTCCATAACGTTTCTGTCTTTTTTGTGCCCATCTTTGCATGAAATGTTCCCTGGTTTAGTGGTGGTTTAGTCACTAAGTCGTGTCTGACTCTTGCGACCCCATGGACTATAGTCTGCCAGGCTCCTCTGTCCATGGGATTTTCCAGGCAAGAATACTGGAGTGGATTGCCATTTCCTTCTCCAGGGAATCTCCCCAACCCAGGAATCGAACCTGCCTACATTGCAGGCAGATTCTTTACCGACTGAGCTATGAGGGAAGCTATGAGGGAAAAGTTCCCTTGGTATCTCTGATTTTCTTGACGAGATCTCTAGTCTTTCCCATTCTATTGTTTTCCTCTATTTCTTTGCTTTGATCACTGAGGAAGGCTTTCTTATCTCTCCTTGCTACTCTTTGGAGCTCTGCATTCAGATGGGTGTATCTTTCCTTTTCTCCTTTGCCTTTAGCTTCTCTTCTTTTCTCAGCTGTTTGTAAGGCCTCCCCAGACAGCCATTTTCCCTTTTGGCATTTCTTTTTCTTGGGGATAGTTTTGATCACTGCCTCCTGTACAATATCACAAACTCTGTCCACAGTTCTTCAGGCACTCTAGCAGATCTAACCCCTTGAATCTATGTGTCACTTCCACTGTATAATCCTAAGGGATTTGATTTAGATCATACCTGAATGGTCCAGTGTATCCATAAGATGGTGAAGGAGGACGTGCGCTCATCTTCTCCTTTGAGAACTCCAAAATTGCAACTCGCTGCTGAACAATAGGAGAATGCTGGATCCCACCAAAAAGATACCCCACATCCAAGGGCAAAGGAGAAGCCCCAACAGGATGGTAGGAGGGGTGAAATCGTGTTTAGAATCAAACCCCATACCCGCCAGAGACACTCAGAAGGCTCAAACAAAACCTTGCGTGCACCAGGATGGCGGGTGGCATAAGTCTTCTTGGAGGAAGTCGCCATTAGCCCCACCATAGAGCCACCAAACAGATGACCCACAAACTGAAAAGCAATTATGCCAAAGAAGGTCTCGCACTGTTACAGAAATTCTAGGACCCATGACAGATTTCCCAACCTGGGAATCCGGCAAAGGAACTGAGAAACCCCAGGGAATTTAACTTTGAGATTTGATTACACAACTTCCGTAGATCTGGGGAAATAGACTCTTGGAGGGCACGACCAAACCTTGTTGCACCAGGACCCAGGAGAAAGGGGCAGTGACCCCAAAAGAGAGTGAGCCAGACTTGCCTGTGAGTGTCTGGGCTTCTCCGGCGGCAGTGGCGGTCCACAGTGGCCTGCGGCAGGGCTGGGGGCACTGACCACAGCAGAACTCCATAAGTTCTTTCGAAGGAGCTCACCATTACCATTACCCCAACCGTAGTTTGGCCGCAGCCCTGCCCATCAACAGAAAATTGGATTAAATATTTACTGAGCATGGGCCTGCCCATCAGAACAAGATTCTCCTGCAGTCAGTCCCATCCAAAAACTTCCACGAGCCTTTAATCCTTCTCCATCAGAGGGCAGAGAGAATGAAAACCACCAACACAGAAAACTAACCAAACTGATCACGTGGACCACAGCCTTGTCTAACTCAAGAACCATGCCTTGAGGGGCCACCCAAGATGGACAGGTCACGGTGAGAGTTCTGACAAAACGTGGTCCACTGGAGAAGGGAATGGCAGACCACTTCAGTATTCTAGCCTGAGAACCCTGTGGACAGTATGAAAAGGAAAAAAGACAGGACACTGCAAGATGAACTCCTCAAGTCAGTAGGTGCCCAATATGCTACTGGAGATCAGTGGAGAAATAACTCCAGAAAGAATGAAGAGATGGAGCCAAAGCGAAACAACATTCAGCTGTGGATGTGGCTGGTGATGGAAGTGAAGTCCAACGCTGTAAAGAACAATACTGCATAGGAACCTGGAATGTTAGGCCCATGAGTCAAGGCAAATTGGAAGTAAATTTGGTCCCCTGAAGGACCAAGGAGATGGCAAGAGTGAACGTCGACATTTTAGGAATCAGTGAAAGAAAATGGACTGAAAAGGAGGAATTTAATTCAGATGACCATTACATCTACTCCTGTGAGCAAGAATCCCTTAGAAGAAATGGAGTAGCCCTCATAGTCAACAAGAGTCCCGAGAGTACTTGGGTGCAATCTCAAAAATGACAGGATCTCTGCTTCCAAGGCAAACCACTCAGTATCACAGTAGTCCAAGGCCATGCCCTGACCAGTAATGTCAAAGAAGCTGAAGTTGAATGGCTGTATGATGACCTACAAGGCCTTCTAGAACTGACACCCAAAAAAGATGTCCTTTCCATTATAGGGGACTGGAATGCAGAAGTAGGAAGTCAAGAGATACCTAGAGTAACAGGCAAGTTTGGCCTTGGAGTACAAAACGAAGTGGAGCAAAGACTAACAGAGTTTTGCCGAGAGAATGCACTGGTCATAGCAAACACCCTCTTCCAACAACACAAGAGACCACCTCACACAGGGACATCACCAGATGGTCAATGCTGAAATCAGATTGATTATATTCTTTGCAGCCAAAGATGGAGAAGCTCTATACAGTCAGCAAAAACAAGACCAGGAGCTGACTGTGGCTCAGATCATGAACTTTTATTGCAAAGTTCAGGCTTAAATTAAAGAAAATAGGGAATAACACTAGAGCAGTCAGGTATGATCTAAATCAAATCCTTCCCTAGCGTGAAAGCACACTTTTGCTCATTGGCACCCCTTTATGTCCTTTAAGGGAAGTGAGCCAATGTCATTATGGGCCCATTTTACCGATAGGGAGTTCGAGGCTTTGAGGGACAAGGTGACATAGAGCCCAAGTTTTTGCCGCTGCATGGGGTTGTGTGTTTCTTCCCACAGCTCTTGTACTGGACTGAATGAGGGGGCATTCGTTTAGACTCATGTGAGTTCTGAGGTTGTCCCAGGGCCCCATCACTGTGCCCAGAGAGGGGGACTGTGTGCATTCGGGGGGGTCTGCAGTGATGCCAGCCTTCATTAATGGAACCCCGACCGCATGCTGACCATCTGACTCTGGGACTTGTCTGACCTCGCAAGTCCAGGAACAGGTGCAGCCGTCCCCACCGGAATGAGGAAGCAGAGCCCGCGCCAGGACTCAAGGCTGGTCCTGGAGATGAGAAAATCTGTGCCTGTCCTGCAGCACTGTTGGGAGGCGGGGACCACAGGACTGCTCACGTGGGAAGAAAGAGAATGCATGTCTTGAAGAAACTGTGAGTTTGGGGACTGGGACGTTGGAGGGGACGCAAGGGCTGTGGCTGCTGCAGGAGACAGAGCGCCAGCCAGGAAAAGCGAGCTGGCGACCTCCCTGGGAGGCACACACTGAGCCAGTGAAAAAAGGAGCTGCCGGCGCCGCTGCGCCCTCAGAGCCAGAGATGCTCGCGGCAAAGCTGGGGTGAGGAGGGGGCTCTTAGGGACCCTGGGGTGATGCTGGGCCAGGAGGCCCCCACTCGCCAACCCTCCCCTGCCAGGTGTTGCCACCAGGCCTCTCAGCCCCTCCTGCTTTCCAGGGTCCAGAGTTAGGACCCAGGAACCTTCTTCAGCTGGGATGGGCTCATGGGTCTTGCTGGACAGGTGTAAGTCTCTGAGGGCTGGTTTACCAGGTTGGGGACTGGGGTTAGAGTTTAAGGCACGAGGACATCTTGGCATTTTCAGTGGTAAGTGTTTGTGAGAGCTTATGCGCGCACACGTGCGTGTGTGTGTGTGTGTGTGTGTGTGTACAGTAAGGGTATGGTGCATGCATGTCTTCTTCATGCACGGGCCAGCACGTATGTGTCTGCATGTGCGCGTGGCATGTACATATGTGTATGCGTGTAAACTTGGGTGTTCGTGCATGCGTCCGGTGGCATGAGGTATGTACACACGTGTATATGCACTCTCTCTCTGCAGAGAGCGTGCCTGAGTGAGGGCATGGGGGCGGATCCCTGCTGTTCCCATCACCCACCCCCCCAAGCTGGCTAGAGAGGAGGTGCCAGAAACCAGAGGCCTGGGGAGCCTTCTTCTCCCAAAGGTGCCACCACCAGCGGAGGAGGAAGGGAGGGAAGAAGCAGCCCCTTATTTAAATGCAAATAACTGAAATACAACTTTCTTTATTAAAATGTAAATTGCACCTCAGTGTCTGACACCTCCCCAGGGCCGAAGCCACAGAACACAATGGGGGATCAAAGCTGCAGGACCACCCCCTCCCCCAGTCACCCAGCTGGTGAGAGGCCCCACTTGCTGGTGTAGGAAACAGCTGAGGGCAGAGAAGAGGACCCAGGTGAGCTTGGGATGCTGAGCCAGATGCTAGTTTCCAGGGCTTCTGGGAGAGGGGAGCAGCCACTGACAGCAGAGGTGGGGCTGGAGGTCTGCGCTGTCACCCCATCGGAGACCCAGCTGGAGCTTGCCATGGGACACCTGCTGGCTCGTGCTCTATGGTTTCCTAATGAGCCTGGGCTCCCTGGTGAGCCTGGAGCCCTCAGCTGGGAGACGGTAAGAACTCTTCGTCTACTTGCCAACGTGGTAAAACGGATTACCTCTTGGGTGGGCAGAACGCGGCTGCTGAGAGCAGAGCACTGGGGCATCCCCAAAGCAGCCCTCAGCTCCAACTCCAGGAGAAGGCTGCCAGGTACAGCTGTGCAGATCACGGGGGCGCGCCGCGAGGCCCACAACCTACTCCCCAAGCTGGGTGACTTGGCCCGGGGGCCAATCCTCTGGAAGGAAGAGGATTTTTTTTTTCAAGCACAGACATACTTGGTTTACGCCTTTTCCTAATTCATAAACCCGCAGAGGGCGCCTTTTCCTGATTTTCGCACAGTCACTGTAGAGGCTGGGGGCCCTTCAGGCCCCAGAGCCCTCTTTCGCCTGCGCTACACCTTCCTTTCAGATCTTACCCCTCCTCGTTGCTCCTTGGTCTCCGCCCCTGTCTCAACAGTCTGTCTCCTCCACTCATCTATCTACTATCCTACGCTCTCTGTGGGTCCCTCCAGTTTGCCCTCTAGAATCAGTCTACACGGAGTCCTTAGCCCCTCGGGTCCCAGGGAGGTTCAGACAGCCCGGGGAGGGTGGGCCAGGGCCCTGATGGCTCAGGGCCGAGCTGCACGTGCAGAGAGCCCAACCCGGGGCGATGGGGAAGGTCCCGCCCCTCCCATCTGCCGAGCTCCTAATATAGGCGCAGCAGCCCGGCGCGAGCGGGGGAAGAGGGGAAGCAGAAGGCAACGTGGAGCAGGAGGGTGACGGGGCTGCGTTTCCTCCGTATAAATAGTCCCGTCTGTCGCCCTGGGGGCGGGCGGCTTCCTGGGGCACTTCTGATGTCATCAGCTTCCCAGGGGAGTCTTGCTGGGGTGAGGCAGGGCCGATGACAGGGTCCCAGAGGGGGAGGCAGCGGTGCTGGGGGCGTAGCGCAACACGCCTGGGGGCCAGCCCCTTGGTAGTTCCGGCCTTTCCCAGGCATCTTCCCGGCTGTTCGCGGACCCACACCCGGGCGGTCAGGCGATGGCTTGTGCACCTCGAAGACACCGAGGCACCCTTCCCTGACGTCACCCACAGATCTGCCAGTTTATCCCACCCAGCCGAGCGCTTACTAGTCCTGGGGGCCACCCTGGGGGTCCTGACGAGCTGGTAACCTCCTTTAGACCCCCGCCCGCTCTTGGAGGGGCCCAAGTACCCGCAGTGAGAAAGATTTCGGGAAGAGATACTGGCGGCCCCTGGCTCTCGCCACGCTGGCCTCACTCTCCCAGCAAGGCTCTGCCTGGGCCTGCAGGACTCGGCTGCGTCCCCGCCAGGAAGGGAGAGCGCAAAGACTTCCTCTTGAGCCCACCCCGGCACCCACCCACGTTCCCAGCTTCTGCTGGCGTCTCTGAGTGTCCACAAGGGCTTCTTCAGACCCTGCTGCCCTGTCAAGGCAGAGGAGACAGAGCTGCCAGCAGGCCTGGGGCTACGTCTCCCCAGTCAGACTGGGCGCTCCCAGAAGCACTGCTCTGCCCATCAGAGTTAGCAGGGGGGCAGGAAGGGACGGTCTTTAAGGGCAGGCAGCTCCAGGCAGCCTTGAGTTCCCATGCTGTGAAGAGCATCCTGCTAGTCTGCTGGCGGGGGCCCTGGTCTGGCCCGGACAGCCCCTGGGGAGGGGGGGCGGTGATGGGAGCTGCCGGGGTTCTCACAGATCCTGAATGATAAGAATGGCCTCAGACGCAGCGGCAGGGCTGAGGTTTGAACAGGAGGCACAGGAGGGCCCTGGGCCGCTGCCCGAGGCTGGAACCTCCCTCCCACAGCCCAGGAGCTGAGTCAGTGTGAAGGGCAACCTCCCTACCCCTGTGGAGACGGACTCAGATTCCTCAGGAGGGGCCACTGGGAGGCTGTGGGACAAGGTGGGGGCTGCTCCCTGTGGACCCCTTCGTGCCTGGTGGGTTTCCAACAGTGCGGCTCACACAGAACAGCGAGCCTGTGACTCTGTTGTTCACTAACTCTGTGATGTTAGGAAAGTCACCCCACCTCTCTGAGCCTCACGTCCCCCTGCAACAGGGGGGTAACATAATACAACAGTGCCTGGTGCACAGCAAGGACTGTCCTGAGGACCAAGGCCGCCTGGGTCTACTAGGAATTCTGTCCCAGGAAGGGGCCCTCCTGGCCCAGGAGTGATGACTGGCATCAGCACCACCCCCCAGCAGCAGCCCCAACCCATGCGGAGCTCTGGTCTCTCCCGGGTGTCCCCAGAGCCCCCATGGCCCACATCAAAGCCCTGTCTCCCTCCCCACCTCCCTCCCAGTGCGTCCAGGGATCACCTCCCAGTTCAACTTGGGTGCAATTGGATTAGAATCTTTGTCTCTGGGCTGCCTCTGAGCTCTGCACAGCTGTGGACGGCAATCCCCAAGACCAGGGACTAATGCTAGTGAAGAACCTAGGTTAAAATTTTAAGTCCCCTGTATGTTAAAACCCCGGAGGCAGGCCATGCCTCACGGAAGATAACTTTCCCCTTATCTGGTGACTCAGAGTCTCCTGGTCCCTAACAAAGCCCCATTCTATTAATTCTTAACTGATGACTTACAACCTAGTTTCCTGACCTTGCAAGGAGACCCCCTCTCAAAAAGATGTATTTTCTGTCAGACTTTTCCGGGTAATTGTTCTTCTAAGAACTGGCCAAGCGCCGCAGGGTGGTCAGTCAACTGTTTCGACTTAATTACCTGCAGACCTATCCCACCAATCAAGCGTCCTCACCCCACCTACACCTGCCTATGGCTCCCTACCACATTGTTCCCAATATCCTGACCCCACCCACACCTGCCTGTGATTTTTCGGTATAAAAGTTCCTCGCGATTAGTGTTCGAGGTTCATCTCCTCGGGTGGAGATTGAACCCCGGCGCGCTGGCCTAATAAATCCTCTTGCCTGTTGCATCGAATCCGAGTCACTGTGGTCTTTAGAGCGACAGATCCTGAGAAAAGGCCGTTAGGTCTTACACTAGAACTGGGGTGGAGGGAGGGGTCCTCGCACAGCTGCTCCAAGGGCCCTGGAGCCAGAGCTTTGGGGAGATGCTCTCGAATCAGGCTCTGCAGACCCTCTGCTGCCTGCAGTGCGGTGACAGGAGCTGTCTCCTCTCTGGTTCTTGGTTCATGTGTCAACATCCTCTCGTCTGTCTTTCCAAAGGAGGCTGCCAACAGGCACGGGTGGCAGCAAAGTCATGCCCAGTTCTCGGTGGGGGGGGGGGGGACAGAAAACTATAATATTCTAACACCATTAGGCGCTTACCGTGTGATGTTCTGTTTATTCTCATGACAAGTCTGTAGGCAGGGCTGCCATGTACAGTTGGGAAGGTTGTTCACTGAATAAGGGCATCTGGCCAAGAGAGCAGGCCGTGATCTCCCCAAGCAGCATACCTGGCATATACCTATGACCCTTGGAGGGGAGAGGCAAGCTTTTCTTAATCTATGGAAGGGCACACTATGGCCATTCATGGCTTAGGAGTAAGGCCTATTTTATCTCCATTTTATCATTTGCAGACTGAGACACAGAGAGTTTAAGAAATTTGTTCAAGATTTGCCCAAGATTTAGAGCTGAGCTCTGGAGCCAAGAATTCTGGCTTCAGAGCCCATACTCCTCATGCGCCTTGTCAGGGCCGAGCCAGTCACAAGAGCTGGAAGCCTGCTGAGGGCCCTGACTGCTGGAGCCAAGCAGTCCTGAGACTCAGGGACCCCAGAAACCAAGGGAAGACAGTCATCTCCCCTCGGCTCCTCAGGGGTCTGGAGGCCTGAGGCACCTGCCACAGGGGCCATATGGAGTAGCTAGAAGGGCAGAGACCAGGATCCTGTCTCATCATGATCCCAAGGAAGTCACCTTGCCTCACAGAACCTCAATTTTCCCACCTGTAAAATGGAGCTGACAGGCCCCACCCTATCTGCCCCACTGGCAGGGATTAAAGCATCTGTTTGAAGGATTTGAAAGGGAGGGAGTTATTCTCCAATGCCTAAAATCACACCTAGAATTGCTTCAGTTAAAGTTCAGTAGGTGGGAGGGATAAATTAGGAATTGGAGAATTAACATATACACACTGCTATATATAAAACAGATGACCAGCAAGGACCTGCTGTATAGCATAGGAAACTATATTCAATATTTCATCATAACCTATAAGGAAAAAAGAATCTGAAAAAATATATATATAACGGAATCACTTTGCTGTACACCTGAAACTAACATTATAAATCAATTATACTTCAATTTTTAAAACAGCTTGATATATATTTGTCATCTGCTTAATACACTATTATTTTCCGAGTCTGTCTGTGGAGGTCCTCCCCGGCACCCGCCTTTTACTGCCTGGGAGCCAGTCCTTCACGGGCTGCCTGCCTTCCTTCTCAGACACAGAACAGCAGAGCCCAAATGCCAGGGCGCTCCCAGCTAATGACTCAGCCTCCAAAATGAGTCCAAACATCTGGCTGACAAAGGGCATGGCTCATCGGAAGCAGCTCCTTCTGCACAAATATGTTCTTAATATTCAATTAGTATTTATCCACCACGAACAACAATTACACCATTGACTCTCAATGAAGTGCCTGGTTAATTAATTAACGCAGTCTTTAACATGCTGGCAGTATTTCTCTATGAGCGCGATAGTTAAAATAATAGACAGTGATGCCAGGATGAGCTGGGGGCAGGCGGGGGCGCCCTGGCTCTCCTGGGCTCCAGATGTGAGTCTGGAGCTAAGCATGTGCCACACAAGCCATCTTCCGCAGTTTAAAAAAACACAAAAAACACAGATTTTTGTGCAAGCCACTTAACCCCTCCCAACTGGCCTCCTCTTCCAAAGCGTGTGGGCCAGATGATGCCAAGGTTCCTTGGAGTCCTAAACCTCTGCAAGGGCTCTATAAGTGACGTTCAGATCTGCACTGACCCCCCTGCTGCACCCAAGGTCCTCCTGGGCTCCACACCATCCTCTCTGTAAACCACACACGCCAGCAGCCGCCCTGCCCACTGCCGACCATTCCAGCGCCTCCTTCTCAGGCCCTGTTTCTTGCTCCTGCTGTTTCCCGTAGGTGATACTGAGAGCTCAGGTCCGACTCCCAGTTCTGACCACTCCCTTCTTCCAGCCTCTCCCCCAACCCCCTTGGCTACCAGCCTCCCAACTGCTCCCTCTCTCTGCTTCCAGCTCCATCAGAGCCTGGTTTCACCCCGCCACTCCACTTACCAGCGGCGTGACCCTGGCCCAGTTACCCAGTGCTCCAGGCTGTGTTTTCCCCACTTCTAGAATGGGGACCATCGCGTGGGCCATAAGCATCGCCTCCACTGCCTCAGTCAGGACGGGCCAACCTGCCCCAATAGACCCAAAACGCAATGGCTCAGGCTCAGCAACAGTGTACTTCTCATTCGCCAGCAGGTTGGCCCCAGCAGTACCGAGACTCCAAAGGCCCAGGCTCTTTCCCTCTTGTTGCTCCAGCTGCCCCAGGAGGCTCTGCCATTGGCCTGGTGCTGCCAGCTGGGTCCCCATGCCCGGTGTCCCACTGGGCAGGAGCGTGGGGAGAGTAAGGCTGCCTTCTCGAGAGCCCTGACGCCCACTCAGTGCACGTGGGTGGGAAGGGGTTACACAGACACACGTGGCCGCAAGGGAGGCCGGGAGATGAGGTCAGGTCATGCGCCCAGGGAGGAGCGAGGGACCGTGATGGGCCAGTGCAGTCCCTGCCACGTGCTCTCAGAGGGTTGTTTGGAAGGTCAAATGAGTTGCTACACATAAAACCCTTAACGCTTGGCGCCGTGATTACTGTGTCCGCGCTGGATCTGAATATCAAGACCAATCAGACACAGTCCCCGTGTGTGAGGACCCCACAGAGGAGGGTGGTAGAGACTTATAACCCACCTACTCTCATTTAGAAGGTGCTACACCTGAGATGCACTTAAGGTGCCGTGGGACAGGCTAGGGAAAGTGCAAATCTGGGGCGTGGGGGGTGTGGGGCTGAGTCTCCAGGAATGGGGACAGTTGACCAGTCAGAGACGAGACACCAGCCCCCAGCTATGCAGGGCCATGGTAAGGAGGCACCGTGGGCACCACCAGATCCACGAGTAGCTATGGTCACGCTCTCGGGACAGAAAGAGGAGATTTCCTTCCGGGCACAGTGGGAGTCTCTGGAGGGGTTAGGCTAGCCTAGGAAGTGATGTTACCTGACCTGAATTTCAGAATATTCCTTGGGTGCAAAAGGTAGGGTAGATTAGAACAGGGCTACAGACTGGCCCTCAGCATCCTTTCTCTCCTGTCTGGTGTGCCCACCAAGTATTGTGGGGCCTGGCAGGCTGACACTCCATTTCCAGACCCACTCACAGCTGAGTTTTGGAATATGAATTTGGTTCTGCCAGGTGAAAGCAGTTGCCACCATCTGGAAAGCACGGTGAGGTGGGCCATCTTCCCCCTTGCCTGTCCTCCGCTGGCAAGCAGGGGGAGAAGACATTGAGTAGCTCTGTATCAGTTATCCAGCATCCAGTGAACCATTTCCCGGAGGGACCGCTGCAATGGAGAGAGGACCATCCTTATCCCAGTTTAACTCACGATTCTAACGGTGACCTGGGGATCCCCTACTGTCATGATGGAGCAGAGGTTACAGCTCCCCTGGCAGACCAGTTCTGTAGTTAGCATGGGCATTTTTCTTGAAGGCCCTTCTGAGGACTAGATTAACAAATTAACAGATTAATCTAGGAGGACTAGATTAACACCTGGAGGGCTGTAAATAGAGGCTATCAGGGAGGCTTTAGGAGTGGTCTAAGCAAGAGATGATTAAAGGCTTGAAGTGGGGCAGTTGGCTGCAGGCTGTGGAATTGCAAATAGATTTGAAAGACAATCCTGAGTAGTTCACTAGGCTCATCAGTCTGTTTTGGTGTAGGGACCTCCCCTGCAGCCCAGTGGTTAAAACTCCACACTTCACTGCAGGAGGCGCAGGTTTAGTCCCCGACCAGGGAACTAAGATCCTGAATGCTGCAAGGCTTAGCTCTAAAAAAAAAAGTCTATTTAGGTGTAGATGGGGGAGGAATAAAAAACTGACCCCAAATCTCCTGACCAGCGTGGCTGGTTGAAGGAACAAGCCACTGGTGGGAGAGCAGGAACAAGGAGGGAGGTGATGATTCTAAGTCGGTCTGTTGGGTGAGGACTTGGGGAGGGACCTCCAGGTGGAGGTGCCCAGAGGCAGGTGCAGACTGGAGTCCGAAGCACAAGAGGAAGCCTAGGAGCTGGGAATTCCGGCCATGGAGGACACAAGAGACACGGGTGGGAAGGTGTAGATGGAGCGGAGAAGGGGGTACCAGAGTGAACTCTGGGGAACCCTGACATTTAAGGAGCAGGCAGAGGAAAAGCAGCCCAAGCAGGGGTGTGAGAAGCAGGAGGAGACAGGGGCAGAGAGACACATGCTCAGGGATGGCAGTGGAGTCCTGGAGAGAGCAGGGTCAGATGGGGTAGGAGGGTGTCAGGGGTCCCTGGGCACCAAGTGCCCCAAGACAAACCTTCCCGTCCGTCTAGGAGGCTACCAGCAGCCTGCTGCATCTCCACATACTGCAGAAACGGAGTTTTATCTTATCTTGATTTCCTCAAGAGCTCTCTTACACCATGAGCTCCTCAGTGGGCTTCCTGAGACCCCTGGGACAAGGTGGGCTCAGAAGCCACACCATGCGGGAGTGAGGAGTGGGTGGGGGTTGAGGAAGTACCGTGGGGGGGGGCTCTTTCCAGGTCTGCAGGGGGAGGAGGTGGGAACAGG
>SJXQ01009970.1:35245-80315 GCA_006408695.1 Aepyceros melampus
CCAGGTCTGCAGCGGGGAGGAGGTGGGAACAGGAGGTGAGGCTGAGGAGGCGATCTCCTTTGGGTGGGAAGGGCAGATGAGAGCACGACTGTAACCAGACAAGGGGGCCCTGAAAGGGGGAGATGGACCCTTTGCCTCCATTCCTACTGCTCAGACTGCAGACACCACCCCCTACCCTCCCGCACTCCGAATCACTCATTGGCTCCCTGTTGCCCAAAAGAGTCCCAGGCTCCTTGGGCTCCCAGGATGAGTCCTCCCTAATCTCCTGCAGCCTCCCTTCCTAACTATTTGTCTGCTCTTTCCTCACTGAGAAACCTGCTGGGGCAGCTAACCGCTCTGATTTAATCTCCCCCAAGATACACCATAGTCATTCATGCCTTGGAAGAAACCATTTTAGACTCTGTTAAACACTTGTTTGAGTTCCCTAATGGCTTCAGAAATGTAGGAAATAAAAGGATTTAACCCTTTGAGAAGCTGAGCTGTGATAGACACTCACCCAATAGACATGCCTCCATCTTCCTGTGTGGGGACTCAAGGAAAGAAGCTCCTCCCCCAGGACCACCCACGATTGCCAAAACCAATCATAGCAAGCCCATTTTGTCTCTTTAGCCAGTGATTGGCTTAAAGGTGGGCATGTGGCCCAGTTTTGGCCAATAAGTTATAAAAAGAAGTTTTCAGGAAAGATTCTGAAGATTTTACTCCCTGACAAAAAAAGAGAGCCATATCCTAGGATAGGAGCCCTTTTTGCCTGGTTTTAGTTACTGTGGTATGAGTATGTGATGTGGCAGCCACTTTGTGACCATGAGGGGAAACTTGGCAGATTCTCTAAGAATAACTGAGTGGAATGACGAACAAAAATGAGGTAAGGATAACGTACTAAGCCATTGCACCTACTCTGTATCTACCCATCCTCTTGACATTTTGTTAAGCAAGCTTGTGACCTTAGGCAAACTGCTTCAGCCTCCTCATTTGCAATATAATAATACTTGCCTCATAGGGTTGTTATGAGGATTAAAGTGAGTTATTATTTGTAATCTTCTTAAAAATATGCTGCACATATGCCTGGAAATATTGGTGTTTGATAACTAGAAATAATAAAACTCATTGGCTAAGCCCCTTTGAGTTGGCTTTTCTGACACTCGGAGGGTGAAGAGGGAGCTCCATCGGCAGAAGAGCAGGGCTGAAAAGCAGCACAGAGGAGCCTGGGTGGGGCTGGGGTGAATGTGAAGGTTTGGGAGCACCTGGAGACTCTGGGAGGATGGGGTGCTGCCGGGGTCCAGCCCGGTGGATCCAGGGTAATTCGAAGGTGGGGATGGAGTCGGCGTCCTAGGAATAAACTTATTTAATTACAGATATATAGAGAGATTGGAAAAGG
Source organism: Aepyceros melampus (assembly GCA_006408695.1). NCBI lineage: Eukaryota > Metazoa > Chordata > Mammalia > Artiodactyla > Bovidae > Aepyceros > Aepyceros melampus. The sequence goes on from SJXQ01009970.1 coordinate 36,621, forward strand.
ATAGTGTAGTAGGAAATATTAGTGGAGAAAAAGAGGCCGAATAACTTGGTTTACGTGGAATACCAATCACCACCTACGTAGACCACAGGCGTCTCTGTTCTCCCGAAGGAGAGGAGGCACTGAGGCCTCCCCGGTCCAATCTTAGAAGCCCAGGCATAATTAGCAGGCTTGGTGAGTACCCACGCCCCAGATGGGAATTCAGCCAGAAAAAAAGAAAGAAACGACACGGGGGAATCAGTCTTTCCAGGAACTGATCCCATTTCTTTATTTTTAGGTTTGCTTATATACCTTTTGTCATACATAGGGATGAATAGAGAGTCACGTGGGGGTCAGCAGTCCTGACCTTTATCAAAATCAGGTGCTTTACATAAAAAAAGGTCTTAGGGGTTTTACATCATCTTCTGGCCATGAGGCCTGCTGACATTTTATGACCCTTTCTTTCTGATAACCAAAAAACTTATTTTTTCCAAGGGTGTTTTTTCTTAAACCAGGCACCACCCTCCAAATAAAGTTGCATTCCTATAAGGTGAGGATGTAGTGAGTTACAATCAAGGAAGGAATTTATTTAACCCAAGGTTAACATGATTAATCTTAAAGGTTAATACTTATTTCTCCTATATACTAGTTATATTCGTTATAAGGGCAGGGAATATGGAGATTTAGCAGCAAAACATCAGCCCAACAAATGAAAATCCTTTCACCAATGTTCCCCTTAAGATCTATTTAGTCTTAAGATAGTGATAAAGTTACATTTTTACATAGCAAGAACACAGTGATTTATAACAAAGTACAGTGGTCTATAACAAAAGAGAAAATTCATTAACTCAAAAAGTCTAGTATTGCTAACATCAAAAACTACTATATTTCCTTTTCTATATTCCAAATACATTGATTAATATATTCCCAGGTGCCTAAGGACGTGGAGGCCTGGCGGCAATCATTGACTCAACAATGAGAAAAGCCCTATGCTAATTAAGACCTTCAAAATACCCCAAACTCTCTGTGCTGTTTATGGTTGAGAGGTAGTAAACAATCATGTGCTTGTCTTAAGATAGTGATAAAGTTACATTTTTACATAGCAAAGACACAGTGATTTATAACAAAGTACAGTGATCTATAACAAAAGAGAAAATTCATTGACTCAAAAAGTCTAGTAATGCTAACATCAAAAACTACTATATTTCCTTTTCTATATTCCAAATACATTGATTAATATATTCCCAGGTGCCTAAGGACGTGGAGGCCTGGGGCAATCCTTGACTCAACAATGAGAAAAGCCCTATGCTAATTAAGACCTTCAAAATACCCCAAACTCTCTGTGATGTTTACGGTTGAGAGGTAGTAAACAATCATGTGATTGGCAGGAGTATGGATAATCCTATCACACAAGCCAGTTTGTCAGCAGAGAGGTTTGACCTGAGACACCCTTGTCACACCCAGGGCAGAGAATTAGCAACAACTATTGGCACAACAAATGAAAAACCCTTCACCAATATAATTCCTAACCAACTCACTATACTAATAAATTCTAACTTCCCAAAAGAATCTGCCTTTAGTAAGTCTGAAACAGCTTGTGCCTCTCACTGTTGGGAGGCTGTAAACAATCACATGTGGCCGGACGAACCTGTGCAGGCAGGCTAGATAACCTTCAGAGGAGTTCCTAAGTTGAAACACTCTTGTCACGCCCAGGAATTTTTATTAACTGGAGGGGCAAGTTAACTCCTTCTCCGAGAGAAATGGTTATGGGAGAGAGCCCCGTAAAGTCAGAGGTGTAGGTGAGAGCATAAAACAGACTCTGGTTTTGGGGGTAGATGCTCGGGAACAAGGGGTTTCCTGAGGCTTGATCACGCGTTTGCGTATGCCAAGCCTCCTTCCTCATTACCTTTGCCATGGGCGGAGTTCCTCACACTGGCCCCCGGCAGTCAACTCTTCGCATGCAGTGGCCAAAGTATTGGAGTTTCAGCTTCAACACAGTCCTTCCAATGAACACCCAGGACGGATCTCCTTTAGGGTGGACTGGTTGGATCTCCTTGCAGTCCAAGGGACTCTCAAGGGTCTTCTCCAACACCACAGTTCAAAAGCATCAATTCTTCAGCACTCAGCTTTCTTCACAGTCCAACTCTCACATCCATACATGACTACTGGAAAAACCATAGCCCTGACTAGATGGACCTTTGTTGGCAAGGTAACGTCTCTGCCTTTTAATATGTTATCTAGGTTGATCATAACTTTCCTTCCAAGGAGTAAGTGCCTTTTCATTTCATGGCTGCATTACCATCTGCAGTGATTTTGGAGCCCAAAAAAATAAAATCTGACACTGCTTCCACTGTTTCCCCATCTACTTCCCATGAAGTGATGGGGCCAGATGCCATGATCTTAGTTTTCTGAATGTTGAGCTTTAAGGCAAACTTTTCACTCTCCTTTGACTTTTTTTTTTTTTTTGTAGCTATCAGTAATTGCCCTCCACTCTTCTCCAGTAGCATACTGGACACCATCCGACCTGGGAGGCTCATCTTCCAGTGTTGTGTCTTCTTTTGCCTTTTCCCACTGTTCCTCCAGTGGGAGGAGGGACATGTTTTGTCAGAACTCTTCACTATGGCCTGCCCACCTTGAGCAGCTCTGCATGGCATGGCTCATAGCTTCACTGAGGTAAGCAAACCCCTTTGCCAGGACAAGGCTGTGATCCATGAAGGGGCAAAGACTACATTAAGTGTGTAATTAACTAAAGAAATCTCAGCTAAATTTGGAGTATGGACAGCCTGTAGAGGAAGCTCTCAGGCTCTATCATGCATCATCCATTGCTCCAAGCAGGAAAAGACACATCTACATTTCTGACAGGAAGGTGCCTCTACTTTACTAACCAGCGGGAAGAAGAAAACTTCTCTCTGCTCCATGACAGCTCAGCCAATCACACTACAGATGCCCACCAATGAGAATCCGCCATACTCTGAATTCCCAGCTTCTGCCAATAGACTCTTTGGTTAACAGAGTCCCTCCAAAAAGTTCCCCTTTTTCCTTATAAAAGTAAGTTCCTCTTCTTTGTTATCTAAATTTGCCCATGGTTCACCATAGCTTGCATTTCAAAAACTGCAATTCCTTTGGCTCTTAACAAATAAACCAACTTTGCCGGTAAAATAAATGGCAACTGTTTAATTAAAGCTGACATTTTTGGTGTCAGAAGTGGGACCCAAAGCAGGTGAAACCTGAGACAATGAATCCTGGAATCAAGCAAGGTACCAACACCAAGCCCCTTGTGCTCATCACTTCCATGAGCTACTACCAGTTTTGTTTTTTGCCGGTAAAATAAATGGCAACTGTTTAATTAAAGCTGACATTTTTGGTGTCAGAAGTGGGACCCAAAGCAGGTGAAACCTGAGACAATGAATCCTGGAATCAAGCAAGGTACCAACACCAAGCCCCTTGTGCTCATCACTTCCATGAGCTACTACCAGTTTTGTTTTTTTTTTTTTTTTTAATTAATTTATTTTAATTGGAGGCTAACTACAATACTGTGGTGGTTTTTGTCATACATTGACATGAATCAGCCACTGGTGTACATGTGTCCCCCTGTCCCAAACCCCCATCCTACCTCCCTCCCAATCTGATCCCTCTGGGTTGTCCCAGTGCATCGGCTTTGAGAGCTGTTTCATGCACCGAAGTCTGGTAAGTGTCCTCTCAGGTTCCAAACTCTGCTCTTTTTGCATTTTGAGCTTTCTGACTTAACTCAGTATCTCGAAAGGCTTGGTCCTTTCAGGTTTGAGGTCTGACTTTGGAGAGTACTCAGTTGCTTTCTACACCGTGTAGTAGTGAGAGGTTTTGGAAGGGGGAAGATTCTGGTCATCTAAATGCTCTAAGCAGAGCCCACCTTTCAGGACTCTGGACAGTTTCATGTTTGAAAACCATGGACCCCAGCATGTGCACTTTTAACTAAATGACCTGAACAAACCACAAATAATCAGAATTACAATAGGCTATATGGGGAATTTTCAATCTCCCCAAACTTGTTTTGCTTAAGATTAAAGTGGAGGACTACAGTTCTATAATTAAACAAAACAAATTCAAATGTACACAAAACTCTAAAATTTCCACTTTGTAAGATAACATTTCTAAATTGGATGAAACAACAACAAAAAAAACTAGAAAAGAACAAAACGGCTTCTGAAGCTTCCTGCGCCTCACTCTCCCCCAACTTCTTTGTCTCAGGAGCCATCGTGTGTGTCTTTCCTGATCACCCATTTGTCTCAGACTACATCCCAGCAGCCATTCTGTGCTCAGGCTCCACCTCCATGCCTCTTTCTTCCTCTGCAGAAACCCACCCCTTTAAAATTGGACCCTCTGAAGATTCAAATGCTATAATCCTAATTACTGTTTCAAAGTTAACTTAAGCAGATAAATATTTAGAAGAAAAGTGCTAAATAACAACTGCCCTAGATTTCTGGTAACAGACATACACTCTAAACCTAGGAGAAAACTTAGCTTTCTGTTTCCTTTTGTTAGGTAAGTGACCCTTCCCGTTCAAAGGGGAAACACTTGTTTTAAATAAGTCCACCTAAAGAGAGGATTCCAAACCTCTTGTGAGACAATAAAAAGCATTTTTTGATTGGCATGCAGAAGCTTCTAAAAAATAAACTGACTCCAAAAACAGCTCTAAAAAGACCCTTACAGGACACAAATATATTTTGAATCTATTATTCTTCTGACTTTGTATCAGCACACGGCTAAAATTTTATATCAAACAGTTCCTGTTTGCATCTATCTGAGTGTTCATGTGTATATATAGGTGTGTAGACATGTGGGTTTTGTTTTCTTTTCTACCTTCAGATGGTATTGTTAAAATTTGTTTGTAAAAGAGTTCTATTTAATTTGCTTAAAAACAAATAACCACTTACATTAATTAAAGAACTATCACAGAACATAACCCAAAATGCTTTTCAAGTTCACATGATCTATTCAATAGGATTAAATTTTGGTAAATGAAAGCTGGCTTAAGGTCATTGGTTACATTAAAATAGGTTATGTCTTCGGAGTTATAATGGTATAAATAATAGCATGTGTGCGTGCTTAGTCACGTCCAGCTCTTTGTGACCTCACGGACTACAGCTTGCCAAGCTTCTCTGTCCGTGGAATTTTCCAGGCAAGAATACTGGAGTGAGTTGTCATTTCCTTCTCCAGAGGATTTTCCCAACCCAGGAATCGAGCCCATGTCTCTTGCATCTCCTTCACTTAGAAGGTGGATTCTTTACCAACTGCACCACCTGGGAAACTCCCTTTATGTCAATAACGAAAGCATACAATTTTCAGTTTACCTGGGTATATGCATGGTAGGGCCTGAGAGTTTCCCATACAGGCCTGTCCCAATTTTAGCTGAGGTTTCTTTTTTATTTCACATTTTCCCCTTTTAATCAAAATTTTTCCTTAAAAGCATCACTGATCAAGAGTAAGGATCTCCACATGTAGTGGCACATTTAGTCTAAAGCCTCAGGCTAAATTTTTTAAACAGAAGGGGTTTTAATGCTTTAAAACCAAAGTAATTTGGTTGAGGGAGGGGAACTGCTATATATTTACATTATCCAAAACTTGCGAGTGTTTGTTAGAGAAAAAGATCCTCTGTGAAATTGATGTTGTCATTCAGTCGCTAAGTAATGCCTGATTCTTTTGGGAACTCATTGATGGTAGCCTGCCAGGCTTCTCTGTTCATGGGATTTCCCAGGCAAGAATACTCAAGTGGATTGCCATTCTCTTCTCCAGGAGAGCTTCCAGGGATCAAACCCATGTCTCCTGCATTGGCAGGTGGGTTCTCTACCACGAGTCACCAGGGAAGCCTGTGAAGTTGATACATTAAACCAAGATGGTACACAAAAAGTCACTGGCTATTTACTGATATTTACTTGTGCATTTATAGACTCTTTATTTGAAATACACTTATAAATGCTGTAATAGTACAAAATAAACCTTTCTCTGGATTAATGAAGAGGAACAGTATCTTAACAGTAACAAGAATCCCATCATATAAAAAATGTGTATGTCCCACAGATGGCCAGTAGGCACATGAAAAGATGCTCAACATCACTAATTATTACAGAAATGCAAATCAAAACTACAATGAGGTATCACTTCACACCAGTCAGAATGGCCATCATTAAAAAGTCTACAAATAACAAATGCTGGAGAGGAGCTGGAGAAAAGGGAGTCCTCCTACACTGCTGGTGGGAAAGTAAGCTGGCATAGCCACGATGAAAAACAGTATGACAGTTCCTCAGAAAACTAAAAACAGTATCATCATATAACCCAGCAATTCCACTCCTGGCATTATACCCGGACAAAACTATAATTCAAAAAAATAAATGCAGAGGCCTCTGTGATGGTCCAGTGGTCACAAGTCTGCCTAGCAAAGCAGGGGACCCTGCTTCAATTCCTACTCCAGGAGGATCCCAAATGCTACGGAGCAACTAAGCCTATGGGCCACAACTACACGCCCTCTCTTTAGGGCCCACAAGCCACAACTCCTGAAGCTTGAGCACTTCACAGTCCATGCTCCACAACAAGAGAAGCCACTGCAATGAGGAGCTTGCACACCACAACTAGAGAGGAGCCACTGCTCGCTGCACCTAGAGAAAGCCTGCACACCACAACAAAGACCCAGAACAGTCAAAAGTAACTAAATAATTACAAAATGACTAAATGTTCCATATTTATTTTTAGAAAGTACATGCACCCCTATATTCATAGCAGCACTGTTCACAACAGTCAAAACATGTAAACAACCTACATGCCCATCAAAAGATGACTAGATAAACAAGAGGCAGTACATGTGTTCAGTGGAGTACTCTCAGCCATAAAAAAGAACTAAACAATGCCATTTGCACCAACACGGAGAAAACCAGAGAGCATCGTTCTAAGTGAAGTAAGCCAGAAAGAGAGAGACAAGTATCAATAGCATATGGTATCACATGTTGAATCTAAAATATGGCTCAAGTGAACCAACTGCCAAACAGACTAACAGATATAGAGAACAGATGTGTGGTTGCCATCATTTGGGAGGAGTGAAGAGAGAGTGATGGACTGAGTTTGGGGATGGTAGATGTAAAATATTACACTTAGAATGGATAAAAAACAAGGTCCTAATGTACAGCACAGGGAATTATACTGAATACAGTGTGATAAACCATAATGAAAAAGAATGTATAAAACAACTCTAGCCAAAATAGTACTGGTATACACTAGACAGATCAGTGAACCAAAAAGCGTCCAGAAATAAATCTAAGTATATAGTATAATGTGATGACATTGCTATGCAATAGAAAAGGATATTTAGTTTTTATAAAAAGCACTGGCATAACTGATAGTACAACTGGAGAAAATATGCTACAAATATACTGTTGTTTAGTCACTAAGTTGTGTCCAATTCTTTGTGACCCTGTGACAATAACCTGCCAGGCTTCTCTGTCCATGGGATTTCCCTGTTCACTGGAACTAGAGAAAGTCCATGCATAGCAATGGAAATCCAGTGCAACCAAAAATAAATAAATAATAAATTATATATGAATTAAATTTTTAATGTAAAAAACAAAACAATAAAAACATTGGAAGAATCTTTGAGAGAACTTTTACCTGGAATGGAAAAACTTTCTTACACAAAATGGAAAACTCAAAATCCATTTTAAAAAAGTCACACAAATTGAGTGTCTGAGTCCCTATTTTCCTTGACTAATATAGTAGTTTTCTTATTCTCACTTCAATTTCAATGCCTTAGGCAGGACAGGCAGTTCCCCATAATCTCCACTTCTCCCTACTATATTCCATAACAAGCCCCTTTATATTCATTAATGACACTTTAGTCATTTAAGTTTCTACCTCCACCTCTACCTCCAAAGAAAAAGATCTATTATATTAAATTTTCGATTTCTCTAGAGAAAGGGGACCATAAACAAAATCAAAAGACAAACAGACTGAGGGAAATATTTGCAATTTGTTTATCAAAGAATATCTCTAATACACAAAGAGCTCCATAAACTGATAAAAGACAAACAATCCACTAGAAAATGACAAATATATTACAAGTTTCCACCTAAAATATATTTTTTGAGCACATATGGAACATTTATAAAAACTGACCACAATGAAGGATGCTTGAAAAAAAATTTTTTTTTTAAAGGAAACTCTTAAAAGGCATAACAAAATCTAAAAATTACTTTAAAGTTACTGTAACTGTTCCTAAGAAACAATCTCTGCAATGAGTATATGCCTTTATTTCACTGCCACGTTATACGTGTCTTTACATCTGGATTCTTAGTATACTTAGTCAAGAGAATACCCTGATATTAAAGACGATGTCCACTGACTTATCCTTAATAACATACGCAGTGGTTTAGTTGCTCAGTTGTGTCCAACTCTTTGTGACCCCATGGACTGTAGCCTGCCAGGCTCCTCTGCCCAGGGGATTTTCCAGGCAAGAAAACTGGAGTGGGTTGCCATTTCCTTCTCCAGGAATATATGCAATGCACAGCATAAAATGGACACTGACAAAATATCTACCAGGTGACACACACACACTGTCACCTAATCTATGACAGAGGAGGCAAGAATACACAATGGAGAAAAGACAGTTTCCTCAATAAGTGGTCTGGGAAAACTGGACAGCTACATGTAAAATGATGAAATTAGAACACATTATAATACCATACACAAAAATAAACTCAAGGACTTCCCTGGTGGTCCAGTGGTTAAGAATCTACCTTTCTGTGTAAGGGACACCAGTTCGATCCCTTGTCGGGAAAATTCCACATGCGGTGGGGCAGCTAAGCCTGTGCATCACAGCTACTGAGCGCATGCTCCAGAGCCCATAAGCCGCAACTGCTGAGCCCACATTTCAAATTACTAAAGCCTACGTGCAGTAGAGCCCATGCTCTGCAACAGAAGAAGCCACTGCAATGAGAAGTCCGTACACCGCAACTGGAGAGTAGCCCACTCAGTGAAACTAGAGGAAGCCTGCATAAAGCAACAAAGACCCAGCACAGTCAAAAATAACTAAGTAAAATTTTTTAAGACTCCATATAGCTCACAGTCACTAGCCAAGCAATATATCTAAACTCCCAATAGCTTTCTCATAGACAACACCTTTGATGTATGAATCACTATAATAATGGTTGCTTAAGTTGTTTTTCAGGAACTCAGAGCAAGATCTTGACCAGCTCAAACCAGCTGAGACCACCAATCTTATTCAACTAGGCCTACCTGAGTATCCAATGGATCACCTTTTTGTTAGAAGGCCAAAAACTCGACCCTCAGATCATGCTAATGCCACCAATTTCTGAACATGCACCCCATGAAGAAGCATGTAGTTCAGATCCTTGGAGAACTTCAATCACTATACCATTTTCCTGCATCCAATCACCTATGCCTCAAACCACCCTGCTCCTTTATCCCTTAAATATCTCAAAACCTTCACCTTTAGGGAGACAAATTTGAGATTTGTTCTCCAGTTTTCTCACTTAGCTGTCGCCCTGTGAGTAAACATTTTCTCTGCTGAAAACTTACCATCTCAGCATGTGTCTTGCTGCACATCAGCCAAACAAACCTAGTTCAGTAACATGATTAACAGAGTCTATTCCTCACCGTACCTTCACCATGTTCACTGAAACACTCACTTTTAAACCCTGACTCATCATGCAAGAGAGCCAAGTATCCTGAGTCCCCAATGTTTTAACGAAGTCCAAGCCACATGTATTGATATGTGCTCCGGTGAAGAGCTTGAGGTGAGATCTCAAGTCAAACAGCCAGTGTCAACTTCCAGTCATGTGAGTGAAGATACCTCCAGATGATTCTAGTCCTCTGCCTTCACATTACCCCCACCAGCAGCTCTTCCCAACTGACGTCCTAGACACTGAAGAGTAGAACAAGCCATCCCTGATGTGCCTGATCTTAAGTACTGACTCAAAACATCTGAGTCTAATAAAGCAGCTATTTTATTTCACTAAGTCTTCAGATGGGTTTGTCATAGCAATAGCAACAAAAATACATAGTAATGGAAATGATCCAGTAGATGAAAAAATGGAGAATGTAAGAAAAAGAGAAAGACACACAATGGTAAAGCCCTTGAAGGTACAAGGGGATGGCTTCTTCTACCCAAATAGATGAAGTGTCCCAAGCCTTACATGGGACACTGAACACCACATACACTGTAAAGAGGGGAAAAGGGCAGAGTAAAGACACAGATACAGAATTGGAGGAGAGGGTCTACTGATGGTAGATTGTGTTATTTAGAAAATAGAGGTAAGTACCAGAAGACACTCTTGTAAGATTTGTAAGTGGTTTCCTGACAAACATGAATAAGAGATGGGGAGAGAAGCGGGTAGAGGCAAAGGGGTGCTGTTATTCTGTTACAAACATTTAAGCCATTTATCTCTCAAACTTAAATTTTTTAAAAATTCCCTCATTTCCTAAATGAGGAAAAAACAAGACTCACTGATTATGTGATTTGCTCAAAGTCACACACCATATTAACAGCATTCAGTCTTCGATCTCAATTTCCAAAACAGTATACTTTCTCACATTATACTACCTTTTATATTATAAAAATATTACCTAGTGGAATTATATTTCATAATCAGAATTTATTAAACTAAAATAATTTAGTAATCAATAATGAATGCTCTATTCTCGAGGACTGGTATCAACAAAGAAGGCAGAAGAACGTTCTTGGGAAGATAAAAATATGCATTCAAGCAAAACAAAGAGCCCACGGACTATCTCTACCTCAGTCAACTCCAGAGTAGCTACATCATACAGGTTTCAAAAACAGATAACACTTCCTTTTACCCTTTCCAATTCTCTTAATCTGAGCACTCCTAAAATTTGCTACCTTCAGTATTCTAAGTTATCTATAAGAATTTCTCTTTCCTTTTAGCAATTAATACCTTATCATTTTATTCAGATCTTACTAATACAACTGCACCAACAGTCATTTGTCTACCCTGACAGACCACTAAATATCTTAATGCTAACCACTTAATGTCCACTTATTCAAATAATACAAATGCAGGGCTAACGCCCATAAGAAATATGGGTGCCTATGTAGTACGATATGAGAGGACACAGATAAATGACAAACACTCTTTCAAAAAATACCTTCTGGTCTTTATTATGTCTAAAACGCTCATCATTAGTCCCAAGGATGGAGAGCTTTGAAAAAAAGTCTCCGTCAATCAACCAAAAATCAAACTCAAAGGTTGTTATACTAGAGAGAACAAAATAATAGCAGTGGTTAACTATCCATGGGAAAACCATAAGCAATTTTCTTCTTTCTTCTGCTTTTCTAGGTTTTATGTTAGGAAAAACACCAGTAAACATGTATAAGACCTTTTTCAATTCTGTTTCTTCTCACTTTTTGGCAGTGATCAACCATGATCACCTTGATACCCACTCCCACCTTCTTAGCCTCCCCCCTCACTTGCCTTTCATATTAACTGCTGTCCTTGTCACCTTCGCCAATTCCTCTTCTTTCACTCACTCTCCAATATGTGCAGTTCCCAAGGCTCAACCTCAGACCCCCTGCTTTCCTCGCTAAGCACAACAATTTCAGCCTTAAATTTCTTTACTAAGTTCTATTTACATTGTCCCACAGTCTGGTGATAAGTTTGCACTGCTTATTTCACTGTCACCTCAAACTCAACAAATCCAAATTACAAGCCCAGATGTCTGTACCCCTTCAACTAGCTAATATTTCATACCTATTTCTGTCAGTACAGTCATTAATTAAACCCTTGTTCTTTTTTTTTTTGTCACCAACTAAATGAGTAACTTTGGCCATATTTTTAAACCTCTCTAGGTTTCCTAATGCACATGTTCTCATATATCTTAAAAGTTTCAACACTCTAATTTCTTAGACTGCGGATCAAAACTTCAGTCATCTCTGATTACTCCTCTCCTTCCCCCCACTCATCTTCCTTTCTTATCCAGTCCAGAACGAAGTCTTGCGTGACATCTCTCCAGTCTTATTTTTACTAAATTCAAATCCTCATGACCTCAGGCCTAGGTGATTCTCCTAGGTCTATGACTTCTCCCTCCAACTCATACTCTACCCAGCTCTGGTGCCACTGTGATTTTCTTAAAATACTTTTTTAAAGCAAGTTCTTTCTCATTGTGAAACCTTTAAAGCTTGTCTATTACCTATGAATCAAAGTACATTCTTCTAACCCTGCACTTAAAGACATCCATCCATCTAATCCCAAACATTTTCACCTGGTTTCTTAGTACTCTCCCACAGAAACCTTCATTTCAGTCAAATTGTTATGTACTGTTCTCTGATCCTGTCCTGCTTATTTTGCCTTTACTTCCTATACAAGTTCCTTCCTCTTCTGTAAAATCAAATTCCGCCCAGTTTTGATTCTACCTTTTCTCTGGATCTTTGTCTGCTCACTTCAACTTTATATGGTATCAGAGATTTAGAACTTTTATTATTTGCCTATTTCCCCTATTACATTACAAGTCCTCAAGGAAAAGAACCTGCTTTACATTTTTCTGCATCTCTTTTGGATATAGAGCAAAGTACCTTTACGTTGTAGATATGAATAAATATTGGTCTGGTAATGGCCTAAAATTCCTTTTTAATACACAGCATTTCTTGAATGTTCTCCATGTACTCAGCAGTGTGGGTTTTTATGTGTGTGGGTTTAATCTAAATTCTGTTTCTCAATGCATACACAATCAACTTGAAAAGATGTGGCTAACAGAGGAATAATTATCAAACAACCAAAATATGATATATAATTAAATTATGTGATGATATGCTAAGACTAAAAGAACTATAGAACTGTAAGAAAGGAAAAAAACAATAATTAGTGAGAAACAGTTTCACGAATGAAGTGGAACTTTTAACTTAGTGGTAGTGGTAATAAATTGTTGTAATAATAATAGCTTATTATATTCAGAGCATTATATAATTATGACAATAGTTTATTGTAAAGGAGTTTACTTTATGTCTGGGAGTCCTTAATGTGCCAGGCCCTATTCCTGAGGGTTTTTCATGTATCAACTCTCTTAATTCTCACTACAAGTTTACAGAAAAAGTACAATTCTCAGTTTTCAGATGAGGAGACTGAGGCTCTGCTCAGTTATTCCATACCTAGTGACTCGTGCAGTAGGGTGTAGAACTGGACTTACTGAAAGAAGGATGAAAAACGTGTGAAAGTTAAAAAACAGAATAAGCTTAGCTGTTATTAGGAAGTATGAGACACAGCTTGCAATACTAGAGCAGAGGGAGCTTGCCGAAGGTCCTTAGACAAAACTGAATAAATAGGGCAGGGACTGATGACAGAATATTTTGAAAGTCAGGAAAAAGAAGTTCAACTTAATAGGTGGAATGTGGGAGGCCACTAAGGATTTGGGAGCAAGAGAGTACCACAAAAAGGAGTATCAGAGTGGTATTTATAGAAGGAAGAGATGCTGGATTCAAAGGGGTTGATATGACTTCCAATATTCTAGGCTGAGGATGAATCCTGGGATTTAGGTAGTAAAAGTGGGAGAAGCAAAGGTATGGATGACAAAAGAAATATGAATAGGACATGGTGAATGGATTAGTGTGTGAGATAAATGAAAGAGGCAGTTTAAAGATTATGTCTAATTTAAAGCCTGTATGGGCAACAGAGAGAAGGAAATTACAAAGGAGTATAAAAAGATGATTTTCATTTGGGGCAAAGTTAAGTTTAAGGAGATGGTCAAAAATACTAATAGAAAATCAGTACTGGAGAAACCAGAAAGTAATCAGAATGACAAGCAATAGGATCAGTGTAAAATAAAGGAACTAGATAGTAGCTATAAAGATATTAAATAGGAGAGTAAACATACGAAGCCATGATCAGCTGGTACTAACTTTGTATCAATAATTATACCACTAACTTTGGTGGGGAAGGGAATCAGTGACCAACATCTAAAAATGCAGTTTTTCCATTAAATTTTTTTTATCAGAAAGCCAACCAAAAACTAGGCAAAGGCTTCCAAACCTTCTCCATTTAGGGAATCCTTAGCCTTAGTAATTTTTTCATAGCACCCCAAGACCAAAAGAAATACATAAGTGGGAGTGGTTTCAAACCACGTAAGTGTTAATGTCTTTATAATTTAGCGTTTGTTGGGCACTGTACAAATTCTCAAACTTGGAATCAAGCTTGACAACATCACATTCCAGTATTCTGTTTCATACAGTAGTTGTTTTTTATCAGAGCAACCTTTAAAATTACAGCTTTGCGAAAACATGACATTGTAGAAAGGAATGTGTCAATCTAATGTTGAAACTGTGAACTACCTTAAATTATCAGTTCAAGCCTGAGTTCAATGGCACCCGGGGGCACCCCAGCACACAGTTTGAGAAACTGGGAGCAAAGGGAAGGGGCCTAAAAAGAAAAAAGAAAAAAAAAAAAAAATGGGAGCGAGCAAAAGAAAATTCTTATTAACGTGGTTAACCACAAGAGGGCAGCACAACAGTAGGTAGGAGCAGTACAAATGCAGGGGGCAGAGGGGCTGAGCAGAGATGATACCCGTCAAACCTTCCCATAAAAAGGCTCTAGGACCCCTTGACCAGTCCAAGATATAAAAGTCCTTTTTCTCCTTAGACTAAAAAGGAAGAAACACTGGTGGCTGGCAGATCACCTTATGCAGTCATCCTGCCCTTCCCTAACATCCTTTCTTCGCCTACCCAGTCAAGAGAATAGCCATGGCTTTCACAGTAGCCAAGCAATGTACTATTTTTATTCAATCTCCACAACAATCTTATAAGAAAGGAGGCTCAAAGAGATTTTAAATAACACTATTAAAAGGCAGGAACACCGTAATTCAAACCCAATCTGACCCCAGAGTCAAGGTCCTTCTGTATTTGGTCTAAAAAGCATCTCATCTTTCAGCAACAGCCAGTTGAAGTAGAGAAGAAAACCATGTTCCCTTCCTATACCTGAGACACCTGTCTCAAATCACTAGGAAAAACAAGCAAATGAAGCAAACTCTTCTTTAATGGTTCCTAAAACATGCTAAATACTCCAAACGTAGGACACTCAGAGAAGGAAACAAGCACTGTATGCTTATCTAGTCAGCAAGTACTGCAGTTTTCCTGTACAGGTAAATACATGTTAAGGCAAATGCTGGACACATCCAGTTTGCAGATATGTTACATATTAAAAGATATGTGCACACAGGAGCAAGGGATTCTCATACCCAAAGTGGCAAAGGGGGGAGGGAAAGGGAGGAAAAAGGCTGATTATTCATCTTAGTATCCGTTGGGGGTTACAGCAGAATACCTGCAGTAGCCCAACAAACCTATTATGAAACCAAAACCAATCGTCATCACTTATTCCCACTTGCAGTTTCCTCCTCCACATTTCTCCTCCCCTCTATGACATACTCAGCTGCCTCTATCCTTTCATTCAGAGAAAAAGGAGTTCCTCCGGACAGATTAATAACCACCGGAAAGCAAAATGGGTAAATTCAACCGACAAAGTAAACTTAAGCAGATAAAACTGTCCAGGAAGCATTCTATGCGGTAGCAGAAACCCCAGCAAGAGCAGCTAACGTGTCCTCTCAATAAGTATCTCTTATTACTTGAAAATGTTCCTCCCTCAAAATTAAGAATCTTTGGTTGCTTGAGGAGAAAGGGTATTGGATGACGTTTTCTCTGCAAAGAAAAACAATGTATAATCAGCAGAGAAACAAATAACGACTGTTTCTTAAAGAACAACAATAAAGACCAAAATTACCCTCCCAGGGCAACATTCAAAGTTCAGCACTGCCATTTTCAAAGAAGTAAGCAACAATGAGCCCTGCCTGTCGACACACGCTTCCAACCTTCCTACGCACGGACTCACACCTCAAGACACCCTCGTCTTTACTGCAGAGAAAAAGGACTGCAGTCAGGATCGTTTACCCACCTTCGGGGAAAGGGGATGGAAGGGCCTCTTCTGCAGAAGAGAAACAGATCACATCTTGCTGCCTTGCCTGCTTCCGAAACCTAAAAGAAAAAAAAAAAAAAAGCGGCAGTTACTACGCAGAAATCCAGGGGAAAAAGATGCTCTTTTCTAGGCTGTTCAGGTGTCTAGAAAATTTTAAAGAGAGATAAGTAAAGGGGAGGAGGAGTATCAGGCACATAAGGATGCAAATATCAACAGCAAGACACTCCGTCGAGGTTTCCTTCTAAAAAGGAGGATTTTCTTGCCGAGTTTACTGACCCTACCAGGGGGGAAGGGGAGATCGGGGTGGAGGAGGAGGAGAGAGA
The DNA here is from genome assembly GCA_006408695.1 of Aepyceros melampus. Lineage (NCBI taxonomy): Eukaryota > Metazoa > Chordata > Mammalia > Artiodactyla > Bovidae > Aepyceros > Aepyceros melampus. The sequence continues at coordinate 52,876 of SJXQ01009970.1, forward strand.
CAACTGCTGCCCTCCACCTGGAGCCCAGGCAGCACTCACCCGCCGCACGGCTGTGGCGACGAGGACGCGCCCCCAAGCCCGAGGGGACTGCTCTTACCCGGTGCCTCCGGCTGGCCACACTCTGCGAAGCCCCTGGAGCAGGCAAAGGTCCCAGCGTCCGCCAGGCTGAGACCTCGCGGGCCCTCCCGTGCGGGTTCGGCTCTCACTCACATCCCTCGGCGGCGAAGATCTGGCCTTTCCCTGCGCTGCAATAGAAGCCCTCCGCCCCGACGCTCTGCCACCAAGCCCGGACCCAGGGGCCGAGGGCCCGAGGCGGCGGCGCGCACTGCGGAGCGAGCAGGACGCGGGCCCAGCCTGTCAGCGCTCAGCAAGGCCGTTAGCGTCGGCCGCTGCGGCCCGCTCCTGCTCCTCTTCCTCTCTCCTTCCTGCAAGCCACACCACTCCCACTTTGGGCAACCGGGAAGCCCGTCACAGTCGTCGTCTCCACCCTCTCCGGAGTCACGCCGTCTTCTCAGCGCCGCAGGCGACACTGGCTGGGACGTCCTATTCACGTCCGACTCAGCCTCCCAGTTGGCCTCGGGTCTGGCGTCTCGTTCACTGCAGAGACCGCCTCGGTGCGGGGCCGGCGCCTGGCGCGCACCCCCGGACTGCGCGTGCGCCGCTCCACCCAGGCTGCGCTTCCCCCGACGCGCGCCGGGGCGGCCGACGACTGGCTACACAGAACCTGCGCTTCTCGGGAAACAAACTGGCGTGCGCGGAGATTCCCGCGGTGGCCCCTGGGCGTGAGCGGGCGGGAACTTGAGCTGGGCCGGGCCCTCCGCAGATGGGCGTGTGCGTGGCCGCCGCCCGCCGTGGAGGCGGCTGGGAGTGAGTCAGCCTGGCCGTGTTAGGGGCTCCCCTGCGCACAACCTGGCACCGCAGAGACTTACCCTGGTCGCTAGGCCGAGGGAAGTCGCGCCGAGGGTTTGGTGCAACGCGTTCCTAACTCACCGTTTCGCGCCAGGGCAGTTCTGGGAGTCTGATTCCAATCAGTCACTTCTGCTGGAAAGAAATGAGGGTGGGGTGAGGTGCCCAGATGCCTGCGGACTGGCGGCAGTGCCAGGCAAACGAGAAACAATTTCCACCATCCCGAAGAGCCTCATTCATTGGGTTAACAAATATTTACTGAGCACCTACTGTTTGCCGTTCTTGGTAGGACCCCAAAGGTGCTATGTGAACACAACCCACATACCCCATTGCCCTACTGGAGCTTGTATTCTGATAAAGCGACAAAAAATAAAATAAAAAGCCTTAAATTTATAACGTGCCAGAGTATAATTGCCACTAGGAAAAGTAAAGGAGCAGGAAGTGGGGAGGCAGTGTGCTATTTTAGTTAGAATGGCCAGGAAAGACCTCCCAGAGTAACATTTGAGTGGAGATCTGAAGAAGGAGAATGAGCCAGTCCTGTGGCTATCTGTGAAGACAGTTTCATGCAGAAACACTAGCAAAGGCAAAGACCCTAAGAAGGGAATGTGCTTGGCAAGTTCAAGGACCAGGAAAGAGGTCAGTGTGGCTGAAGAACAGTAAAGGAAGGGACAACGCTAAGAGGTGAGGCCAAAGAAGGAGCCTGTAATCCAGCTATGTAGGGCCTTCTGTCAATCTGAAAGGCATATGTCATTAGCCTTCTGTCAATCTGAAAAAACAGATAAATTTATAGCCTCTGTTTCACCATACAAATGAGGCTGCAATTCAGGTCTAGCTTGTACTTAATTGTTCCTTTAAATCTCACCAAAGCAACTCCTGCATTTCTTCTTACATAATACCCATTGCAAAAGGCTTTGAGCAAATGATAGCAGGCTAGGAAATGACTTGAATCCACACTGACTTCTTTAAATAATGAACTGGAGCCCTGTTTTCGCCTAAGAAGGGATATACTAGGGAACTGCATTCCTATGGCTCCTGTCTTACAAGCAAAATATGCCAGAGTGCTTTGTTGTTGCTGTTGTTTAGTTTCTAAAAAGAATTTGGAAATAGGAGTTGTGACACAACAGCAAATCTAAAGTCTGCTTAGAATATTAAGGCTGAAATCACAAGCGGGAACCATCATGAGAGTTCCCCCAGCAAACAAAACTGTTAACCAGATTAGAAACCAGAACACAGACCCACACAAAGAACATAAAGTGCTGAAGGTGACCTTAACATTAGAGTTAAAATGAAGGGTATCTAAACTGTGGAAATGGAAGCATTCTCTTTAAGAGGGGAAAAAAAAAAAAAACAACCACCTATTTGAGAACTCTAAACAGTACAGATACAGTCATTGTAGTAAATAATATTTCTGAATTTTGCAATGATATGTTTATTCAACCAGGCATGGTATCTGTTACTGTCCACTGCCTTTCTGCAGGGAAAAGCCACTTAGAACTAGTGGATATTGAGGGTGTCTTGTGCAGGAAAGCATTCTTTTTTATATTAGTGATTTGGATAGGGAAGAGAGGGTTGCCAAGGGAACTATATTAGTCATAGGCTTATAAACTTGAGAAATCAATCTACCCACACAGAGAGATAAAGTGACTTACTTACTGTCATTCTGATAGTGAAAGACTCTCTCCTCACCAAGATACTATGATTTTAAGCCAATATTACCCTGGAATGTTTAACTCTCTTCACTCTGTAGCAACTTTTTAATGCTTTTATGTGATCTCTGGTAGTGACATAGCTGGAAATTTGCTCCCAGGGCAAATATTTCAGAAAGTTTCCTCTATTCTTTGATATGATAAAAAAAAAAATTCCAAGACATCTGGGTCTTTCAATACATTCTTTCACACAATATGGAAAAACAAAAAGTGTGAATTTGGTTAATGGTAATACAGTTAGATTCAAAACTGATTGTAGGTCATAGCTAGAAGTAAAAATTAGCAATTGTCAAGTATGGGGTGTTGTGCCACAAGTTCTTTTATCGCATTGTAATAGAATACAGTGGCACTGGTTCTTGATTGTCACTCCTCAACCCAAACCTGCAACAAGACTGACAGTACCTGTGAGATGGAGCTTTGGCATTTACTTCTTTTTATACTGTAACGAAGGCTGAGCGCCGAAGAATTGATGCTTTCCAACTGCAGTGCTGGAGAAGACTCTTGAGAGTCCCTTGGACAGCACGGAGACCAAACCAGTCGATCCTAAAGGAAATCAGCCCTGAATATTCATTGAAAGGACTGGTACTGAAGCTCAAGCTCCAATACTTTGGGCATCTGATGCGAAGAGCTAACTCATTGGAAAAGACCCTGATGCTGGGAAAGATGGAGGGCAGGAGGAGAAGGGGGCGACAGAGGATGAAATGGTTGGATGGCATCACCGACTAAATGGACATGAGTTTGAGCCAACTCTGGGAGATGGCGAAGGACAGGAAGCCTGGCATGCTGCAGTTCAAGGGATTGAAAGGAGTCAGACACAACTGAGAAACTGAACAACAACAACAAAGTCCTTAAATGGTTTTGATGCAAAGGTTAGAAATCCATGGTTCAGGGAATCTGGCTGACCCAAGTTTGAACTACTCTTTTCACCAAGGAAGTCATTTAAATTTTCTAAGCTTCCATTTCCTCATCAGTATAATGAGGATAAGAATATCTTCCTTGAAGTGTTGTATTGAAGACTGGATGAAAAAATATTTTAAACCCTTAGCACAGTTATTAAATGCCTATTATGGTTTTGATAGGGACAGCTTATATATATTGCCAAATGTTGGATTTTCTCAGTAATCCTGAAGCATTTTTCAGTTTATTGCATGACACGGAACTGTGTGGGCAAGAATGATAACAGCTGAGTTGTAATAGAGATAAATGCAAAGATCTGCATTTGTATAAAACTAAATTATGCCATTAGCGATGAAATAATGAAAACACTCTTAAGAGCAGAAAAAGATATAGGAAAGTTATTCCCTTTGGAACAGGAAACAGACCCAGGCAAAAGACTGGGGATAAATCCACAAATTAGTTTGTTTCCTTCCAGGATAGAGATTTACCCTTCTAAAGGCATCAAGAAAAGAGCTATGGAGAGAGCTGATTTACCCCAGGTCTAGTAATATATGCCAAAAGACAAAGTCAGGAGTGTGAACCAGGTAGACAGACAAGCAAGCAATGTTGTTTTACTTTGAATTATTCACATATTTTAGGATAATTCATTTCAAAGTCTGGCTGGATATGGCTAATTTTTTTTTCAAAATTTCCTCTGCATTTAATTATATCTCTATTTTTAAATCAATCCTTTCATCCTTCATTATAGTCTCAAAGAAAAAGATGTTCCTGGCAAGCAGGTCCCTCTTTCCCTTGAGATAACTGGATAAGTTTAATATTGGGGCATAAAAACTAATTTCCCCATCTATAAGCCAGGAATAAATAACCTCCTTCACGTAAAGATGATTATTTGGCAAAATATGCAAAACATCTATCATATAATTCTGCTGCTGCTGCTAAGTCACTTCAGTCGTGTCCGACTCTGTGCAACCCCATAGATGGCAGCCCACCAAGCTCCTCTGTCCACAGGACTCTCTAGACAAGAATACTGGAGTGGGTTGCCATTTCCTTCTCTGAATTATGCTCTACTTAACAATAAAATTTTAACTTAAAACATTTGTTGTACCAATTCACTATAAATATGTTTCTTTATAAAAAGATCCATACCAACATTCACTCTTAAGAATAGAAATCCCCGGCATAATTATTAGTTTGTTGTTGTTTAGTCGCTAAATTGTGTCTGCCTCTATTGCAACCCCATGGACTATAGCCTGCAAAGGCTCTCCTGTCCATGTAATTCCTCAAGCAAGAATACCTGGGTTGCCATTTCCTTCTCCAGGAGATCTTTGTCATCCAGAGACTGAACCCACATCTCCTGCTTAACAGGTGGATTTTTAGCACTGAGCCACCTGGGAAACAATTATTACTTTCAGTTCAGTTCAGTCGCTCAATTGTGTCCAACTCTTTGCAACCCCATGAATTGCAGCACGCCAGGCCTCCCTGTCCATCACCATCTCCTGGAGTTCACTCAAACTCACGTCCATCGAGTAGTTTATAGAGTGTTAATTCCTGTGTCCTGATTTAGATTAAGGATTTTGCCCTCTTTCATTGAGAAATGTCCTCTACACCCAGAGCAGTCAGCCTCTAGCCCCTGTGTTATGGGGGTTTGTGACCTTGTCCCCTATAACTTGATTATACCATGAGTCAAACATAATCATTCATGGTCTCCCCCTGAGGAATTTGGAACTGGGATTCAAAGACAGTTGCTCAGACTTTTTTTGTTATTTTAGAGTAAGTTACCCATGCTCTAAAGTTGTAAGATTTCTATCTGTATTCATGTATGTGGAGTTGCACAGAAAGCTGACTTGCTTTGGGAGAAAAAAAGACAGTGTACCAAGAATGAATTCTCTTAGGTTTTCAGCTTCCTCTTTCTTACACGGCCCAAAGAAACTTCCTGTATTTGATATCTTGAAACTTCCTTATGACAAATTTCTCCTTTTAACTTTTACCAGATCTGGTAGAGTCAGAGTATTCACAATGAAATAACCTGGATTATAGTAGACTGATAAGAAGAAAATATTAAAAAAAAAAAAAAAAACTCTCAAATTACAACAGGGAAAACGTATGTCTTTTTTTTTTCTGATCGTATGATACCTTTCATTTATTTCTTTGTGATTCAAAATTTTTATAGATAATATTCCATTTATAGTTATTATAAAGCATTGGCTATATCCCCTGTGCTGAACTGCATGTCATTTAAAAATCAAATTTACTCGTGGTTCCAGTGGAGAGAGAAGGAGGAAGCAGGGAGCGGGGCGGTTGGGGGGAACCCACCGAGGCTTCTGCCACCGCCGCCACCACCATCTCTGTGCCAGTGGCATGGGAAAGGAGGTGCGAATCTCGGGCGCGAGCCGGGGCGGCGCCGCTGCGGGAAGGTCGGCGGTGGGAAGGCGATGGCGGATATAGATGAACTCAACATCTACAGCATCATCCAACGGCTGCTGGAAGTGAGAGGGTCCAAGCCTGGTAAGAATGTCCAGCTACAGGAGAATGAAATCAGAGGACTGTGCTTAAAGTCCCGAGAGATCGTTCTCAGTCAGCCTATCCTGCTAGAACTTGCACCACTCAAGATATGTGGTGATATCCATGGGCAATACTATGATTTGCTTCGACTTTTTAAGTATGGTGGTTTCCCGCCAGAAAGCAATTACCTGTTTATTGGGGACTATGTGGACAAGGGATAACAATCACTGGAGACTATCTGCCTCTTGTTGGCTTACAAAATCAAATATCCCGAGAATTTTTTTCTTCTCAGAGGAAACCACGAATGTGCCAGCATCAATAGAATTTATGGATTTTATGATGAATGTAAAAGAAGATATAACATTAAACTATGGAAAACTTTCACAGACTGCTTTAACTGTTTACCGATAGCAGCCATCGTGGATGAGAAAATATTCTGCTGTCATGGAGGTTTATCACCAGATCTTCAATCTATGGAGCAGATTCGGCGAATTATGCGACCAACTGATGTACCAGATCAAGGTCTTCTTTGTGATCTTTTGTGGTCTGACCTCGATAAAGATGTCTTAGGCTGGGGTGAAAATGACAGAGGAGTGTCCTTCACATTTGGTGCAGAAGTGGTTGCAAAATTTCTCCATAAGCATGATTTGGATCTTATATGTAGAGCCAATCAGGTGGTTGAAGATGGATATGAATTTTTTGCAAAGAGGCAGTTGGCCACTCTGTTTTCTGTGCCCAATTATTGTGGAGAGTTTGACAATGCAGGTGCCATGATGAGTGTGGACGAAACACTAATGTGTTCTTTTCAGATTTTAAAGCCTGCAGAGAAAAAGAAGCCGAATGCCACAAGACCCGTCACACCTCCAAGGGGTATGATCACAAAGCAAGCAAAAAAATAGATGTCATTTTGATACGCCTAGTTGGGACTTGTAACATATAGTACATAACCTTCATTTTTAAAACTGTAATGTGTATTGGTCAGCTTGCTCAAATAGTGTTTGTGGGGCTCTCCTTTCCATTTTTGACTTAATGAATGGTATTTGCTGGTTAAAACAGCAAATGAAAGATTCTCCACTCCCAAGGAAAAATGTTTTGTTTAGTTCCCTGTTCCTTTTACAAACATTAATGGTGTTAAAGCTGTACACTCAGGACAATGTCCCCTAAGGGGTGAGTGTACAACTGATCTTTTTTTAATTCAGTACAGACCATAAATAATGTAAATGCTCATTTTCTTTAGGATATAAAGAGAGCTCAAGGGTGCTCAATCTGTACGTTATTGTCATAAAATGCATACTGTTGGATACAAACCACTGTGAACTTTTTTGTTTCAAAGGGATTGCTTTTTTTTTTTCTTTCATTGTCTTATGTACAAACTAGTTTTTATAGCTATCAACATTAGGAGTAACTTTCAACTTTGCCAGCATCACTGGTATGTATATTTAATTAAAGCACACTTTCCCCTACGGCATACTTAAAACGACGATTAAAGCCATTATTTTAAATGTTTGTGACTTTTTTCCTGAAGCCAAAGTTTCTGTTGAAACATATATTGACACCCCCCTAAGTAAGTACAAGGTGGCATGGTTGTGTACACCTGTCACCTTTATGGGGATTCAAAAACAGGTTTTTGAGTTTGAATAGCAGTTAGTAACATAGTGCTGTTTAAGCTATTAATGATTAAAGTTAATTACATTTTGTATGATTTCCATATAGTCTATTCATTAAGTAATCTTTTTACAGTTACATCAGGCCTGAACCCGTCCATTCAGAAAGCTTCAAATTATAGAAACAATACTGTTCTATACGAGTGACCGATTATGCATTCTTTGGCCTACATTCTTTATTCTGCGATGAAGTTGAGGCTTATAAGTCAAAACAAAGGAACTAACTTACTATCCACCAGTTTATACAGAACTCACAGTATATGACTTTTTTAACTAAGATCTGTTAAAAAGAAATCTGTTTCAACAGATGACCGTGTACAATACCATGTGGTGAAAATTAATTCAGACTTATTAAATGATGAACTTGTTAAAAAAAAATCAAATTTACCCAGCAATTTTGGAATTCTATCTTCAATCATAAAGTCAAGCATAACTATATAAATATTAGTCACAATCTAAGACATTACACAGAATCCATGGGTTAGCAGAAAATAAAGATACCTCCTCCTACAAAACATCACTGCTATCACTATTGTTTAGTTTTCTTTTCTCAGTCACTTCACTCTACTTCCTCTGTAACTTAATAACTTTGTGAGTTTTCTGGGCCACAGCCACAGTCATGTTGTGGTCACTCCATGCTACCTACACTACTGACCAAAGGAAAATTTGATTTTATATTAAAGCATCTTAATAATGTGGTTAAATACTCTGAATTTCAGTGTTACCTATGAAATATGTAAATGAACCAGAAAATGACAAGTGACCTAGTTCTCAATTTTCACTTTCACTCCTAACTGGTTACATACCTCCAACATCTATAATTCATCTTTGACTACACCTTTTTTTTCCCCTCTTTTTCTTTCCTTTGATGCCTTCTCTTCCTAAGGTTTTGAGCCTGTGCTCCTTTATCTCTACATCATGAGCACTAACCAAAGGGAAAGCCAGTGTTTCCCTCCTCACCAGGGCAGCTGGTGCTGGGAGAGCGCCCTCTTTCAGGGAGTCTCACTTTATGGACGCTTCTGTCCTCTCACTTCTCTCAGACCTAAGATCTATCACAGTGACCTATGTCTAAAACTTTTTACCTGAAAAAAGAAAAAGCTTTTAAGTCACCTATGTCTTTTTTGACTATTGTTGAGATTATTCGAATTGAATGACTATGAGTTGCTTTAAAGTCTACTGAATCAGTCTTATCAGACTTAGGCAAATGCCATATATTTTAAATGAATTATTAATAATTGATCACACTTGACTCCATTGTTACAGGTTGAATTCTGTTCCCCCAAAAGTTATGTTTAGTCCTAATCTCCTGTACCTGTGACATATGGAAATAGGGTCTTTGTTTGTAATTAGGTTAAGATGAGGTCATTAGGGTGGACCCTAATCCAACAGACCAGAGTCCTTAAGAGTATAGAAGACAGAGACAACACAGAAAAAACAACCATGTGAAAGGGAAGCAGAGACTGGAGGGATCCATTTACAACCAAGGAATACTTGGGGCTACCAGAAGCTAAAAGAGGCAAGGAAGAAATCTTCCCTAGAGGCTTTGGAGAGAGGATGGCACTTCCAATACCTTGATCTAGGGCTTCTAGCCTCCAAAACTGTGAAATAATAAATTTCTGTTTGTTTTAAGCTTCCGGCTTAGGACATTTTGTTTCAGCAGTCAAAGAAACTAATATACCATGCTACATTTCTCAAACTGAAACTGAGGAAAACCAGGAAAATAACTTTCTTCTTTCATCCACACCTGATACTGTCTCCCACTGAACACTGATATAACCATTCATTTGGAGAAAAAAAAAATAAATGCTATTTCTTTGGTTTCTTTTTTTGTATAATGGTGTTTTTGTTTGTTGGAGTTTTGTTTGGTTTCATTTGGGTTTTTTTCCACTGTCACCTTAATCTGCTATAAATCAAGCATGAAATGATGTAATAGTCCTCAGGCAAACTCTCTTGGCTAGGTACTCTAAGCCTATAAGAATTTTAGTACTGTGTGTTTTCCATTCAGATGCCAATTCAGCTCTTTACTTCTCATAGGAAATGTTCTGGGAATCAACGGCAGTACAAGTGATCAAGTTTTTAGTTGGAATGATAATTTTGGAAATTAAAAAAAATAACTAATTACTGGAATAGACATGCTTTAAAGCTTGTGAAAGCCTTATCTTGTGCACCTATTGCCCTCCTTTAAGTGCTTATATTTCTTGAGCAAGCTACTTTTTTCTTTTTTGATCCCAAAGTAAACATTAACACATACTACTTGTGGTAAATCCAACTAATGCGGATCATCATATGAGGCATATGATATGGAAGTTCTTCTTGTCCTCTGTGTCTAGTCCTTTTCACTTCTCAGAGGTAAACACTGATAACTATTTGTGATACAACTTTACACAATTTTATCTAAGCATTTTCCTACTTATTTCCTATAGATTTAGTTCTGAACTCTATAAACAAAGTGGATAATTCTGTACTTTTTTCTGTTACAGTTCTTTTTACTTAACACTTCCTAGAGATCTTACAATATTTATTGCTTTCCATCATTCTTTTTAACTTTTATACAGTGTCCAATAAAATAGGTAATCATAACTTACTAAATAGTTCTCCCATTTTGATTTGTAATTTTCACAATTAAAAACAGTGCTAAATTTAAAAATCATTGTACATACTCCATGGGCACAAAAGTATTCCTGCAGATAGATGATTAGACTCTCTGGGTCAAAGGAAATACATATTTAAAATTTGGTGGCTATTGCCAAATTGACTTCAAAAACCTCATCAGTTCAGTTGCTCAGTCGTATCCGACCCTGCGACCCTGTGAACAGCAGCACACCAGGCCTCCCTGTCCATTACCATCTCCCGGAGTTCACTCAGACTCACATCCATCAAGTCAGTGATGCCATCCAGCCATCTCATCCTCGGTCGTCCCCTTCTCCTCCTGCCCCCAATCCCTCCCAGCATCAGAGTCTTTTCCAATGAGTCAGCTCTTTGCATCAGGTGGCCAAAGTACTGGAGCTTCAGCTTTAGCATCATTCCTTCCAAAGAAATCCCAGGGCTGATCTCCTTCAGAATGGACTGGTTGGATCTCCTTGTAGTCCAAGGGACTCTCAAGAGTCTTCTCCAACACCACAGTTCAAAAGCATCAATTCTTTGGCGCTCAGCCTTCTTCACAGTCCAACTCTCACATCCATACATGACCACAGGAAAAACCATAGCCTTGACTAGATGGACCTTAGTCAGCAAAGTAATGTCTCTGCTTTTGAATATGCCATCTAGGTTGGTCATAACTTTTCTTCCAAGGAGTAAGCGTCTTTTAATTTCATGGCTGCAGTCACCATCTGCAGTGATTTTGGAGCCCAAAAAAAAAAATAAAGTCTGACACTGTTTCCACTGTTTCCTCATCTATTTCCCATGAAGTGATGGGACCAGATGCCATGATCTTAGTTTTCTGAATGTTGAGCTTTAGGCCAATTTTTTCACTCTCCCCTTTCACTTTCATCAAGAGGCTTTTTAGTTCCTCTTCACTTTCTGCCATAAGGGTGGTGTCATCTGCATATATGAGGTTATTGATATTTCTCCCAGCAGTCTTGATTCCAGCTTGTGTTTCTTCCAGTCCAGCATTTCTCATGATGTACTCTGCATATAAGTTAAATAAGCAGGGTGACAATATACAGCCTTGACGTACTCCTTTTCCTATTTGGAACCAGTCTGTTGTTCCATGTCCAGTTCTAACTGTTGCTTCCTGACCAGCATACAGATTTCTCAAGAGGCAGGTCAGGTGGTATGGTATTCCCATCTCTTTCAGAATTTTCCACAGTTTCTTGTGATCCACACAGTCAAAGGCTTTGGCATAGTCAATAAAGCAGAAATAGATGTTTTTCTGGAACTCTCTTGCTTTTTTGATGATCCAGCGGATGTTGGCAATTTGATCTCTGGTTCCTCTGCCTTGTCTAAAACCAGCTTGAACATCAGGAAGTTCACGGTTCACGTGTTGCTGAAGCCTGGCTTGGAGAATTTTGAGCATTACTTTACTAGCATGTGAGATGATTGCAATTGTGCGGTAGTTTGAAAAAAAAAAAAACCTCATAGTAGTATATCAATGTCCTTTTCTCTATAATCTCACCTACTCTGGATATTATGAATCTTTAATTTTAGGTCATTTTAATTCCAAACAACATTCATTCCAATAGATCAACAAATATGTATAAAAACCTATTATATGACAGGTAGTCTGCAAATGTTAGACACTCACTAGTGTGTTACATACCTACGATTCTACCCTTGCCTCCATGATTTGTCTTTAATCTATTTTAAAGTAGAAATAACATTAGATTATAAAATTCACTAACCATCCTTTTTTAATTTATTTTTTATTGAAATATAATTGCTTTACAATATTGTGTTGGTTTCCGCCATTCATCAACACAAATCAGCAACAGGGATACATATGTCCCCTCCTTCTTGAATCTCCCTCCCACCTCTCCCTTATGCCACCTCTCTAGACTGTCAGAGCCCCAGTTTGAGTTCCCTGAGTCATACAGCAAACTTCCACTGGCAATCCACTTTACATATGATAGTATTTGTTTCCATGCTACTTGCTCCACTTGTCCCACCCTCTCCTTCCCCGTCTCCTGTGTCCGTAAGTCTGTTCTCTGTATCTGAGTCTCCACTGCTGCCCTGCAAACAGGTTCATCAGTACCATCCTTCTAGATTCCATATATATGTGTTAAACTATGACATTTGTTTTTCTCTTTCTGACTTACTTCACTCTGTATAATAAGCTCTAGGTTAATTCATCTCATTAGCACTGACTCAGATGTTTTCCTTTTATGGCTGAGTATACTCCACTGTACATACGTACCACCGCTTCTTTATCCATTCATCTGTTGATGGACATCTAGGACACTTCCAAGTCCTAGCTACTGTAAATAGTGCTGCAATGAACACTGGGATACATGTGTCTTTTTCAATTATGATTTTCTCAGGATATATGCCCAGTAGTGGAATTGTTGGACCATATGGTATTTTTATTCCTAGTTTTTTATGGGATCATCATACTGTCTTCATAGTGGCTATATCAATTTACATTCCCACCAACAGTGCAAGAGGATTCCCTTTTCTCCACATCCTCTCAATACATATAAACATGTATTGTTTATAGATTTCTTGGTGATGGCCATTCTGACCAGACTGAGGTGATATCTCATTGTAGTTTTCATTTGCATTTCTCTAATAATAAGTGATGTTGAGCATCTTGTCATTTGTTTATTAGTCATCTGTATGTCTTCGTTGGATAAATGTCTGTTTAGGTCTTCTGCCCACTTTTTGACTGAGTTGTTTGCTGCTTATATATTTTGAAAATTAATCCTTTGTCAGTTGTTTCATTTGCTTTTATTTCTCCCATTCTGAGGGTTTTCTTTTCATCTTATTTATAGTTTCCTTTGCTATGAAAAATCTTTTAATTAGGTTCCACCTGTTCATTGTTAATTTTATTTCCATTATTCTGGAGGTGGATCATGGAGGATCTTGCTGTGATTATGTCATAGACTGGTCTATCTTTGTGTCAGGAAGCATTTAACAGGAGGCTTCCTGTGTGCTGTCTTGGATCTGTGAGGAATCCTTTGTTTCTTATTAATTCCTGAATACTCAGGAATTAAGAGGAGAGGTAAGCCTCTTCCGGGGCTGAGGGATCCAAGCATTTCCTTCCTTAGTTTTTCAATATGGTGATAAGTACCCTTTTCCTTCTTGTGAACCATACAGTAAAAGTGATTGTTTACAACTCTGTCTCTCTTTAATATGGATCGCCTATGTTTTGTAAGTCTGGAATTTTAATCTTTATCTTTGCTGAGACAGTATTTATGCCCACACCATGTTGATTAAAACACCTTTGCTCCATCTGAGCTTGGGTCTTCATGTCTTTCTCTCTCTCTCTCTCTCTCTCTCTATTTCTGGCTGATTTCCTGGAACTCGAAAGCCAGCTGTGTAACCCAGGAAATATTAGCCTCTCTCCTTTCACTTTCTCATCATTGACTCTGGACCACCAGGTTCCGGTTCATTAAAGGACCTCAATATCTGTGTTTTCCTCTAAGAGTTTTATAGTTTCTCATTTTGCATTTAGGTCTTTAATTCATTTTGAGTTTATCTTTGTGTATGCAGATGACACCACCCTTATGGCAGAAAGTGAAGAGGAGCTAAAAAGCCTCTTGATGAAAGTGAAAGGGGAGAGTGAAAAAGTTGGCTTAAAGCTCAACATTCAGAAAATGAAGATCATGGCATCTGGTCCCATCACTTCATGGGAAATAGATGGGGAAACAGTAGAAACAGTGTCAGACTTTATTTTGGGGGGCTCCAAAAACACTGCAGATGGTGACTGCAGCCATGAAATTAAAAGATGCTTACTCCTTGGAAGAAAAGTTATGACCAACCTAGATAGCATATTCAGAAGCAGAGACATTACTTTGCTGACTAAGGTCCGTCTAGTCAAGGCTATGGTTTTTCCTGTGGTCATGTATGGATGTGAGAGTTGGAGTGTGAAGAAGGCTGAGCGCCGAAGAATTGATGCTTTTGCACTGTGGTGTTGGAGAAGACTCTTGAGAGTCCCTTGGACTGCAAGGAGATCCAACCAGTCCATTCTGAAGGAGATCAGCCCTGGGATTTCTTTGGAAGGAATGATGCTAAAGCTGAAGCTCCAGTACTTTGGCCACCTNGGCTGAGTGCCAAAGAATTGATGCTTTTGAACTGTGGTGTTGGAGAAGACTCTTGAGAGTCCCTTGGACTGCAAGGAGATCCAACCAGTCCATTCTGAAGGAGATCAGCCCTGGGATTTCTTTGGAAGGAATGATGCTAAAGCTGAAGCTCCAGTACTTTGGCCACCTGATGCAAAGAGTTGACTCATTGAAAAAGATCCAGATGCTGGGAGGGATTGGGGGCAGGAGGAGGAGGGGATGACTGAGGATGAGATGGCTGGATGGCATCATGGACTCAATGGACGTGAGTGTGAGAGAATTCCGGGAGTTGGTAATGGACAGGGAGGCCTGGCGTGCTGCGATTCATGGAGTCGCAAAGAGTTGGACACGACTGAGTGACTGAACTGAACTGAACTGAACTGATGGTGTTAGGAAGCGTTCTAATTCATTCTTTTACACATAGCTGTCCAGTTTTCCCAGCACCACTTATTGAAGAGACTATCTTTTCCCCGTTGTATATTCTTGCTTTCTTTATCAAAGATAAGTTGCCCATAGATGTGTGGGTTTATCTCTGGGCTTTCTACCTTGTTCCATTGTTCTATATTTCTGTTTTTGTACCAGTACCATACTGTCTTGATGACTGAAGCTTTGTAGTATAGTCTGAAGTCAGGAAGGTTGATTTCTCCAGCTCCATTCTTCTTTCTCAAGATTGCTTTGGCTATTCAGGGTCTTTTGTGTTTTCTTATGAATTATGAATTTTTTTGTTCTAGTTTTCCACCAACCATCCTGTTCAAGCAAGTATTGCATTGGCCAAAAAGTTCATTACGTTTTCCCATATGATGTTATAGGAAAATCTGAATGAACCTTTTGGCCAACCCAATAATTTTTCAATTACATTCAGATGTACTTTTGAAATTAACTTCCTGTATTATCCTTCTTATGGGAAAAAATGATTCCTTTGGGAAAACACTGGTGAAATAACAATGGCCAGAGATTTTAGCAGCTGGTGGTTCTTTATTTAACTTTTCTGAACTTCTGTTTCCTAGTCTCCTCAATAAGAATAACAAGGGCGCCTACCTTTTAAAAGAATTAGCTTTAGGCTTGAATGAGATAACATAGCGTTAGTCACTTAGTAATGTCTGATTCTTTGTGATCCCATGGACTATTGCTCACCAGGCACCTCTGTCCGTGGAATTCTCCAGGCAAGAATACTGGAGAAGTTTGCCATTCCCTTCTCCAGGGTATCTTCCCTACCCAGGGATCGAACCCAGGTCGCCTGCAGTGCAGATTCTTTACCACCTGAGCCACCAGGGAAGCCCATGAGGTAAAATAGAGAAGACAACAGATTCCTGAAGGTAATAAGTAATGTCCAAGTGTGTGCAACACACCAGTCATTCTTCAAAAGCTTTATACATAGTAAATCATTTGAGCCTCATGACAACTACAGATGGCTGCTTCTGTTATCTTCATTTCAAAAGAAAGAAATTGAGACACAAGAGACTAACTTTCCCAGGGTCTTCCAGAAATTCTGCAGAGGCAGGACCAAATCTCAGAGAACCTGGCTTCAGAGCTTCATACCAGCCCCACTTTTCTGTCTCCTGTATACGTAATCAAGCAAAAAATAGCATTTCCTTTATTCTTTGTGCATTATACCAGAGTCTATCAGACACATATCCCTACCTACTGGATGTTAAATACGCTGACAGAAGATGACTCATAAATTCTTAAGCTTTGTATTACCATATAAGGAAATCATCTAATGTTATTTATATACAGTGTATAACAAAGGCTTCTTACCCAGGGATAAATTATTATTTGCTGGAACAGCTGCCAGATATTCCTATATGTAGAAAAGTAGTTCTCAAAATGTGATACTTGGACCAGCAGTAACAGTACTAACTGGGAATTTGTTAGAAATGTAAATTCTTGAGCCCCAATTCAGATCTCATGTCTCAAACTCTGGAGGTGAGTCACTTGTGTTCTAAACAAGAATTCCATGATTCTGAGGCACACTAAAGTTTAAGAACCACTATTATATGAGTTCAGGTTTTTGATCATAATCCACCACATTCTCCTTGCTTAGCCCTACAATAAACTTTTCTCCACTCAACAAAACAAAACACCAAACAAACCACAATTGCATAGAATCCAAGTAGTGGGTTAAGTGAAAAATAAAAAAGTAAGCCAGAGAGCTTAGGCTGACAATAATAACAAACAAGTCATGCAGAGAAGGTGAGAAAGACAAAAGATGTGTGAGGCCCAGGTACAGTACCTAACTTGAGGGATGAATAAAAAGAAGAAATCTTTATTTCAAGTTTATGTAGTATGTGGAAGGAAATAAGAGATAGATGGCAAAGAGAATGTCAAACATTTTGTTTTATGTTATATATTAGTTACAATTTGACTCCTTAAAAAAAACTCATATTTTCTCTGTAATTATTCTTGGTTATTGACTTGCATTTGTTTGAATACAGTTACTTTATAATGCCTAGACCATATAGGAACCTCTCGTTTTATTAAGATTACATTGTTATAATGCAATGAATTTAAATTGAATAGCATTGACCCACTCCAGTGTTCTTGCCTGGAGAATCCCAGGGAGAAGGGAGCCTGATGGGCTGCTGTCTATGGGGTCGCACAGAGTCGGACACGACTGAAGTGACTTAGCCTTAGCATTGAGTATACAACAGAAATCAAATTCTAAAATCAGAAAGGGTTGATGCTGAAGAACCTTACCACAATCACCATAAAGATCATTGATGAGATACAGTCATCAAGTATAGATACCATATTCTACAAAGGTTGCAAAAAAAGACAATGCAGTCCAAGCAATGTACCTGTTCTTTGGCTGGTAGGCTAGGTGTAGGAGAATCAATGGAATAAGCATTCAAAGTCACCCCTGCAGACTATATCCACATATCCAGTATCAATCAAAGTTTGACACGAAATAGGTGCTAAATAAATACTGTCATATAATTGGTTAATGAAAAAGAACAAAAGTGGGTTAAAAATGAGGGTTCTGTATTAATAATATGCTAGGCTATCAGGAAAAAAGTTACCACTTCAAATGCCTGGGTAGAGTTCTGGATATGGAATTAATTCCCTCACCTTAAGGGAAGAAAATGAGGTGCAGAAGTGTAGTCTGGAGAAAATGACTGATTAGCCGTAGATGAGATGAGTGATAACTGAGTTAAGCATAGGATGGCGATGTTCAAGATTGCCTTCCAGCCCAGACATCTAGCACCTGTGTCACAGTTAGGAAGAGAATGGAGAGAAAGAATTTAATCAAGAACATTCAAATAAAATACTGATATATCCAGGGCCTCTGTAAGAAACTGACAGCTCAAGATAGAGCTTTTGGTGGCTCAGTTATAGAGCACAACCATGGAGGTATCCCACTGGAAGACTTTGGTCTGAAATTGTAGAAGTCAGAGTTGCTGCTTCAGGGAAGTCACAATGGATCATTTCAAGAGCTATAACAGTAACTGCAGCTGCAGCTAGGAATCAAGGCAGCGACTTTTCCTAGACCCCTTCCCCACCTTCCTATATCCATGTATCATGCTCCATTATCACATCCTTCAGATGAGATGTAATTGAAATCCCAATGTATCCCAGCCTCCAGCACTCCCTACATCAATACCCTGATTTGGTTTTCTCCATGACACTCATTGTGCTTCCCTGGTGGCTCATTGGTAAAGAATCAGCCTACAATGCAGGAGTCACGAAGATGCAGATTGAATCCCTGGGTTGCAAAGATCCCTGGAGGAGGGCATGGCAACCCACTCCAATATTCTCGCCTGGAGAATCCCATGAATAGAGGAGCCTGGCAGGCTACAGTGTACTTAGCATGCATGCATGTATGGCACTCATTACCATTTCACATATATTTCTTTATTTGTTGGTTTGTCTTCCCTCAGTTATAAAGTGAGTTCTTTGTCTGTTTTATTCATACTGCATGCCTAGCACCTTGGACAGTGCATGGTAAATGGTATGTGCCAATAAATATCTATTCAGTGAATGAATTCTTCATGATTTTTGTTCTACATTCTATTAGGAAAGACTTCTTTCTATTTTGCACACAATAAATGAAACTCGGCAAAATTAACTGGTCCAAAGTAACATAACTGCTAAGTATTAAAGCTGCTATATGAAGTTAGCTCTGTCTCTACACAAAGATGTTCTCTTAAAGATGTCATTTGAGCTTTACAAATGGGTAGTATTGATTGGAACAACTTTAATAACTTATGTCTTTTGAAAATTTGCATTATGTTCTGTAGCTATAATTTATATTCTTAGTCCGACAATAAGAGAGTCAATATTCTTCAGTCATTCTGCTATAGTTTCTTTATCTCTCAGTTCATCCTTCATTAGTTTCTTCTAGAAGGGCTCAGGAGAACTAGTCTCTAATTAGAGCATGTTCAAAATGTTTTCTTATTTCCTATCCACTTAAATTTTTTTGATATGTTAAGCATGGGAAGCTTATTAGGTATGCAAGAGGAGAAATCAGATAAGCAATTGTGTTAAAGTAGAAGAGAGAAAGAAGGAAAGTGCTGGAAGGGGAAGTAGGGCAAAGAGAATAATTGTTTAATTAATCGAACAATTGTGAGAAATAACAGTGTGTATGTAATGCAATGGAATGGTCCGGATGAAAGGTAGCAATTTATGTTGAAGGAAGGAAAAGGGGAATTGCTAGAGCAATGTTCTTGAATAGGAAGAGAAGACAGAATCTAGATCGTAAATGAAAAGTATGGCCTTACATGAGAGCACAGAGCATTCATCCAGGATGTATAAGTGTAGGTATTATGAGAAGTAGGTCCCAGGATAAAATTAGATGTGCCAGAGGCTTATTGGGAGAAAATCTGTGAAGGGTCAAGACAAACGAGATCAAGAGTAGGTATAAAGTGCCTTCAGATTGGGGGAAAAACAGAAGTAAAAAAGAATTGGGTAATTCCTCAAAGGGTTTAAACACGAAGTTATCATATGGACCAACAATTCTACTCCTAGGTATAAACACCAGAGAAATGAAGACAAATATCCTTTCAAAAACTTGTACAGAATGCTCACAGAAATACTATTTATAATTGACAAAAAGTTGAAACAACCTGAATCTCTATTAGCTGATGAATAAATAAAATGTGGTGAATAAATAAAATGTGGTGTGCCCAGACAATGAAATATTTTCAGCAATATAAAAGGAAGTACTGATACATGCTACAATAAAGATGAGCTTTGAAAACATGTTAAGTCAGTCACAAATGACCACAAAGTATATGACTGCTCTTACGTGAATTATCCAGGAGAGCCAAATCTATAGAGACAAGAAATCAGTTAATGGTTATCAAAGGTTTGGGAGATTTGGAGAGTGACAGTTAAAGGGTATGGGTTTCTTTAGGGAGTAATGAAAATGTTCTAACATTGATTGAAGTGATGGTTGTATAACTGTGAATATAATGAAAGGAATGAATTATACACTGTAAATAGGTGAAGTGTATGGTATGTGAAGTATATCTCCATAAATATTTTTTAAATGAGAAAGAAAAACAGAAGATTAGGTAGGAAGACTCAAAACTGCAGTACCACTCAGAAAGTCTTAACTGGTTCAATAGGGAGTCTTCAAGCAGGACTGCCTATTAGAAGAACTGCACGTGGAAGAAAAATGACCCATTTCTGGTACTCATACCATACTCAGTCACTGGCTGGGGGAAGCCCAAGGGGCAATGGGGAGGGCCCTCGGTGTAAACTGCAGTGAAACTAAAGTAAATCTACCAGAGGCCATAAGCCAACTACATACCTCCCAGGAGATTCCCTTCAGTAAAGCACCTCCAAACAGTACAAGAAAGCAGGTTATATGGCGATAACTCTGACAGATGAGTGTTCTGTTCATGAACTGATTCTATTTTTTTTTTTCTGTGTATAGGACGCAAGATCATCATCACTGACAGTGAATTTGGGTGGGAGCGGGTAAAGACTTTGAGGTTTGAAGATAACAGAGAAGGCACGAAGAAGTCACCTAGAATAACAGAAGGTGAAAAGACCAAGGAGATGTAGTTTGATAACCAGGCAGTGAAAGAACCCACTAGACATCAAGAATTTGAAATTGGGCCCTGCAGCACAGTTGTGGGTGTTTTCCCACCCACATTCAGCTGCACGAGACAAAGCTCAGAATAGAGAAAGCTTAATTAAAGCAATGTTGGAGTTTTCCTGGATGAGTAAGAGGAAGTGAAAAAGAGACAAGGGAGTTGAGGGTGTATGCAAATCACTGATTATAACAGTTGATCATGGAATTTTAATTCAGTAAGCAAGAGAGTGAAGATATGAGGTAGGTGGAGACATCAGAAAAAAAAATTAGTGGTTTGTCCAGTAAGGGACTGTTTGAAGGATGCTTGGAGTTAGGGTACTTGAGAGAGTGACCTAGAAATAGAGGAGGTGGAACTATCGAAGGTAGCAGAGTTGTAGAGAAGCTTCTGCTGTCAGCTTGCCAGCTTCACTTGTATTACAGTCATCCCTCAGTAACCAAGGATGACTGGTTCTAGGACACCCCTAGGATACCAAAATCTGTGGATGCTCAAGTCTCTTATATAAAATGGCACAGTATTTGGATATAACCTATGCACATCTCCCCACCTACTTTAAGTCACCAGCATTACTTATGATACTTAATACCATCTAAAGCCTGACAAGATGCAGTTCATGGGGTCACAAAGAGTCAGACACAACTTTGTGACTGAACAACAAAAAGTTTAAATGTAAATACTATGTAAATAGTTGCCTGCATATGACAAATTCAAATTTTGCTTCTTGGCACTTTCTGCAATTTTTTTTCTAATATTATTAATCTGAGGTTGGTTGAATCCATGGATTTAGAACCAAAGGATATGGAGGGACAACTGTACTCCAAGCAGGTTTTGCCTGTTAAATCAAGGTGGCCCTCATGCTTCAGAGAACTATCTTCTGCTACTTAGTCTGAGTTTGGCAGCCACAAGGATTCTTCTCTCACACAGTCCCTCCTCATATTCTGTGCTTCACGATTAGAGGAATACCTCTGAAATATTGAGGGTTTGGTTCTGGACCACAGCAATAAAGCAAGTCACATTAATTTTTTGACTTCCCCACATATATAAAAGTTATGCTTAAACTATATGGTAGTCTACTAAGTGCAATAGCATTATGTCTAAAAAAGTATACATATATTCAATTGAAAATACTTTATTGGGACTTCCTGGTGGTCCAGTGGCTAAGACTCTGTATTCCCAATGCAGGGAACAAGGGTTTAATCCCTGGTCAGGGAACTAGATCACACATGCCGCAACTAAGAGTTCACACACTGCAACTGAAGATCCTTCATGCCACAATGAAGATCAAAGATCCCATATGCTGCAGCTAAGACCCAGTGCAGCCAAATAAATTAATATCAGAAATACTTTATTGCTTAAAAAATGCTAAGCATCATCTTAACCTTCAGCAAGTCATAATATTTTTGCTAGCTGAGGGTCTTGCCTCAATGTTGATGGCTGCTGACTGATCAGGTTGCTGAAGGTTGGCATGGCTATTTCAATTTATTAACACAAGCAATAATGAAGCTTGCCACGTTAATTGACTCTTCATTTCACAGATGATTTCTCTGTAGCCTGCAATGATGTTTGATAGCATTTTACCCACAGTAGAACTTCTTTCAAAATTGGAGTTGACCCTCTCAAATCCTGTTGCTGCTTTATCAACAAAGTTTACATAGTATTGTAAATCTTTTGCTGTCATTTCAACAGTCTCCATAGCATCTTTGCCAGGAATAGCTTCCATCTCAAGAAACCACTTTTCTTGCTCACCTATAAGAAACCATCCCTCATCCATAAAATGTTTATCATGAGATTGCAGTAGTTCAGTCACATCCTCAGGCTCCACTTCTGATTCTAGTTCCCTGGCTTCTTCCACAACATCTACAGTTCGTTCCTCCACCGAGGTCTTGAAACCTTTAAAATCACCATGAGGGTTGGAATCACTTCTTCCAAACTCCTATTAATGTTGATATTTTGATCTCTTCCCATAAAACTTGAACGTTCTTAGTGACATTTAGAATGGTCAGTTCCCAGAAGGTGTACAAGTGACCTGGCATAGATCCATCAAGGAGAAGCTATAGCCTCAAAAAATGTATTTCTTAAATAATGTGCCTTGAGGTCAATATGACTCGTTGATCCATGGGTTTCAGAATTCATGCTGTGGTAACAGGCATGAAAACAACATTAAATTCGCTGCACATCAGAGCTCCTGGTATGACCAGCAGTAATATTTTGAAAGGACTCTCTACAGAGGACTTAAAGTATTCGGTAACCCGTGTTGTGAACAGATGCTGTCATTTAGACTGTAGTTCCGTTTATACAGCACAGAGTAGATTTAGTGTAGTGTTTATGGGTCCTAGGATTTCTGAAATGACCACTGGCTCCAAACTAAAATCACAGTTACATTAATCCCTAAAAAGAGAATCAGCCTGTCCTAAGCTTTGAAGCAGGCATTGACTACTCCTCTCTAGTGATGAAAATCATAGATGCCATCTTCTTCTAATGTAAGGCTGTTTCATCTACACTGAAAATCTGTTGTTTAGTGAAGTCAATTTCATCTTAGCTAGATTTGGATAACTTGCTGCAGCTACACCAACACTTGCTGCTTCAACTTGCACTTTAGCATAACTTCTTTTTTCTGAATTTCTGCATATGTTTCAATTTGATAATAAAAACTACATAAAATACAAAATTTTATGTATATAAATAAATATTTAACATAAATAAATACACAATAAAAATAAACTTTATCAAAAAAATCTTCATGACACAGATAACCACGATGGTATGATCACTTACCTAGAGCCAGACTCCTGGAATGTGAAGTCAAGTGGGCCTTAGGAAGCATCACTACAAACAAAGCTGGTGGAGGTGTTGGAATTCCAGTTGAGCTCTTTCAAATCATAAAAGATGATGCTGTTAAAGTGCTTCACTCAATATGCCAGCAATTTGGAAAACTCAGCAGTGGCCACAGGACTGGAAAAGGTCAGTGTTCATTTCAATCCCAAAGAAAGGCAAGGCCAAAGAATGTTCAAACTACCGCACAGTTGCACTCATCTCACACACCAGAAAAGTAATGCTCAAAATTCTCCAGGCTAGTCTTCAACAGTATGTGAACCATGAACTTCCAGATTTTCAAGCTGGATGTAGAAAACGCAGAGGAACCAGAGATCAAATTGCCAACGTCCACTGGATCATCAAATAAGCAAGAGAGTTCCAGAAAAAGATCTATTTCTGCTTTATTGAGTATGCCAGTGCCTTTGACTGTGTGGGTCACAACAAACTGTGGAAAATTCTTCAAGGGTTGGGAATATCAGCCCATCTTACCTTCCTTCTAAGAAATCTGTATGCAGGTCAAGAAGCAACAGTTAGAACTGGACCAGCCCATCTTACCTTCCTTCTAAGAAATCTGTATGCAGGGCAAGAAGTAACAGTTAGAACTGGACATGGAACAACAGATTGGTTCCAAATTGGGAAAGGAGTACATCAAGGCTGTATATTGTCACCCTGCTTATTTAACTTATATCCAGAGTACATCATGTGAAATGCCAGGCTGGATGAAGCAGAAGCTGGAATCAAGATTGCTGGGAGAAATATCAATAACCTTAGATGTGCAGAAAGTGACGAGAACTAAGGAGTCTGTTGATGAAAGTGAAAGAGGAAAGTGAAAAAGTTGGCTTAAAACTCAACATTCAAGAAACTAAGATCATGGCATCCAGTCCCATCACTTCATGGCAAATAGATGGAGAAACAATGGAAATAGTGACAGACTTTATTTTCTTGGGCTCCAAAATCACTGCAGATAGTGACTGCAGCCATGAAATTAAAAGATGCTTGCTCCTTGGAAGAAAAGCTATGACCAATCTAGACAGCATATTAAAAAGCAGAGACATTTTTTTGTCAACAAAGGTCTGTCTAGTCAAAGTTTTTCCAGTAGTCATGCATGGATGTGAGAGTTGGACCATAAAAAGCTGAGCGCTAAAGAATTGATGCTTTTGAACTGTGGTGTTGGAGAAGACTCTTGAGAGTCCCTTGGACTGCAAGGAGAGCACACCAGTCAATCCTAAAGGAAATCAATCCTGAACATTCATTGGGAGGACTGATGTTAAAGCTGAAACTTCAATACTTTAACCACCTGATACAAAGAACTGACTCATTGGAAAAGACCCTGATGCTGGGAAAGACTGAAGGCAGGAGGAGAAGGAGATGAGAGAGGATAAAATGGTTGGATGGTATCACCAACTCGATGGACATGAGTTTGAGCAAGCTCTGGGAATTGGTGATGGATAGGGAAGCCTGGTGTTCTGCAGTCTATGGGGTTGCAAAGAGTCGGACATGACTGAGTGACTGAACTGAACTGAATAAAAAGTATCTCCTCTGTTAATTTTGAATAGATCTTCCCACTGGTATTTCCATTTCCTAGAATTATGTCTGATTCATAAAAAGTCAACAATGAAAGTTTTTTTCAAATAAATAATGAATAACTAAATTACTCCAGTGACTACAAGGTATTACATAAATGAAGATTTCAAATGTATGCTCAACTTAAATCTAACTGCTTTCCTCAGAATAGATTTCTTGTATTCTCTGTACATTGAATCAAAGGATTTCAGTCCATACTCAGAGGGATCAGAGGTTGTATGGAAATGGTTCCGGGTGTCCAGGGACATCTGCATAACTTCCCATCAAATACAAAAAAATTTTAAATCATAGTAAAGTTTGTATAGTTATTATGTCTGCTTTACACAATGGGTTTTGCAGATAAATTTTTAAGGACTTCTGCCACTGCTCTAGTATTGTAAACCATCCAGTGCTTGAATCATTTTTAAAACCTATCTGACAAGTGGTTCTATCTGAAAGAGTTCACCATTATCTAGGACAACTATTTTGCCCTAATTGTTTAATTAAGTTTCCCAAATTAACTATTATATTCTACCAGAATTTAAGTACAGGCTAATTAATTATAATTAACTATCTTAAAGTATGGGCCTTTAATGAAAATCTATATTGTGTCTTTTTATTTTCTCAATTGAAGATTCATCCAGATGACTACACAATGGCAAGACTCATTGCTACTCAAAGTGTGGTCCACTTAACCAGTAACACTGGTATCATCTGGGATCTTGTTGGGGATGCAGAATCTCAGTGCTACCTCTGCTGATTCAGAATATGCATTTTAACAAGCCTCAGCATAATCATATGAATATATATGTTTGAGAAGCAGTGATATAATTAACTCAGAGCAAAGAGCATATCTGTATTAGGCATGAACTAGTTTACATAGAGCGGAGAAGGCGATGGCACCCGACTCCAGTACTCTGGCCTGGAAAATCCCATGGACGGAGGAGCCTGGAAGGCTGCAGTCCATGGGGTTGCTGAGGGTCAGACAGGACTGAGCAACTTCACTTTCACTTTTCACTTTCATGCATTGGAGAAGGAAACGGCAACCCACTCCAGTGTTCTTGCCTGGAGAATCCCAGGGACAGGGGAGCCTGGTGGGCAGCCTTCTATGGGGTTGCACAGAGTTGGACACAACTGAAGCAACTTAGCAGCAGTTTACATAGAGAAGAAGAGAATGTTTTTAAAAGGTTTCCAAACTTGGTCACATATTAATCATCTGGGTAGCTGAAAAAAAATACTGATGCATGGATCTTACTCCCACATATTCTGACTTAATTTGTTCAGGGTGAAGCCTGGGTATCTGGATATTTTTAAATTCCCCTGGTGACTCTAATGTGCAGGTGAGTTTGAAAATCATTTCTTTAGGCTAAATGTTTCTAATTGTGGTTACATGTGACAGTCCCTTCAGGAGTTTTGAAAAAATACCAGTGCTGGGAACCTTACCCCCAGGAGCTCTGATTCAATTTAGCTAGGTAGAATCCCAGGCATTGGTGTTTTTGAAAGTTTCCCAGTTGGTTCCAATGGACAGCTAGAGTTGAGACACAACTCTACATGTTCCTGATAAACCCATTCTCAAGTTAAGGTGAAATTCATAGTATTGGACTAGAGCTGAAAACTGCCCTCATCATCTCTTGTCCCATAAGATATAGGAATCCAGCAGGCATAAAAAGACACTCATGAATACTCATATTTAATTTCTGGGAGCTTGTATAGCCAGCAATACCCGTAGATATCTCTGCTCTACTGGAGATCTACAGCTAGGAAGTGAAGCCCAGTACATATGGCAGCCTTCAAAAGGCTTGAACATAGTGGCTGTACCAATTTGCATTCCCACCAACAGTGTAAGAGGGTTTCCTTTTCTCCACACCCTCTCCAGTATTTATTGCTTGTTGACTTTTGGATCGCAGCCATTCTGACTGGTGTGAAATGGTACCCCATTGTGGTTTTGATTTGCATCTCTCTGACAATGAGTGATGTTGAGCATCTTTTCATGTGCTTGTTAGCCATTCGTATGTCTTCTTTGGAGAAGTGTCTATTTAGTTCTTTGGCCCATTTTTTGATTGGGTCATTTATTTTTCTGGAGTTGAGCTGCATAAACTGCTTGTATATTTTTGAGATTAGTTGTTTTTCAGTTGTTTCATTTGTTATTATTTTCTCCCATTTAGAAGGCTGTCTTTTCACCTTGCTTATAGTTTCCTTTGTTGTGCAGAAGCTTTTAATTTTAATTAGATCCCATTTGTTTATTTTTGCTTTTATTTCCAGTATTCTGGGAGGTGGATCATAGAGGATCCTGCTGTGATTTATGTCAGAGAGTGTTTTGCCTATGTCCTCCTCTAAGAGTTTTATAGTTTCTTGTCTTACGTTTAGATCTTTAATCCATTTTGAGTTTATTTTTGTGTATGGTGTTAGAAAGTGATCTAATTTCATTCTTTTACAAGTGGTTGACCAGTTTTCCCAGCACCACTTGTTAAAAAGATTGTCTTTAATCCACTGTATATTCTTGCCTCCTTTGTCGAAGATAAGCTGTCCATAGGTGTGTGGATTTATCTCTGGGCTTTCTATTTTGTTCCATTGATCTATATTTCTGTCTTTGTGCCAGTACCATACTGTCTTGATGACTGTGGCTTTGTAGTA
>SJXQ01009970.1:84180-164603 GCA_006408695.1 Aepyceros melampus
GGCCCTGGGCATTCTCTAATTCCTTAACAAACCAAGTCATTACTCCAAATCTGTCCCAGAACCCAAGTGCACGCTTCACTCTATGACAGAACTTCCCTCTTACTGATTTCAGGGCACCAGTTCACTCTCCTCTGGCTCCTGCTTTTCACACTGAAGTTTATAAACCGACTCTCAAAACAAATAAAAATACAGTAGTGCCAAGGTCAGAGAAATTCCACTGATAGGAGAGCACATTCATTGATTCATTTATTTATTTTCAATCACCTACACTGTGGCAGGCCCAGTGTTAGGCCTTGGACACAATATAATGACAAATATGACTTAGGCTCTTGTCTCAAGGTGTTTAAAATCTGGTCAGGGACAAATAAAATGAATTAAAGTTAAGTCACGTGTGCTAAGAGCAGTATAGACAAAATGCTATGGTAGTCCCAAGGACAGGGACTGGGATCCTTGGTGCTAAAGCCTAATTGGCTCTAGTAGCTCCTATTCATCAGGGCAGAACACCTCCATGGGACAACTAGTAGGGAAGAAGGACAATTTTACCTGTATCAGTACCTCTGCAATACCCACAACATTTGCATAAGTTGGGGAGTGGTAGGACCAATAAGACCTATTTCCACTTCTCACATTTTGATAGAGGGATAAGGACTCACCCACTTCCTATAGGGGGACATAGGAGAGAATACTTCCCATTTGATATTGGCAACAACCTCTGTTAAGGTTTCAATTACTTCCAATAACCTACTTCTACAGAACTGATGCTTTCCAATTGTGGTGCTGGAGAAGACTCTTGAGAGTCCCCTAGACTGCAAGGAGATCCAACCAGTCAACCCTAAAGAAAATCAACCCTGAATATTCATTGGAAGGACAGATGCTGAAGCTCCAATACGTTGGCCACGTGATGCAAAGAGCCAACTCATTAGAAAAGACCCTGATACTTGGAAAGATTGAAAGCAGTTGGAGAAGGGGGTGGTGGAGGATAAGATGGCTAGATACTGTCACTGACTTAATGGCCAGACCTGAATTTGAACAAACTGCAGGAGATAGTGGAGGACAGAGAAGCCTGGTGTGGTTCAGTCTATGGGGTTGCAAAGGGTCAGACATGACTCAGCAACTAAACACAACTTCCACAGTGATCATGTTCTACAGACCAGAAACTGAGACGTGTGGTCTGAAAAGGATCCACTTTTTTCAAATAAAAAGCTATGTACATTTGCATAAACAGCTTTAAAGGCTAAAGACTAAATCACATATAGCTATATACTTGCAAATAACTTTAATAATTAGAAACGGCTCATGAAGTTCATTGCATGTGTTAGGACAAGTCAACACCTTCAAATTACATTAATGCTAATGCTCCAAACAATGAATTAGAAGGATTGTTTCTCCTAATTCTGACAAAAGTTTAAGATTTCTTTCCTAGAAATTTCAAATAAAAAGCAATCAGAAAGGAAATTCAACAATATGCTCTAACAAATCACATATTCATGGCACTCTGATTTCACTCCATCCAAGACAGAACCACTTTACACAGAACTAGCTTTACAAGAAATGTTGAAGGGACTTCTCTAACTACAAAAGTAAAGACTGTAGCTAGAAACATGAAAAGTATGAAAGGAAAAGGTTCACTGGTAAAGGCAAATATATATAGGTAAAAAGACAAAAATAATAAAAATCATCTATAGCTATAAAAAGTAGTTAAGGGATACAAACAAAAAAAAAGATGTAAAATATGATGTCAAAATCAGTAAACACTGGGAAGGGGAGAGGATTAAAACTGCAGGGTTTTAAAATCCATTTGAACTTAACAGAGCAGCAACTTAAAATAATCACCTATATAGCGTGAAGAACCATGCAGTTATACAAACTTCTCTGCAGTATAGAGAGGCTATTTTCTTGCTCAAGTAACTTCCTCCAAAGTAGCTTCTCCTCTACTTCACTGCTATTATTGTAATCTTCTGAGAATACTCACATCACTGCCATTTTGGGGAAAGCCAAACTCAAGGTCAACTGAGGTAGGATATAGGAGAAGTCCTGGGGTATTCATCATGGTGATCTAATAGGAAGCTAGATTTGAAGTTTCTTACCAATTAACCCTTCACCACTGTCTCTCCTGTGCTAAGCAACAGACAGCAGGAACATTGATCACTGGCTAAAGCAGTGGATGTGGAGCTAGGATCATAGATGCAGGAATTACTGAAAACTAGGAAAGACAGCAATTAGCTGATACCCAGAAGACAAGTTAACAGCAAGCATCTCCTAGAGAATGTCCCTTCCACATTAACTGTAGATACAGTATAATAGGGAAAATGGGGATTTTTAAGTACAAAGACAAAGATAAATAAGAACCACCAAATGTTTTAGGAAACCCATGTCAAACTCAATAGAACTAATACCTCAGGAAATGCATCAAAGAGAAGATAAACTTAGAATAAATATATTTACTATTTTCAAGAGATGGAATTTGATATTATATCCATAAATAAGTTCATTAGAGATAATTTAAATTAAAATGTTAAAAAAGTTAACAGCAAGCATCTCCTAGAGAATGTCCCTTCCACATTAACTGTAGATACAGTATAATAGGGAAAATGGGGATTTTTAAGTACAAAGACAAAGATAAATAAGAACCACCAAATGTTTTAGGAAACCCATGTCAAACTCAATAGAACTAATACCTCAGGAAATGCATCAAAGAGAAGATAAACTTAGAATAAATATATTTACTATTTTCAAGAGATGGAATTTGATATTATATCCATAAATAAATTCATTAGAGATAATTTAAATTAAAATGTTAAACACTGGAAGAAAACTAAATGAGAGACTAAAAAAGTAAATAGTATTCAACTGAAGAGAAACTTTGGGAACTGAAAGGAACTCTCCCTGAAAGCAAAGCAAAACAAAACAATACAGAGTTCCTAAATAATAAATCAATGTTAAAAGACATGAAGGATAAAGCAAGATATTTCAATATATGTATAACAAGTGCTCAGAAGGAGAAAAAAACAGAGGAAGACATGAAAGAATTTTAAAGGAAAAAAATTCCAGAACTAAATACACAAGTCTCAACTTGAAAGGGATCAGAAGTGCCAAGCAGGATGAATGAAACCATACATAGTATATTGCGGTGAAATTTTAGAACATTAAAGTTATCAAAGACGAGAATAATACACAATTCAAAACAGAAGAAACAAACTGCCTGCAAAGGTAGAGACTGACATCAAATTTCTTACTGTCAACCAAGTGCTAAGCAAGGAAGAACTACCCTCTCTGAATACAAACAGGACATTATTTTGAACTGGTATTCTCCCAAAATAAAATTCAAAGAGAAAGGCAAAAAAAGATACTTTTCAGACATTCTAGAATTCACAGAATGTATCTCCACAGACCATCTCTTAAAGAATTAATTATAGACGGAGGAGCCTGGTAGGCTGCAGTCCATGGGGTCGCAAAGAGTCGGACACGACTGAGCGACTGCACTTTCACTTTTCACTTTCATGCATTGGAGAAGGAAATGGCAACCCACTCCAGTGTTCTTGCCTGGAGAATCCCAGGGATAGGGGAGCCTGGTGGGCTGCCGTCTATGGGGTCGCACAGAGTCGGACACGACTGAAGCGACTTAGCAGCAGCAGCAGCAGCAAAAGGAATGAACGTAAGAGAGAGGAAGATGTGGACCCCAACAAGCATAGCAGGAGAAGAGGAAATACCTTGCACAAGGGGCACCAGCTCTTCCAGGAATGGAAAGACAGAGCCCTCATGGCATGCCTGTGTTCCTGTAGGTGGGAGGCCCAACTTTTCAAAGCAGTATCTTTACTCTGGGGAAGTACTCATCTAAGAAGGCACCAGGCAGACCCTGGGCACGAATTAGCTGCTCCCATGGGTAGGTGTGTTTGTCTGGGAGATTGGACACTGGCTTCTAGGAAGAGAGCTTAGAAATAAAAGTCTGCAAACCACTGTCCTTCTCCCAGGTTTGCATCTGTGCTCTCAAAGATCTTCAGATTTTCATCTGTCAAGCAGTGAATAGCATGCTGACCCCTTTTCAAAGAACTCATCATTAGCCTCTCAAATGGTCTGCTTTTTGAAACCGCATACTCTCTAATGAAATGGCTGTTAAAGATGAATACAATGGGCCCCCCCCACCTTCCCTTAGTCACAGTTTCACTCTCCATAGTTTCAGTTACCTGAAGCAAATGTGATCTGAAAATATTAAATGGAAAATTCAAGAAATAAGCAATTCGTAAGTTTTAAATTATGCGTCATCTTGAGCAGTGTGATGAAATCTCACTACATCTCACTTCATCCAGCCCAGAACATGAATCATCACTTTGTCTGGCATATACCACACAAAAGTGACTAGTAGCCATCTGGGTTATCCGATCAACAATCATGGTGTGAAAGTGCTTGTGTTCAAGTAACCTTTATTTTCTTTAATAGCAGCCTCACTCCTTGCTCCCAGAATTGAATCAAAGCATATATCTGCTCTTAAGATCTTGACAGATCCAAAGAGAAAGTGCCAAATAATGTCTATACTATACAATTTAATATGTAAATATCAAGGATTTTGTTGCCATCCTCCTGTCAGTCATCCCTGATCAAAGTCTTTTAGACATTCTAAAAAAAAAGCATTGGACTAAAGTTGTCAGGGGACCTGGCTTCTGATTTTATCTCTGGTGGTGGTGTTTTAGTCACTAAGTCGTATCCAACTCTTGCGACCCCTTGAACTGTAGCTCACCAGGCTCCTCTGTTCACGGGATTTCCTAAGCAAGAATACTGGAGTGGGTTGCCATTTCCTTCTCTAGGGGATCTTCCCAATCCAGGAACTGAACTCACATCTCTGGTTTCCTGCAGTTGCAGGCAGGTTCTTCACCGCTGAGCCAAAAGGAAAGTCTCTAATTTTATCTCTACTGCTCTTTAACCCAGTGACCTGGTCTCATCTCTTACCTTTTTACACAGACTTTGTCATTTGTAATCTTACTATGATGTGAGTTTCTCAGGGTTCCTAAGCTGGCCAAATATGATGTACAAAAGTGCTTGAAAACTGTTCAGTTTAGTTCAGCTCATTTGCTCAGTCATGTCTGACTCTTTCGACCCCATGGACTGCAGCACGCCAGGCTTCCCTGTCCATCACCAACTCCCAAGTTTACTCAAACTCAGGTCCATCACGTCAGTGATGCCATCCAACTGTCTCATCCTCTGTCGTCCCCTTCCCCTCCCGCCTTCAATCTTTCCCAGCATCAGGGTCTTTTCAAATGAGTCAGTTCTGCACATCAGGTGGCCAAAGTATTGGAGTTTTGGCTTCAACATCAGTCCTCCAATGAATATTCAGGACTGATTTCCTTTAAGGATGGACTGGTTGGATCTCCATGCAGTCCAAAGGACTCTCAAGAGTCTTCTTCAACACCACAGTTCAAAAGCATCAATTCTTTGGTGCTCAGCTTTCTTTATAGTCCAACTCTCACATCCATAGAAAAACCTCTCACATGACTACTGGAAAAACCATAGCTTTGAATAGACGGACCTTTGTTGACAAAGTAATGTCTCTGCTTTTTAATGTGCTGTCTAGGTTTGTCATTGCTTTTCTTCCAAGGAGCAAGTGTCTTTTAATTTCATGGCTTCAATCACCATCTGCAGTGATTTTGGAGCCCCCAAAATAAAGTCTATCACTGTTTCCATTGTTTCCCCACCTATTTGCCATGAAGTGATGGGATCAGATGTCATGGTCTTAATTTTCTGAATGTTGAGCTTTAGGCCAACTTTTTCACTCTCCTCTTTCACTTTCATCAAGAGGCCCTTTAGTTCTTCCTTTTCTGCCATGACGGTGGTGTCATCTGCATATCTGAAGTTATAGATATTTCTCCCAGCAATCTTGATTCCAGTGTGTGCTTCATCCAGCCCAATGTTTCTCATAATGTACTCTGCATATAAGTTAAATAAGCAGGGTAGACAATATACAGCCTTGATGTACTCCTTTTCCAATTTGGAACCAGTCTGTTGTTCCATGTCCAATTCTAATTGTTGCTTCCTGACCTGCATACAGATTTCTCAGGAGGCAGGTCAGGTGGTCTGGTATTCCCATCTCTTTCAGAATTATCACAATAAATTGTGATTCATTTGATAAAAATGATGTTGGTAGTTAAAAAAGCAAAGATTTACAAAACACAGAATAATATTTCCAGCTGAGAATCAAGGATCTATCCATGAAATAGATGTCTACTAATGTGAATACACAGAAAGGAAGTAGATAACTTTTCTGGGTTTTCTTTTCACATTCGTCTCTAAAGACAGTAACTAAACACCTACCTAAAAATAGAGAAAAAAGAAGCCCGTTTTTTTCCTTCAAGAGAAGACAGAGGAAACCACACTAATAAGAGTCCAGTGTGCCACAGATTCAAGTGGAAGAGTCATTCCACAGCTCAAGAGGGAATAATAAGCTGTATCAAGCATTGTGTTTTGTGTCGGTCTGAATCATGAACCCCTCCAAACTTCTCCAGTAACAGTATCAGCTTCAGGGTTGCTAGCCCCCAACTTATGCCCTTAAACTAGTCTTTTATCATAACCTAATCCACTTATGTTACCATTGTTACCCCAGAAAATGGTACATTTTTAAAGTTATGACCCTCAATAATTTATGAACCTGGCAGAATGATGTCAAAGCCATTTGAATTCCCAGAAGAAATACACCTTAGAAATGACATGGATTGAAATTGATCCAAGGGGTAATAAAATGGATGTGTGCTGCCCTTTGTCTCATAGGTAATAAATAATGCTGTGCAAGTAAGCAGCAATGCAAAATATTAGAAGGATCTGAGATAGTAACTTGAGATCATTCTTCTTGAAAGCCACTTATTTCACGACACAAGTGATAGTTACTATCTAGAGGCAGTAAAAAGAAAGCATAATCTTGCCTGGATTAGATCTATCATGATGGTTGATTGCTATCCTTAGGATATGTTCAAATGTGAAAAGCAAACATAATCTATATTGTCCTCATTGAAATTTCATCCAGTAGAGCTGATCCTTGCATGTAATAACAAAATATTTCTTCTTTCACTGAAGAAATTTTTCTGCTAAGTCTAACAATCTTGTTCCTATCACTAAGGTGCTTTTAAAAATAGCTATTTTTGTTGATATCAAAAACTACACATTTTAATGTATACAATTTGATGAATTTATGCATATGCATAAACCCATGAAACAATATCTCAATAAAGCTGTCACAAAAAAGAAAACATAAAGATATATGTATACAAGAAAAAAAATAGTACCATGTATGTTATTTTATTATAAAAACAAGGTGTCCACAAAGCTCAAAAACACAAATGGCCATAATTGGTGCAGAATGAATAGCTGTAGTAGCTGAGGTGTTCAAGACCAGGTCCATAGTATAAAGGAAATCTCTGACTCCTAAAAGCATGCAAACTCCCTGTACTAGGAGTGCTGCCTGGTGAGGTTACGCCTAAAAAAGATCCTGTCCTTTGGCAGTTTGGAAACCTTTGAGCTCCAGGGTAGGATGCACGTGGAAGAGCTATAAATACAAACCAAGTGCTGCTGGATTAGCTCCATGTGAGGTCACAATTAACAGCCATATGCCTACAATCAATCTCACAACATCAAAAGTATATAAGCATGAAGTTTAGCTTAGTGAGGCTCAGAAACATGAGGTTTGACCTCTGCGCGCCAGTCACTGCTCACCCAACATCTTGTGGTTAGAAGCCACTTCAGGGAATTTGTTCCAACAGAAGTCTTATTCAACAGAGAGCTATACTGATTGTTAATTCATTTTGTATTTTTTATGCAGTAGATTAATAAACTGATTTGCCATACTCAGAGCAATACACCTGGAGACATCAGAGTCATCGTTTACTGCCAATTAAAAACTAGCACTTGAATCTTCAGGTGAAAGCAAGTCCACCAACAGTAGCCTCGTAACATCAATTACCATCAGCATAAACGCCTAAATAATAACTAATTCTTCCAAGGTATTTAACTAATTTTCCCCAGAATTCCTGTACACGCAAGGGTCTTCTTTCCAGAGGCCAGTGATGAGGATTTCCTCTCAAGGAAAGGGAAACTACACATTTCCTTGGAGGATGATCAGAATTTCAGATACTGGGATCAAAACTGTTAGAGGATTTTGCTGTATCCCTACCATGGAAGAACAGTAAGTTCAGAAAAACTATAGAATCTAAGATACCATTTCTTAAAAATACAAATAGTAGGTAAAAAACAAAGAATCTCAGAATCTCATCAAATGAATATCAAGTAGGACAAAATTCATATTTGTTAAGTACCCCCTCATCTTCACTGGGAGAAGGCAATGGCAACCTACTCCGGTACTCTTGCTTGGAAAATCCCATGGACGGAGGAGCCTGGTAGGCTGCAGTCCATGGGGTCGTGAAGAGTCAGACACAACTGAGCAACTTCACTTTCACTTTTCACTTTCATGGACTGGAGAAGGAAATGGCAACCCACTCAGTGTTCTTGCCTGGAGAATCCCAGGGACGGGGGAGCCTGGTGAGCTGCCGTCTATAGGGTTGCACAGAGTCGGACACGACTGACGCAACATAGCAGCAGCATCTTCACTAGGGACCTCAATCACAATCAACTGTGGTCAAGCAGAGCTCTCCAATGGAAGCTGCCCCTCACTCTCAGCACAGTTTCCCACCCTCCCAGCCCCAGACCAATGGCCTTGCCTCAACTAATAATCCTAGTTTCCTTGATACCCTGTATTTGAACTTCACTTAGGCCAAACCTTTAGAGAAAGAAATGGCAACCCACTCCAGTATTCTTGCCTGGGAAATCCCATCAACAGAGGAGCCTGGTGGGCTACAGTCCAAGGAGTTGCAAAGAGTAAGATAGTGAGATGCAATTGAGCAGCTAAACAGAAGGCCAAACCCTACTTTTCAAATCACCAAGGCAAGACCCATCAAAAGACACCCTTTAACACTTTCAAATTCTTTTGAGACTTCCTCATCTTACTCGACTCTTACTGATTTTCTCTTCCTATCACTGTCATGTTCAAGCATTCACCTACATCAAGGTCAACAAGTACATGCACATGATTTACAACATGGCTAGGAGCTGGTAGAATAATGCCCCTCCCCAAAATGTCCACATGCTAATTCCCAGAACCTGTGAATTCACAGCAAAAGAAAGAATCTGCAGACAATGATAAGGTTATGAATCTTTGAATAGAGAGCATGGCCTGGGTTATCCAGGTGGATCAAATCTAATCAAATGAGCCTTTGAAAACTAAGAAACTTTCCTGGCCACAGTCAGAAAGATGAGGTGGAAGAAGAGAAATTTAAAGCATAAGAGACACTCAACCTACTGTTGCTGGCTTTAAAGGTAGGAAATGAGCCACCAGCCAAGAAATGTGGGCACCCTCCAGAAGCTGAGAACCACCCCTGGCCAATGACCAGCAAGAAAATGGTTGTGGAGTTTCAAACCACTAAATTTGTGGTAATTTGTTTCAGTAACAATAGAAAATTAATATAGTGGTCATTATCTATATTAACAGCTATAATAAGTTACTCTTCTTTAATACTTAGTACAGGTTTTTGTCTGGTTCTCTGTGAATTATTTTCATAACTGACTAGCTTATTATTTTATCATTTTATTGCCTTTAGTTTAAATTAAGATTTTCCATTTATGTATAAATGGATATAGAAATCCACCATCTTATCAAATGGTTAGGAAAAGTTTTTAATGGAAAAATCATAATCCTTCATTCACAAACTATCTACATAGGTACATTCTTTAGCTCCATAAATATTGTACTAAGTTCTAGTAATGCCAAATACAGTTGGTTGCCCAAATATGGAATAATCAAATTTCAGGCTGCAAATGCTTTAAATTTCTTCAAGTAAGACAGCCCCAGGGGCCATATCAACACTGTTTAAAGAGATATGGTGCTGAAGAAATTTAATAAACAGTTTTATTCAGTTACTAAATCTATTTCAACAACATACATTCACACTCACTCTCACAAATGGAATTTGCTTAAAAATAAGATCTCTCAAACTGTTGACTGATGTTAACATTTTCCAAGGCCCAGATTATCCAAAAATAATCATGTATTTATTCTTAAAACATTCTTTGTTTATCAAAGTGTTTGTACTCTGACTTCTCCTTTGAACCAGTTGTAATATCTTACTAGTTCCCTCATTAATAAGTGAGTTAAATAAAATATTTGCATGTATATGAGTCACGGTTCTCCAGAGGAACAGAACCAATAGTAGATATATATATATATATATATATATATATACACACACACACACACACACACAAACATATATAGTATGTTTGGGGTTTTAAATGATATCATTAGATATATAAAGACCATATATAAAACCTATACATAGTCCCCCCCATATCCACAGTTTCTGCAGTTTTTGTTGTTGTTCTGGTTGTTTAGTCACTAAATCATGTCTGAATCTTTGCAACCCAATAGACTGTAGCCCACCAGGCTCCTTTATCCATGGGATTTCCCAGGCAAGAATATTGGAGTTGGTGTCATTCCTTTCACTAGGGGATCTTCCCTACCCAGGGACTGAACCCATGATTCCTGCACTGGCAGGTGGATTTTTAGTGCTGAGCCACCAGAAAGCCTAGCTATCCATAGTCAAACATGGTCCAAAAGTATTAGACAGAAAGCTCCAGAAACAACCCCTAAGTGTTGAACTGCATGCCAGCCTGAGTAGCATGATGAAACCCTGAGCCGCCCTGCTCCACTCCACCCAGGACCCGCACCGCACTTTTGTCCACCACCTGCCCACTCTTTTCAGCCACGCAGTCATATCCTACTCCCATGGACTGCAGCATGCCCAGGCCTCTGTGTCCCTCGCCATCTCCTGAAGTTTGCCCAAGTTCATGTCCATTGCATCGGTGACGCCAAGCAGCCATTTCATCCTCTGGCGCCCTCTTCCGCTTAGTAGAGGAAAAAACATAGTGTACGTAGGATTTGGCACTATTCAGTGTCAGGCATCCACAGCGGGTACTGGAACATATCCTCCACAGATAAGGAGTGACAGACTATTGCACGTACTATATGCATGTGTGCTAAACTGCTTCAGTCATGTCCAACTCTTTGCGACCCTATGGACTATAACCCGCCAGGCTCCTCTGTCCATGGGGTTCTGCAGGTAAGAGTACTGGAGTGGGCTGCCATTGCCTACTCCAGGGGATCTTCCTGACTCAGGGATTGAACCCGTGCTCTCACGTCTCTTGCACTGGCAAACCAATCCTTTACCACTAGCACCACCTGGGAAGCCTGAGTATACTATATATATATACACACACATACATATATATGTGTAATATATAGAGAGAATATATATATATATATATATATAATACATAAAATCTGTTTGTAGATAGAGAGGAGAAAGATTGAAAGACTGATTTTAAGGAATTGGCTCATGTAGACTGTTACGTCTCAAATCTGCAGGGTAGACCAGCGGGCTGGAGACCAAGAGAAGAGTTAATATATCAGGTTGAGGCCAAAGTAGTCTGTTGGCAGGATTCCCTCTTCTTCCAGGAAGTCAGTATTTTTTCTTTTAAGGCCTTTCAACTGATTGGATGTACTGACTGGATGAGGCTTACCCACAAAATGAAGGGTAATCTACTTTATGAAAAGTCTACTGATTTAAATGTTAATCTCATTTAAGAAAAGTACCTTCACAGAAACATCTAAATAATGTATCTGGGTCCTATGGCCTTGCCAAATTGACATATAAAATTAACCATTATAGCATGTGTCCATGTTATATTTGAAAGAGAGCCATGATTTACCTCTATTAAAAATTTACCTTTAACAACTAGCAGGTCTTTGAGACCAAGTTAGGTGGTGTCTTTATCACTTCCAAAGGCATCACTGCACACTTCCAAAGTCAGCCAGACCTTCATGGGTCTCCATTGACCACAGGGGAAGTTCCCAATTATTCCCCACTGCTAAGTGAAGAACTCCAAATATCATTTGATTGATCTGTGTCAATGATCTTCATATATTTAGGGTCACCAGTGATAAATGTTCTCATAGTCCCTGTCCTGAAGTAGCTCATTCACTCAAAGTATTGATTGAATATCTATTGTAATCAACCCATTTTAGGAGATACACAGGTCTGGAAGATCCCCTGGGTAGGAAATGCCAACCCACTCCAGTATTCCTGCTTGGAAAA
Source organism: Aepyceros melampus (assembly GCA_006408695.1). Taxonomy (NCBI): domain Eukaryota; kingdom Metazoa; phylum Chordata; class Mammalia; order Artiodactyla; family Bovidae; genus Aepyceros; species Aepyceros melampus. The sequence continues at coordinate 96,366 of SJXQ01009970.1, forward strand.
CTCCATGGACAGAGAAGCCTGCTGGGCTACAGTCCCTGGGGTCACAGAGTCAGATACACTGAGCACACATACACATAAGTACGTCAAGGAGCTTAAAATATACTTGCAAAGATAAGAATCCAACACATTAGTTCAACACATACTTAAGAAGAGGTCAAGTCCAGATACTAGGTATACTCACCTGGGGAGATCAGTCTAGCTATACTGCTAGTCAAAAGAAAATGCAGTCAGGAACAGCTGGCGGTGGCAAAATGTGACAGAAAACGTTGAGATTTACTTTTATTTTCAGCATCATGTCAAAGACTAAGAGACTAAATGCTATACTAGCCAGATCAGGCGTGAGGTCCTGCCCACTGGTTTAGCTCCTGAAACACTGCTAGTCCTCAACCATGACTTCTCTCTGGGGATTTTTAACAACCCAGCTAACCAGGCAACTAGCTGACATCTTTTCAAACACTCACATAAAAATACATTCCAACTTCCCTAGAGTGGTCAGTTTCAGAGACTCATGCGAGAGTTCCTCTCTTACCTATACAGTTATGTGTACTTTAAATCTGACTAATAGGAACTCTTCTATTCGGTAAACACAGATATCTTAGCTGACTGGCAACCAGGAAAAGAAGCTGTAAATGATAAACTCTGCACAAGTATAGTTCTGTTTACCTTTAATACAACAGTTCAGATATTGGCTGAAAAAAAAGTATCATCTGAAGCTTAAAGACAGTTAATTACTTAAAGTGATAGCTAAATTTTATTAATATCATTTGGAAATGACTCATTTCTTTACATTTACTTAGCTCCATGAAGGTTGTGAATCAACTCTTGTGATTTTAAGGGTAAAATAAATAAACTGATACTCTGATAACTGATGAACTGATAAAATAACTTCTTGTCATCTTCTCCAGACTGTTTTCCTTCTCCTAACTTTCTTTCCTTACTTTTCCCCAACCTCGATGTTTCAGTATTACTTATAGTTTTGAAGGGAAGGGATATAGCTGTGGCAGGGCAGCGGGGCGGGTGCAGAATTTTTATATTCGGGTTTTTTTTTAATTATCATACTAACACCTAGGTACTCTTTCTAATCATCTAGGAGAGGGACATTTTTTTAAAGAGACAGATCATAGTTTAATAGCAATCATAAATCTGGCAAGTACAACAAGATTCATGACAAGCCACAAATTGGAGCACAGCAAAAAGAGAACCATCAAAGTCAATACACTCAAATTAGTGCAGTTTCCTGGAAAACACCTAATCTTACAGATGTCTTAACTGTGTAACAAACTAGTTCACCACTCCCAAGTGTATTAGAGATTGCAAGTTTTAAGGGGTGGGCAAAGGCGATAGGTAGACATGCTATCCCCAGTGGATGGTTTTACTGGGCACAAGAAAACCTACAAAGAGCAAACAAAATTGCTCAAATAATAAAACCTGGGGTCTTTTAGAATAAAGAACTATTTCAATAACCCTATCTAGTTTGGTCTTTAAAAATTACTATCATTTTCCTCTATGTTTTCATTTTCTAATGTTTCTGAAATTAAAATCAGTCTTGGAATTGATGTGTTCCTTTAAAATAGTAGTGTTTCTTTCCTTTAATGAAATTCAGTAATGATATAGCTCACAATCTAGCATAGAAGAAATGAAGTTATTAATATTTATAAAACAGTTGAACTGGGTTGACTGTCCTCTTGATTGAGAACTTTCATTTTACAGAAATTTTCACCCCAAATAAACCATTTTTGTCTCTCATTTGACTTACAGTGGTAACCTAGTAACTTAAGTTACTTGGAGTACTTCATTTTCCAAAGATGCCTGATAAATGAACTATATTCTTAGGCATATGGCGAGCCAAAAAAAGCAGCCAACTGGTATCACAAACGGTTGTTAGTTTACTTTTTTCCTGATTAACTGGTGTTTGACTGTCCTGTGTCTTCAAAACCTGCTCCAGTCAGGTATGGAAGCTTCATAAGATGAAAGTATAATTATCCAGCTTTCACACTGAAAAAGGAACATATCTTTTTATTCTAATTGAATAAAGAAAAGATATACTTGTGCAGATAGTATTTCTTGACAATTTCTCCTTCTTCATTTTGGTAACAGTTAATAACCTAGTCCTTAAGGTATCCTTCTACAGGTTGAAAAACTGAAATTCCCATTTAAATATTTTAAAATCTCTCTGGCACTATGATCAATCAGCACTGCATGCAAAGACCTCCCACGGGGTCCAAGAGAGTGTTAACATAAAAATAGAGGTCTTTTATATAAAACATGTGAAACACATTTTCACAGCCCATCCCAATTTTGATAAACTGAAACACATCTGAAGTCTACCTCAATGTCAATAACTGAAGCACACTCTCACAGCTCACCCCAATTTCCCTAACATCCTAAAATAAGCATAGTAGGAGAGAACTAACTAACCACATTAGACAACGGATCTCTTTAGCAGAGAATTTCAGTACATGTGCTGTTGTTTAGTTACTAAGTCATGTCCAACTCTTGTGACCCCATGGACCATAGCCTGCCAGGCTCCTCTGTCTATAGGATTTCCCAGGCAAGAATACTGGAGTGGGTTGCCATTTCCTTCTCCAGGGGATCTTCCCAACCCAGGGATTGAACCCAAGTCTCCTGCTTTAGCAGGTAGATTCTTTACCATTGAGTCACCAGGGAAGATTTCAGTACCTGAGTAAGACTATATGCACACATATGTTCTTGTATGCTCTATATAACTTCTTGTTATCACTCCATTCCCTTTCTCTCTCATTCATGAAAAGTATATTTGAAGAAAAGTAAGAGTTATAGGAACAGCCTGAGTCCACTTATTAAGTGAATCATTCACAAACTTTACTATTAGCAACAACTCATTTGTGACACGCCACAAGATCAATCCACAGTGGACATTACCGAGATACTAATCTCATGTAAATATTACCTATTAAAAATAGCTATATTAACTTAAAAAAAAAGGATAAGACTTGAATTTGAAATAGAATTTAAAAAGGTTAGAAATTTCATTATCTTCACCAAAATACAAAGAGTCCTGACTGCATGGTAACCTCCCAGGAGTTTAGCTATTATTCCTATTAATGTAAGAATCATCTGACCCAGAAATTATCCATCAGTAGATCAAAGAAAAGTAGATTCCAAATCTGCCAAGTGATTTGAAACCTACCAACTATTGGTGGTATTTCAGCCACTAGCTCCTCTTTTCAGCCCTCAGTTAAGCTGTCATTCACTCCCCACGTTCACTCTTTCTCACTGGAGGTTACTATCAATAGTTATTAGTAGCCAGTAAGCCTGAGCAATGAGGCAAAGAAGAAATGGTGAAACTAACAGCTATTTCACTTGCTACTGCACAATTCTCAGGTTTTCTTACTTACCTCTTCTAGCTAACCACAGGTTGACAGGGCCTTCCTTCATCCAGCATTCCCTGTATGCTTTCCATGTGATAATCAAAAAACATGATTTGGTTGGTTTGATAATCAATATGTATGCTTACTGATATTAACTGTCAGCTATTTAAAACAACAGATTAAAGTTATTTCAAAGTTAACTGATTAACTAATTGTATCTTTGACCAGTATGCCCGAAGGTATTCAAGTCTACAAGAACACAGATTTGCAACTGTGCTGATTCAATTAGTAACCACAGTAGATTCTACCCATAATACAGCTTAATGGACTCCACCATTTATATCCTATTTTCATAGCTAAAGAAATCCACATTCCATTCAGAAGGCAAAGGGGGAACCCTGAGAGGGAAGGAAGAAGCTTTGACTCTTTAGTCTCCAAATAAATGCAAAAAAAAAAAAAATTTTTTTGCCCCACTGTGTAAGTTTGACACAGACAGATACTCAGCAAAATTACTGAAAGTACATAAACCAAAACTGGAAATTGGTAACAATCAGAGTAATTGACAACCTTCACTAGGAAGACTCTTAGCTAGATTTCCTCAGTAAGCTCAGATTTTGTTTTCATTTCGAACCACTCTCCGGAGAAAATACCTATTCATCCTGCCAGGTCCTCTGACACAGGAGTTCCATGCTAAGAGAAATGAATTTTGACACATCAGAATAGCTGTAGAAATTGTTCAGAAAATTCCATTTAAACGGCTCTTGGCAAGCCTCTGTTTAGAGAGTCACAACTCAGAACTGTTTCATGATCTCTCATTAAAGAAAATAGAAAAAAGGAAAGGAAAAAAAGGCAGTAGTCCTGTTCTTTTGAGTTTGTAAAATGTTAAGAAAAATACAACAACAAAACAGGAGTAAAACTACAGAAACAGAGTATCTTAAAACCATGGTGCATAATATATTGATGGGAATATTTTAAACTATGATGACTAGAAACTGCATTATAAGTTAAACACCACCCTGCTCCTTTCCCAAATACATCCTCCCATTTGATCCATTTGATCGTCTGCTCTGATAAGTAAGTGAAACTCATTAACAAGAGGTCTAGAAGGCCCATTTTTTCTTTCCCAGCAAATTTTTAAAATTTATTTATTTTAATTGGAGGCTAATTACTTTTAGCTAAGTGGCTGATGATCTCCGAGAGACTCACTCCCTCTTCCAGAGCATGGAGTTGTTTCTAGGGGAAGTGGTTTCACAGCCGGAGACTACATTTCCGAAGGCCCTGGCACCTAGGTGAGGAAGCCAAGGGACTAATTCTTGAGTGGAAGTGATGTGTGTCACTTTAGGACCAGGAATCCTAAGGAGCAATTGCCCTATCTTCACTCTTCTTCCCTCCTATGAAATGCAGAGGTTTCATAGACTGTGCAAAGCACAGAAAGAACCTGCATACCCAAATCACTGACTGGATAGGTGGTCACCCAGTTGACCAGGAACATGAGAGTAAGAAGTAAAGTCCAGACAATCCAGCTTTACCCTAAGTGGTCTAATTTGCTATTTCAGTTTTCTGTTATAAACTTTTCATTCTGACGTGTCTTTTAATGGGTCCACTGCTCTATAACCAACAATCTGATTCTCTGATCTATTCCTGGCTTTTCTGTCGTGTGGATTGCCAAGAATTTGTCCCTCCAGCTTACTGAAATAGTTATCTGTTATTTTCTCCATTCATCTGTAGCAGCTTGGCTCACCACACCACACTACTACTATTCACTGGGAAGTGTTTAAAATAGAGTTGTAGTGAAGTGGATAGATGTAAGTTTAAAATTGATTCCGGGTAACCATGGGCAAATTCCCAAGCCTTAGTTTCTTCCTTTGCAAAAGGGCAATACCACATTTTCTCTCTCTTTCGACATTTCATTCTCTTGTCTCAAAATGTGAAGAGATAACCTTTCAGTTAGTCCCAAACAGTCTCATACATAACTCTCTGCAACTCTGAATCATCACCCCAACAGACCTGGCAATAGGTCTGGTGCTAAGGAATCTTGTTTTATGTAACAGATAAGCAGCACACCTGGAAGCAGCTGTGTATGATCTGATGCAGGTTTATGCTGACAATCTTCCCTGCCCCCAATTTGTTTTGTTTTATTTTATTAATATAATTTTATTTTTATTAGAAAATAATTCCTTTACAATGTTGTGTTAATTTGTGCTGTACGACAACATGAATCAACTATATGTATACATATACCCCCTCCCTCTTGAACCTCCCACCCATCTAGGTCATCACAGAGCTCCCTATGCTATACAACTAGTGGCTTCCCCTAGCTCTCTCTGTTATGTACAATCTGATGTGGCTGCTCATTTATTTGTCAAACTGGTATCTACTCTGCCCGTTTCATTAAATCCTTCTTGCTAAATCAGAACACACGCATGGATACCCATTTCAGGTGTTCTCCTTCTCCTCATTCTGGCAGTTAAGGAATCAGGACTAAAGTTTTACCCTCACTGGTAAAACTACTCACTCTCAAATCAAAACCAAATGCAAAAACCATCAGGTAAACATGAGCTAGTCCAACAAAGAAGTCAAAAAACGTGGACTTCAGAAGGCAATTTCCAGAGAATAGGTTCAAAAACAAATCTCCTTGTACTCAAAATGGAGTCCGGCAGTACGAGGTTTACATGGATTATCTTAAAATGGAAAAATCCCTACTGTCGATAAGTAACGGCAGTACTCCAGACTGGACATTTAACCTATGTAACTGCATACCTGGACACTTAAAGAATATGACCAAGTCTAGATGGCATCCTGTCCAACTGTTCCATTTTAAAAGTAAGGAAACTGAGGCCCAGGAAACCAAGTGACTTGCCCATGGTAACTGAAGGAGCACACTGATCTGCCGTGTACCAGTCCAATGACTCCGAGTCACCTGGCTCCACGTCACTCTGGTGTCAGAAGCTCACTGTAGAGCTCCTCTTCTGACTGTACGGTCTTCCTTTAGAGGAATACAGACAATCCTGAGAGCTTTGCAGACATAATGATCTGACTCGAGCTGAGTAACCTTGACCCAATCACTTCTCTTCACTGAGGGTCAGTTTCCCCAGCAGTAAAATGGGATTAATAAGAGGGCTCAAACTGGGGGATGTGATGGGGACCCACGGAGCCTTCTGTCCCAGAACTGAATGTGGCTTCAGTATCTTTCTTTTGGACTGAACATCCAATCGGACAATCCACAACAGTAGAGTAAACCCCTTCTAATGGATCTATTTCTTTTAATCGTTACTGAGAGATTCTGGTTTTGTGTTGGTTTGTTCCTTTAAAAAAGGCTGCAACTCAGACATATATGGAAGTGCCCGTACACAAACAAGCAGAAGGGCCCTGCCCAAGGAAAGAGAAGACCCTGATTTCTAATTTCAATGTGAATTTGAAGGCTTAAGGAACTGTCCTCATATGAATTAGTTTAAAAAAAAAAGTAAAGTGAGTCATTCAGTTGTGTCCAACTCTTTGCAACCCCAAGGACTGTAAATAGTCCATGAAATTCTCCAGGTCAGAATACTGGAGTGGGTAGCCTTTTCCTTCTTCAGGGGATCTTCCCAACCTAGGAATCAAATCCAGGTCTCCCACATTGCAAGTGGATTCTTTAGCAGCTGAGCCACAGGGAAGGCCTTGCTTGTACTTTTCCAAGTCAAAAGTAAAGATGATCAATTTGACTTGGAGGGCAAGCCATGGAAGATGAAAGATTTTTAAACATTTAATATTTATACTTTTAATGTTTTAACATTTAAAACATGGAGTTTAATGTATGTTCATAGTGTGATCAATAATAGATTTACAAATAAAATGAATTTTCACATGTGTGCATGAACCAGCTTTCAGGGACAATGTGCTATTTAAATCTCTCAGTAGGCAGAGACACATTAAGCAAAGTGAAAATTTGTTAAATGGGGTTTGAACAGAAGTGGCTGGTAATTAATAAATTTTTCTCCCTCTTACTACAGGGTCAAAGTGTGAATCACCTCAAACTTGCCCTTTTAGGAATCTTGTCTTGAAAGCTGTTTCTGTGTAACCTACTGATCCACGTCGCCTGCAGCCACCAAGGGAAAAGGACTCAGGATGACTTAATCAAGCAAAAATTCAAACCAAAATCAAACTTACTTTTTTCCAAGAATCAAGGACTCAATAACCAAAGCAAAAGTCCTAACCTTTATCAAAACTGTAAGAGTTTTTCAAAATATCCACAAACAGAAAATTGAAAATCAATCAGTCAATATCATGGGCAGATGAACAGTGAAATCAATTTATATTTGTACAGGTTTCTGCTGCTGCTGTTAAGTCGCTTCAGTCGTGTCCGACTCTGTGCAACCCCATAGACGGCAGCCCACCAGGCTCCCGTCCCTGGGATTCTCCAGGCAAGAATATTGGAGTAGGGTGCCATTTCCTTCTCCAATGCATGAAAGTGAAAAGTGAAAGTGAAGTCGCTCAGTCATATCCGACTCTTTGTGACCCCATGGACTGCAGCCCACCCGGCTCCTCCATCCATGGGATTTCCCAGGCAAGAGTACTGCTATTCTCATATCAACTCCCATGTCCAACTATGCAGAAGCGATTTTTCTCCTGGAGTACAAATATTCTTCCTAATAAGTCTACAAAGACTTCATAATCTAAACATGCAAATTTTGCCAGAGGCAAAATGGCCCAATATGTGAACTATAAGAAAGAAACTATAAGAACTGAAGAACTATAAGAAATAAAAATTGGAAAACTCATTAAAAAATCATAGAGGTAAAAAATTGCTCTGTATTAAAACCACAGTGCTATTAAAAAAAAGAAGTTTTTAAATGTATATGATTTTCCCCAGTCTTACATTTCAATTCGTTAACAGCCAAGTCAGTCACTCCCATAATGCTGACATAAAAAAGTTTTATGCAACCAAATATTTGGCATTTCAAGCATAAGGATAACATTTCAGTTTTCCATTTGTTCTTCTACTGTGGACATTAGATAACTTGTGACTCAGGCACAAATACAGCCTCTTCCTGTTACCCCAGCATCACCCAACTCTATCATTCAAAAGTATCTATGTGGTCCTTGAAAACAGCTGCAGACAGCAGAACCTGGGTAAGCCATCTCTTGTATGGCTAGACCAAACTCACTGATGAACTGGGTACCAGGCAAAAGGATGGCAGGGAGTGACTCAGCCTCTGGAAGCTGTGCTGTCATGGGCATGTTGAGATTAGTCCTCTGTTAGGTGTGTGTGTGCTAGAACAAGAGAATTCTTCCCTCTGCTATTAAAGCACTGTTGCTTTTTCTTTAAAAAAAAAATGAGAAACATTGCCCACATCAGTTTTCATTCAGTCTTACCTGCACTGGTGTCCCCTTCCTGAGCAGGAAGCAAATATGTTTTCTCAGCAGTTCGCATCCCAGATGTGGCTCTGGTTACCAGTGGCAGTGGTGGGGGTTGAAGACTGGGCAAGTAGTGATTATCAAATCACTACCCAGAAACAAGGACCTGAAGTGCTTTATAATTTTTTAACAAGTCTCCATTCCTAAGATAAATGACTGAAAATCAACTGAGTTTTATGAAAAGCACTGTTTCTAGTCACTGCTCTCCAGTTTGTGCTACGTGAGATGCTGGATAAGCCAGTGAGTTTGCTTTCTACTCGCAGAGAAGTTCTAAATCTTGGATATACTGCAGTGATGAAATAGGAAGCCTCTTCTGATTTACAAACTGTTTTAAATCTACTGTTGTACAATGTTATCTTATGCAAACATCTGCAGAGTAAATTACCTCGCAACCATGCTACCGCCAAGCCATGTGACACAGGTAAGAAGGGTTTGACCTCAGTTTCCCCATTCAGGCTCATGCATTTTTTTCAGGTCTCATCAATTTATCCTACTATGCCTCCAAAGGACACAATAATTGCTTCCTTTAAAAATTATAATCATACTTAGAAATGTTTCAGCTTTTGTGAACACTTGCTCAGGCATAGAGGTGCACTTAATATGAATGGTCGAATATTCCTAAGGAACAGTCCGTAAACTAATTTTTTTAATAAATTAGGTACTTTAAACATGCAACAGAGTGTATGAATATTTATAGAAAGCCTATGACTAATTCTTTTGCAAACTTCCCTTTTGCAATCTGAACATCCAAATCTGATGAATCAGTTTTGTAACGTCCAGACATCACACGTCAAGCATAAGATTGCCTTCCACAGCACCTGGCACACAGTGGCATTCAATAAATGCTATGTTTTAAGGCAGTTTAAGGAGATCCATAAACTAATCTAGTATATATCACAGTGCATCCAGACACAGTTCATAAAATCCAAGAACAAGTTTATGATTCTGAAACAATTCAGGCATATTAGTTCCCTTTCAGATAGTAGATGACTTCATGGAATTTTTGAATTCTAAAGAAATCTTTGGATTTGGTTAATTAGCAGAAAGGTACTCATCTGGGAAATCAATTTCCAGATCCTCGACTTCTATGTGTAGATTTCCCAGAACTAATCTTCCTCTAATCGAGGCTTCCTGCCAAATCTCCTTCCTATTGTCCCTCTCCCCCTGTAGAAACCTCAAGAGTGACAAACAAAAAGATATGACAGGAGTCCTCAATCCCTAGTTTAATCAAGGTACCATAACCACCTCCATCTATTTTATTAAGCGATACATTGTTAGCTTTACTATTTATATGTAACGTGCTAAGTTGCTTCAGTCGTATCCAACTCCATGCGACCCTATGAACTGTAGCCTACCAGGCTCCTCTGTCCTTGAGATTCTCCAGGCAAGAATACTGGAGCGGGTTGCCACGCCCTCCTACAGTGGATCTTCCCAACCAGGGATTGAACTCGTGTCTCCTGCTTTGGCAGGCAGGTTCCTTACCACTAGTGCCACTTGGGAAAACTTTATATGTAACAATTACTTGAAAAAAATAATTCAGATAGTTTTGATCAATTTTATATTAACAATAATTGTACAGATAACCCAATCTAGAGGGAAACATTAAGACTTAGTCATAAGAACTTGTAAATATNGGATGCAGGATGCTTGGGACTGATGCACGGGGATAATCCAGAGAGAAGGTGTGGGACGGGAGGGGGGAGGTGGGGGTTGGGATTGGGAGTTCATGTACACATGTGGCTGATTCATGTCAATGTATAGCAAAATGAATACAGTATTGTAAAGCAAAACAAACTAAAAAATAAAAATTAATTTAAAAAAATAAAATTTATTTTTAGAAACATGAAGGCAAAATTAAGACATACTCAGATAAAAAAAACTGAGGGGAGTTTGTCAACTGTACACCTGTTCTACAAAAATGGTGAAAGGACTTCTCCAAGTTATAATGAAAGAACACTAGACAGCATAAAAAGAAATAAAGAGCAATGATAAAGGTAGCCACACAGGTAAATGTAAAATGTAGTAGCATCACATATTTGGTTTGTCCTCTTCCTTTTCCATACAATGAATGCATAAAACAATGTTTACAATGCTATGTTAATGGGCACTCAATATATAAAAATGTAATTGTAACAGTATCAACATAGAGGAAAGGAATGGAGCAGTAAAGGAACATAATTTGTATATGTTATTGAAACTAAGTTGGAATTAATTCAAACCTGATTGTTGCAAAATTAAGATGTTAAATATAATCTCCTGGGTAACCACTAAGGCAAAAACTAAAAATTATACAGAAAAAGAAATAAGGAATTCAAATAATAAAATACAAGAAAGTTCAATAAAATATAGAAATTACAGTAATGGAATGATTAAGGAACAAAAAATTATAAGACTTAGAGAAAACAAATAGGAAAATGGCAGAAGTACTTCCTTATCCGTAGTTACTTTAAAATGTGAATGCATTAAACTCTCCAGTTAAAAAGAAGAGATAGGCAAATTGATTTTTTAAAAGTGTATAACTGAACAAGAAGTTATAAAAATTATAAACATACACACACATAAAAACAGAGCTCACAAATTGACAGAATTGAAGGAAGAAATACAGAGTTCAACAACAATATTTGGAGATTTAATACCCATGTTCAATAATGGATAGAACAAATAGAAGACAAGGAAACAGAGGACTTAAAAATGCTATACACTAACTACATCTGACAGACATATAGAGAACATTACATTCAACAGCAACAGAATATTCATTCTTCTTAAGTTACATGGAACATTCTCCAGGTAGAGCATAAGTTAAGTCACAAACCAAAGTCGCAACAAATTTATAAAGATTGAAATCATCCAAAGTATCTCTTCTGACCACAGTAGAATGAAACTAGAAATCAATAGCAGAAAGAACAGTGAAAAATTCACAGATACATATAAATTAAACTACATTCAAACAACTAACTGGTCAAAGATTAATCACGTGTGAAATGAGAAAAATATTTTGAGATGAAAGAAAATGAAAACACAAAACACCCAAACCTATAGGATACAGCGAAAGCAGTGCTTATTGGGGAAATTTATACCTGTAAACACTTATAGTAAAGAAGCAATCAAGCTGGTGAGGACCAAATAAAGTTGAAGAGCTATGTTAGCTATATTCAACTCTAGGCTTATGCCCTGGAGAAATGTTTGAATATTTTCTTTTGCAGACATGTGCAAGAATGCTCCAAGGAGCAATATTTGAAATCACAAGGATTTAGAAATAATTAAAATGTCCACTGGCAAAAGAATAGATGATAAATTTTAGTATATGCATACACTAGGGAATTCTACAACTCTGTAAATGAATTATAGAGTGGAATTAATCATCATCACAATGATACAATTTAAATATTAAAACACAAAATAATACTATAATTGCTTTAATTTGTATGGTAAGTGTGGTAAGTGTTAGTTGCTCAGTCATTCCCTTCTCTGGGGGATCTTCCTGACCCAGGGATCAAACTGAGTTCTGTATTGCAGGCTAATCCTTTACCATCTCAGCCACAAATATAATAAGGTATAAAGTAACAAATAAAATGTGTTAATCACGCAGTCTTGTCCGACTCTTTGCAACCCCATGAACTGTAGCCCACAAGACTCCTCTGTCCATTGAATTCTCCAGGCAACAACACTGGAATACACTGGAATGAGTAGCCATTATCTTCTCCAGGGGATCTTCCCAACCCAGGGGTTGAACCCATGTTTCCTGTACTGGCAGGCAGATTCTTTACTGTCTGAGCCACCAAGGAAGTCCAAATTTGTAAACACTACTACAAATACAAAATAATGATTAGGTCTGACTGAGAGTTTTAAAAATATGATCCAGGAAGATTAGTGAAAGTTTCTCTGATTGAATTATTTCATATTTTAAGTTTGGCTGTGAGTATATTGTATACTTCTATTCAGTATGTAATTCTCTTGGTCTCTTTCTCTGTGTCTGTCCGTCTCTTTCTCAGTCTCTCTTCTTTTTGAAATCACTTCATGATTAAAAAGTAAAATGTATAAATATATATATATATGAAATAGTTATCAAATCAATAACCTAGCCTTATGCCTTAAACATCTTTTTTAAAATGGAGCAAGCTGAATTCAAACCTTGTGGAAGGATGAAAATAAAGAAGGTTAGAATTTATGTAAGTCAAATAGAAAAATAATAGAATTAATGAAACCAAAACTTGGTTCTTTGAAAACATTGTAAAAACTGACAAACATTCAGCAAGACTGACCAAGAAAACAGCTACCTGAAAATACTATGTACTACCTGAAAACACTACCTGCAAAGTGTATGCAAAGGCAGGCAGAAGAGGAGTCCACAAGTGGAAATAGACAATATCATTGGAAGAGTTTCCTGGTTTTGTAACTCTTTGCCTGAGGGCAAGTTTCAGTCAGTGCCAAACTGGGAAGTCAACACCCCAGTACAAAACCTGCAGTCTTACTAGTTAGATGAGATAGTTTTGGGTAAACACAACAGCTGGAAAGGGAGAGGTTAAATCCCAGTAAAGACCATATAAACTTTGCCTAAATCACTGCGTGCCCTCTGAATTATACATGCACAGCCTCTAAACAGCTCAACTAAGCTGAGTTAAAACATGCAGAGTTAACCTATTGCCCACTACAGGAAAGACAATTTTGAGTCCAGCCAAGTTAACGGCTTGATAAAAGAGTAAAAGAAAATTAAGAACTTTTCAAAGGAACGTACAGGATTTGTATTTTCAATGTGTTTATAATGTCCACCGTAAATTTCAAGTTATTAGACATAAAAAGAAATAGGAAAAAATGACCCATCTTCAAGAAAAAAGGTAATCAATGGAGACCAGCCCCAGGATGACTTAGCTATAGGAATAAACACAGCAGGATTTAAAGCAGCCAGCACAATACTCAAGGATGTGAAGGAGAATATTCTCAGAGTGAATGGAGAGGATATGTCAGTAAAGAAATAAAAACTATAGAAAGGAACCAAATTTTCTATTTTAGAGGTAAAATAATCTTTATTAGGTTACTATTTCCTGTTTATAAGTAAAAATACAATAGCTGGAAAAACAAAAATTTCCCTGAGAAGACTTAAAAGCATATTAAACATGCCAGATGAGAGTCCTTAGACTTAAAGATGTTAAGTATTGTAGAAATTATTGAAGCTGAAGAAGAAAAGAAAAAGACTGGGAAAAAATAAAACAGAACCTCAGGGACGTGTTGCGTGTGCTCAGTCATGTCTGACTCTTTGGGACCCCGTGGACTGCAGGTCACCAGGCTCTTCTGTCTATGGGATTTTCCAGGCAGGAATACTCGAGTGGGTTTCCATGCCCTCCTCCAAAGGAGCTTCCCAACCCAGGGATTGAACCCATCGCTCTGGCGTCTCCTGCATTGGCAGGCAAATTCTTTACCACTAGCATCACTATGGGACAATGTCAAATATTTTAACATTCACCTAATTAAGTTGTATAAGAAGAAGAGAAAGTTGAGTCTCAAAAAATGTGTCTGATGAACTTAAAATGGCTGAAATTTTCCCATATTTAGTGAAAACATAAGCTTATGCATGCAAGAATGCCAACAAATTCCAAACAGATAAACATGAAGAAAGTGACACTTAAAACATCAAAATCCAAGAGTCCTCCAAGATGAGCCATGGACCTCTAGGGATCTCTGAAACCCTTTTGTGGAGACTTACAAGGTTACAACTATTTTAAGAATAATGAGATAATATTCATCATTTTCACTGGTTGACATTTACACTAATGGGGCAAAAGCAATAATAGATCAAGCTCCTGGCATATACCATGAATCAAGCAGTGGTATCATCTAGACATCAGGGGAAGCTCTATCAAACTACAGCTGTGGTCATTGTCTTCTACACCATGCTAAGTCGCTTCAGTCGTGTCCGACTCTGTGCGACCCCATAGACGGCAGCCCACCAGGCTCCCCCGTCCCTGGGATTCTCCAGGCAAGAACACTGGAGTGGGCTGCCATTTCCTTCTCCAATGCGTGAAAGTGAAAAGTGAAAGGGAAGTCGCTCAGTCGTGTCCGACTACACCATGGGAAAATCAAAAAAATTTTTAAAGCCAGTTATATTTAAGAATGTCATGAATTAATAAAATATTTATCTTATTAAATCTTGACCTTTGAGTGTGTATATATATATATGTATGTATTTAATTAGAGACTTTATTTTTAGAGCAATATTAGGTTTACAGAAAAACTGAGTAGATCATAAAGAGTTCCCACATACTCTTTTTCCTACTTACAGTTTCCCCTATTATTAGGATCTTGCATTTGTGTGGTACATTTGTTACAACTGAAGAGCCCAAACCAGATATATTATTATTAACTGGAGTCCATAGTTTACATTATGGTTGTTTGTGTTGTAAACTTCTATGGGTTTTATATAATGACATATTATCTTATTAAATCTTGACCTTTGAGTGTGTATATATATATATGTATGTATTTAATTAGAGACTTTATTTTTAGAGCAATATTAGGTTTACAGAAAAACTGAGTAGATCATAAAGAGTTCCCACATACTCTTTTTCCTACTTACAGTTTCCCCTATTATTAGGATCTTGCATTTGTGTGGTACATTTGTTACAACTGAAGAGCCCAAACCAGATATATTATTATTAACTGGAGTCCATAGTTTACATTATGGTTGTTTGTGTTGTAAACTTCTATGGGTTTTATATAATGACATATATCCACAGTTATAGTCTCACAGAGAACACTTGCACTGCTTAAAAATCCACTGTGGTCCACCTATTCATTCTTTTCCTCTTCTCCTTCAGTTCCTGGAAATCACTGATCCTTTCATCATCTCCAAAGTTTTGCCCTTTCCAGAATGTCATTTAGTTGGAATCATCCAGTATGTAGCCTTTTCAGATAGGCTTCTTTATCAATATGCATTTAATGTTTTTTCCAGGTCTCTTCATGGATTTGATTGTTTCCTTTCATTGCTGAACAATATCTCATTGTATGGATGTAACACAATCTGTATAGTTAAAGCTATGGTTTTTCCAGTAGTCATGTATGGATGTGAGAAAAGGTTGAGCACTGAAGAACTGATGCCTTTGAATTGTAGTGCTGGAGAAGACTCTTGAGAGTCACTTTGACTGCAAGATCAAATCAGTCAATCCTAAAGGAAATCAACACTGAATATTCATTGGAAGGATTGATGCTGCAGCTGAAGCTCCAATACTTTGACCACCTGATGTGAACAGCCAACTCACTGTAAAAAATTCTGATGCTGGCAAAGATTGAGGACAGGAGAAAGGGACAACAGAGAATGGGATGGTTGAATGGCATCACTGACTTAATGGACGTGAGTTAGTGCAAACTCTGGGAGATGTGAAAACAGGAAAGCCTGGTGTGCTGCAGTCCGTGGGGTCATAGAGTCGGATGTGACGTGGCAACAGAACAACACAATTTGTTTATCCATTCACTTAGTGAAGGACATCTTGGTCGCATCCAAGTTTTGACAATTATGAATAAGCTACCATAAACATTCGTGTGCAGATTTGCACATGGAAATAAGTTCAACTTATTTGTGCAAATATCAAGGGGTGTGATTACTGGACTGAATGTAATACTATGTTGAGATGTGTGAGAAAATGCCACACTGTCTTCCAAAGTGGCTTTAACATCTTGCATTACTCCAGCAAGGAATGAGTGTTCCTGTTGCTTCATAGCCTTACCAACACTTGATGTTGTTACCATTTTGGATTAGTCATTATAATAGGTGTGTGGCGATATTTCATTGTTTTAATCTATATTTTCCCAATGACAGATGATGTTTAATGTATTTTTATATAACTTACTTACCATCTCAGTGAGGTATTTTATTCAGGTCTTATACTCACTTTTTAATTGAGATGTTTAGTATACATCTTTGTAATACCCTGTGTGATGAAATCAGAAGTAAACATAAAGTATTTCTGCTGCATACTTAAGTATGATGGTTTTCTTAAGAAAAAAACACTTGAGTGATTGATTGAGTTGTAAGCTGAACAAGCCAATGTTTTCACAGAGCACCATTTTTACTTGTAAGAATGACTGATAAACTACTGTTATTCATAATTGGATAATGGCAGACATTTTCTTGAATTTTGGAACCCTTGTATCTTCCAGTATCATTAGCTTGATAGCTTTTCAATACTTACAAACTTATCTGATAAGATTAATAATGCTATTAATAAGGGTCATTTTAAAATATTATATAATCAAATGTGTCACTATTTTAAAGATCTACATAAATTGGTAAATTAATATTCTGCATCAAAAGCCACTGCTAAGAAAGTGAATTGGCAAGATACATACACAGGAGAAAAAAATTTGCAAATCATACATTTGACAAAAGACTATTATCCAAATAAATAAAATCCTACAACTGCGTATTTATCTTATTTTAATTGGAGAATAATTTCTTTACACTGTTGTGTTGGTTTCTGCCATACAACATGAGTAAGACATAGTATACACGTATGTTCTTTTCCTCTTGAACCTCTCTCCCACCCCCGCCCCCTGCTTCCCCCCTAGGTTGTCACAGAGTACCAGCGGTGTTACACAGCAACTACCCACTGGCTATCTATTTTACTTACGGTAGTGTATATGTTTCAATGGCACTCTCTCAATTTGTCCCACCTTCTCCTTCCCCCACTATGGCCACAAGTCTATTCTCTATGTCTCTGTTTCTACCCTGCAAATAGATACCAGTACCATTTTTCTAGATTTCATATATATGCATTAACATACAACAGTTTTTCTCTTTCTTACTTCACTCTGCATAACAGGTTCTAGGGTCATCCACCTCAATAGAACAGACTCAGATTTGCTCCTTTTACGGCTGAGTAATAGTCCATTATGTATATGTACCACTACTTCTTTATCCATTCATCTGTTGATGGGCATCTAGGTTGCTTCCATGTCCTAGCTATTGTAAATAGTACTGCAATGAACACTGGGGTACATATACAACTCAATTTTAAAAGGTAAAACAATCCAATTAAAAATGAGCAAAAGATGGAGAAGGAAATGGCAACCCACTCCAGTATTCTTGTCTGGGAAATCCCATGGATAGACAAGTCTAGCAGGCTACAGTCCATGGGGTAGGAAACAGTCAGACACAACTTAGTGACTAAATAATAAAAACAAAGATATCTATTTATACTTACATAAATTTCTAAGGCCTATGTATATATATATGTATGTGTCCACAATCCCTTTTTTTTAAATTTTACAATTAAAAAAATCTGAGGGCAAATATGTTTTCTTATAATCCATTTCATTACTAAACCTGAGAAGACCTAAATTCATTTGCTGGTGAAATAAAGACTGTTTACCCTTCCCCCCCCAAAAAAATAAGCAAAATATTTAAACTGAGATTTCACAAAGGAGATATAGGAATGGCATAAATACATGAATAAGTGCTCAAAATCATTAGTCAATGAAATACTGCTATAAATGCATAAGAGTGGCTAAAATAAAAAGACTGCTAACACCAAATATCAGTGAACATGTGTTATAACTGAAATAGTTACATACTGCTACTAAACAAAGCTGAGGTGAAAAACACACTAGTGGTGACCTTTTGAGAGATAGGTATAGGGAACTGCCCGGGAAGTAGCATAAGTAAACTGGCTGGGGAGAAATTTTGATAGGAGTTTAGGTTACCCAAGTATATGCATTTGTCAAAATTCATTGAGTGGTACACTTAAGATTATTCATTCCCTATATGCAAAAAAACAGCATAATAAATACTGAACTCTAAGTAATAATATATATGCTTAAATTCTAGATGAAGTACAATGATGTTTACAACTTTGAAATGCATCAAAAAATAGATGGACTGATAGATGGAGGAGTCAATAAATAAATGGTTGGATAAATATGCAAAAAAGTAAATTAATTGATAATTGTAGAATTTAGTTGATGAGTATATATAATTCACTGTGTTGATGTTTCAGTTTTTCAGTATATTTAACAATTTTCCTAATAAAATGTTGGAATAAAGCTATGCATAAAAAAGCCTCATAGAAAACATATTGAATTCAGATGTTGAAATTTTAGAAGACTTTTCAAGTTATTTAAAATGCTGCGTATTAATCTTAAATAAAAAGCACACTTTATATGTTTAAAATTTTCCTACATTTCAATGAGGCAGAATTGAATAGGTATTTTTTTCATCTTATACTAATCAGTGGAATACAGCTTTCTAGTTAAAAAATTAATCCATTTTAAATGTTAAAGACAAGAGAAGATGAACTTTGTTGTTACATGGTCAAATCATTTTAATAAGGATAAATTACTTGAAGCACATTTTCTTTGAGCAATCATAGGGCATTATATGAATTTCAAGGCTCAGAGTTTAGATGCCCTCAAGAGCTTCACATTCTAATTATAGCATAGGTACTACTAATGGTTGCCACTTTATTTAGAAAATATAACCTATTAAAGATATCTTTAAAATGGCTTTTAAAATGCCTGACTCACTTCACAATATTATGAAATAAAATGAGGGATATAAAGACACTTTGAAAAAATAAAGTTATATAATTCTGCTGAGATGTTATTAAAACATTTTCCTCTTTTGGTCCATGTTGAATATTGGCCTTTCAGTTTCAGTTCAGTCGCTCAGTCATGTCCGACTCTTTGCGACCCCATGAACCGCAGCACGCCAGGCCTCCCTGTGCATCACCAACTTCCGGAGTTCACTCAGACTCATGTCCATCGAGTCAGTGATGCCATCCAGCCATCCCATCCTCGGTCATCCCCTTCTCCTCCTGCCCCCAATCCCTGCCAGCATCAGAGTCTTTTCCAATGAGTCAACTCTTNCCTATTTGGAACCAGTCTGTTGTTCCATGTCCAGTTCTAACTATTGCTTCCTGACCTGTATATAGGTTTCTCAAGAGGCAGGTCAGGTGATCCGGTATTCCCATCTCTTCCAGAATTTTCCACAGTGTATTGTGATCCACACAGTCAAAGGCTTTGGCATAGTCAATAAAGCAGAAATAGATGTTTTTCTGGGATTCTCTTGCTTTTTCCATGATCCAGCGGATGTTGGCAACTTGATCTCTGGTTCCTCTGCCTTTTCTAAAATCAGCTTGAACATCTGGAAGTTCACGGTTCACGTATTGCTGAAGCCTAGCTTGGAGAATTTTGAGCATTACTTTACTAGCGTGTGAGATGAGTGCAATTGTGCAGTAGTTTGAGCATTCTTTGGCATTACCTTTCTTTGCGATTGGAATGAAAATTGACCTTTTTAACTGGCCTTTAGAAAAGCATAAAAATTACTTTTTTATGCATTAGTCAAAGAATTAATTAAATCCTGCAGTCCTTCTGGTTATAAAAAATGATTGTTACTCTTCACTAAATTACTCTAGTTTTGTCTGTTCAAGAAAAAGAAGCCCTTAAGGCTACAGCGATCTTCCCTCCCTTGATTTCTTCCAGAGAGTCAAGTAGTAAGAGTGTTGAAAATTGTGCTTTCTCTATTAACTAGGAATAATTGATGGTTAATCAGAATGTGTAATTTCCTTTTTCTTTGGAAAAAGGCAACTAGATGTGTTTTGAAGAAACAATTCCATTTTCAGGAAGAAGTCCACTAAGCTGGGACAAGAAATGTCAGACTTGTGCTGTAGCATCCCTTTTACATCCAGACAAAACTAGTTAAAATTTCTGAAATTGAAATTACCCCATCTTTCTCTGTTATTGACTAACTTTAATCCCTCATATTTCTATATCTCTTAACCTGAATCTTAAAAACAGGAAAAATATGGGGAAAGGCCCCTATTAATGTAAAAATAAAAAAAATTTCCTAACCAGTTTTCTTTAAATCTATTACTTGCTTTTTCTGAGCTGTCAGCTCTTCTTTCCTACAGCTTAAAGTTTTTGCAAATCTGCCTAGCTTGAACTCAGATTTTATTTATCCCTTGCCTTTGCTTTTTACATTAAAACAAATACAAAATTTCCTGAGAAGTTTTTTCATTATGAAAAAATAGAAACCTCTGGTTCGAAAATTTTGCGTTAAATCAGTTTCTTTTTTAAAAGAAGACTTATTTTTGTGGAGATCAACAACAGTACAGTTTAAAACCACAAGGAACTTCTTTTCTTGAGTCACCTTTTCTTGCCAAATAGCAGCTCTTACTAACTGATTTCCTTTCAGGGCACATTTTACTCACTGATTACAAGCTCCTAAAAACAAGTGGTGTGTTCATGTGAGCGTGTGTGTATAAAATCCAAAATCAGAAACTGACCTACAATGGAATCAATTCTTACTGGGCCAGACACCCAACATAGTCATAATCAGGAACTATCATTAGTAATATTGTATGTTCTTTAAAAGAAATATGATATGTAGCTGAGATATTTTATTGTTTTCCTTAGTCTAATTAGAAAAATGGAATATTTTTCACACATGCAAATAATACTGTTTATTCTAGAAGTCAGTAGGTTTCTCTTTTGAAGTGTTTGAATTAATCTGTTTACATGCTGTTCCTTATAGCAAATTAGATCATTGTTCTGGATTCTTCACCCCCTCCCTCTGCCTCATGAAAGTCTAACGAGAATTAATTCCCCAAACCACTGACATTGGGTATAGTCATATATGTGACTTGCTTTGGCCAACTGAATAACAGCAAATATAAGTACAAACCTTAAATGAGTGGTTTGACTTGGCCTCTTGTGCTTGGTGATCCAACAGGAGAGGGATGTATGGATACCTTGTGTAGCTAACAGGATTTTGAGAATACATGGAGCACAGTTGACCTTGGCCTGTCTAGGTGACCTGCAAAAACAAGGCAGTGCTAGCTCATCTATGAACCATGATCAAGGAAAACTAATTCTTGTTTTTTATGAGGCTCTGAGTTGTTAAGTTATGGATACCTTGTGTAGCTAACAGGATTTTGAGAATACATGGAGCACAGTTGACCTTGGCCTGTCTAGGTGACCTGCAAAAACAAGGCAGTGCTAGCTCATCTATGAACCATGATCAAGGAAAACTAATTCTTGTTTTTTATGAGGCTCTGAGTTGTTAAGTGGAGAAGGCAATGGCAACCCACTCCAGTACTCTTGCCTGGAAAATCCCATGGATGGAGGAGCCTGGTGGGCTACAGTCCATGAGGTCTCTAAGAGTCGGACACGACTGAGTGACTTCACTTTCACTTTTCACTTTCATGCATTAGAGAAGGAAATGGAAACCCACTCCAGTGTTCTTGCCTGGAGAACTCCAGGGACGGGGAGCCATCTATGGGGTCGCACAGAGTCGGACATGACTGAAGCGACTTAGCAGAGCAGCAGCAGCAGCAGAGTTGTTAAGATGTTACTCAGCTTTAGTATAACAACAGCTGATAACAATATGCCATATTTTGGTGTGCTCAGTGGCATACACCTATTTGAAAACTAGGTGACCAACAGAATCAATCCTTACATTAACTCTTAGTCCCACAGTCTGCAATGACCAGTAGTTTTGGAGACTCAAATAATCAAGCACATCCCAGTAAATACTGTTTCTTGCTACTACCAATGGGGATCCCAGACAAGCTAGAAACACTAGATAAACTTCCATAAGAAAATTGGAGAAGAGAAACAGAATAGTCAACCAAAATGTGCAAAAATCTTAGCTTTTGTAAGAGTCCAACAGAAATAACAAGAGCAGAAAGAAGGTTTATATCTAACCAAGACTGCAATCTGCCTTCCACTCCACTGGCCAAAGAATCAGCAACATAGTGCAAACTGTGACTTTTCCTCTGGGTTTCAGAGGACCTGGAGTGTTTTACTCTGACAGCATCTCCTCCCTTTTCCTGCTTCATTTGTACCTAGCCACATTAGTATGTTTTTCACCCTGAGCACAGTGCAGTAAGCTGGGAATCTTGGAGACAGGGGAGGGGGTTTATCTGTGATGTCTCTCCGGTTTTGTTAGAGGAGTGGCACAGGAAGGAATAAAGGGTAGGGTATATACCTGAGATGTTTATTTTCAGAGACACATTTTTACTTGTACATTGTTGACACATTCCCCAAAAGATCATAATAATAGTTATATATTTCTGCTAGTTGCAGTTAGTGATGCAATTCTTGGCAATAGTCCAGATAAAAATTAATTTATATAGTACCTTTTGGTTTAAGAATAAAGCATTTTGTTATTATCTTGATTAACTATAAAATTCTCCTCTCATCTTTCTATCATAATTTCAGTGTATTTCTTTGTATACATGATTTTTATTATATGTACTGCAAGAATTTTTTTATATGGTTAGTATTGTTCTTGTTCAGTCGCTCAGTCATGTCCAACTCCTTGCGACCCCATGGACTGCACATGCCAGGCTTCCCCATCCTTCACCATCTCCTGGAGCTTGCTCAAATATGTCTATTGAGTTGGTGATGCCATCCAACCATCTCATCCTCTGTTGTCCCTTCTCCTGCCTTCAATCTTTACCAGCACCGGGGTCTTTTCTAATGAGTCTGCTTTTTGCATCAGGTGGCTAAGTATTGGAGTATTGGAGCTTCAGCTTCACCATCAGACCTTTCAGTGAATATTTGGGGTTGATTTCCTTTAGGATTGACTGGTGTGATCTCCTTGTAGTCCAAAAGACTCTCAAAAGTCTTCTCCAACACCACAGTACAAAAGCACTAATTCTTCGGCACTCCTCCTTCTTTATGGTCCAACTTTCACATCCATACGTGACTCCTGGAAACAGAAATAGCTTTTACTAGACAGATCTTTATTAGCAAAGTAATGGCTCTGCTTTTTAATACTCTGTCTAGGTTGGTCATAGCTTTTCTTGCAAGGAACAAGCATCTTTTAATTTCATGGCTGCAGTTACCATCTGCAGTGATTTTGGAGCCCAAGAAAATAAACTCTCACTGTTTCCATTGTTTCCCCATCTATTTGTCATGGAGTGATGGGACCAGAGGCCACGATCTTCATTTCTTGAATGCTGAGTTTTAAGCCAGCCTTTTCACTGTCCTCTTTCACTTTCATCAAGAGGCTCTTTAGTTCTTCCTCACTTTCTGCCATGTGTGGTGTCATCTGCATATCTGAGGTTAATGATATTTCTCCTGGCAATCTTGATTCCAGCTTGTGCTTTATTCAGCCCGGCATTTTGTTTGATGTACTTTACATATAAGTCAAATAAGCAGGGTGATGATATACAGCCTTGACATACTCCCTTCCCAATTCCCAGTCCGTTGTTCCATGTTCGGTTCTACCTGTTGCTTCTTGACTGGCCTACAGGTTTCTCAGGAGGCAGGTGAGGTGGTCTGATATTGCCATCTCTTGAAAAATTTTCCACAGTTTGTTGTGATCCACACAGTCAAAGGCTTTAGCGTAGTCGATGAGTAGAGGTAGATGTTTTGTGTAGCTCCATGTTTCTGCTTCCATCCCAATGACTTACCTACGATTTTTCCTCTAGGACCATCTGGATTACACACAGTGTTGTTTTTTTCAAAATCATTGTATGAAATGGCTGCCTAATCTCCCACTCAGTGGATGTGCCCTAATCAAATTAACCATTTCCTACTGTTGGATTTTTATACTGTGAACAATTTTTCACCATTACAAATAATTTTTAACAAATTGCAGATTTTTATCACATATTTTAAAATCTTTTGATTATTTCCTTAGCATAATTTTCCAGAAGATCCTACTGGGAAAAAGGATATGATATTTTTAAATCAATTGATTTCTAGAAGACTTTTATGAAACCAAAGGTAATTAATGAGAGTACTAGTTTTTCTCTTTCCTAACAAATGTTAAATATTATTTAAGTGTTGCTTTGTTTTGTAGCTAAACAAACAGAAGTAAAAAGGTACTTCATTATCATTTTAATTGTTCACTTAAAAGTGGAACATTTCCCCAAGTTGATTAATTAGATCAGTTCCTCTTCTCAATATCTAGTTACTTTACCACAAATGAACAGAAGTAGCTTTCACATAGTGTCAATCAACAGGAAAAATATACTGATTGCTTCTTTTTTATGTGAATGCTTTATGTGGGTTAGTCTATGGATTTGCACATAAGACTGTTCTCACATTATGAATCTGTAAATTGGGAGCATCCTTATTTTAAGAAAACTGTGGCAATCTTTCTGAAAAATAATTGCTAGAACATTTTTACCAGATTTACCTTGATCCAAAAGCTTTGAGTTTATAGAGGAATCTAATCAACTTAGCAAATCAGCCAAAAACAACACTGCATGACAGATCAAATTCCATCTGAACAAATATCACACAGACTGGGCAACTTCAGAGGACAGAAGTAGGACCAATAAGGGGAAGCTGAAGGGAGACAAGACTTTTGCTGGTGATAGGAAGGCTTTTCTAACAATTAGCTCAAGTTCGAAGTGGTTATGAGCTGTCTCCGAGGAGCAAGTTTCTGTCACTCTCCTCCAGCAAGGATGTCAGGAGTAGTTTGGGGCACTGTACAGGTACAGGGGAGGCCTGCTGGGGAGGAGCCTGCATAGCTTCTAAAGCTCCTTGTGACTCTGTTTTCCACAGAGCAGCCCCTGGGCCTGGACCTCTTGGTCCCAGGAATAGGGACTGATTTGTACAAGAGAAGGAAAGAGGAAGAATCTGTCTTGCTCTTCTTGTGGGTGGGGCTGACCCTAGCCAGAATTTTGAAATAGTTAGACTTTATCATTGGTATCTTCCCACTTCCTTTTCTGCACTTTTGCTTCCAGTCTCATTCAGACCTCAGCCTCTAAGCAGGACCACTTCTACTGCATCGCTCCTCCGTCTCCAACCATTTCAGACGTCCCATTCTTTTAATACAGCTAACCTCAGCTAAATGTTGAAGAGAAAGTAATTTGCTAAAACCATTTCACTCTAAAAGGTGAATGACAGCCCCATGGCCTTCCTAGGCAGATACGAGTTTTCAAAACAACATTTTTCTAAAACCAGTGATATCTTTAACTGACAACACATGGTAAATTAAATGTCAAAAAATAACCCTTCTAGAATTCAAACTTAAGCACCAGGACTTACTGTCTGGTCAATAAGTAAGAAATTATTAAGCTTCGATATTCTTATCTGTAAATGAGGAAGATATATTATTAAAACACAAAATGTACATAACCTGCCTACCATAATGTTTGACATATATCTTTGTAAATGTTATTTCTTCTTCTCCCCTCTGCAGTATCCCAGACAGAAGTAATCACAGATTTCCTGCTCTTCCTTCTGTCTGTTAATTCAATGTCCATAACACTTATTCCTTGGGCTGGAAAGTAAGTATCTAAATCAGAGAATAGGCAGTTGAGATCCCAATGTAAAAGAACTTTCTCAAGTTCACTGCTTCTATCATTTTCTATTGCATTATTTCCTACCATTACACTTTTTATATATTTCCATTCTCTTTCATGTTCATTTTCCTATTTTTGTTTGTTGATTGCTGGACTGAGAGGTTAAATTTTGATTTGAAAGTGTGCTTATTTTCAACATTCTTATTTTCTGTATATGTAAGGCTACTTATTTCATTCTGGGTAGCAATTTGATGATTAATATAAACCACAGACTTTATAATGTTTCTGCATCCATTCATCTTTACATATTTTGTAATTTCCATTTTCTTCTTAAGAGTTATTTAGTAATGTGTTTTAATTTTTTTAAATGTATGGCTTTGGTGGATATTATTGCTTGGTTCCTGAAGAGTCTTACTGTCTCTGTATTCATATAATAACAAATATAGCACTTTAGGCAGTGGAAGGCAGCAGCTATCTGAGCCTGTCTCTCCCCTCTCTATCTTCGCTCTACATTTAGATCTATTTAGATCTCTATAAGTGAAACCAACTCTTAAAAGTTAATATTTCAGTACAGGTGAGCTATAAATGAAAGGATGCCTGATTAAACATATTTTAAAAGTAAATATATAGTGCACACAGTATAGTGCTTTCAGTAAACAACAGCAATGGGTGTACATTGAAATGATATCCTGTAACAATAAACTGTGTTCTGTTAATGAGGTGAAAAATTATGTACCTGTAATTAAAACAAAAGTATGCTAAACCAGAAAAATAAAACTCTTTTTTTTGTGTGTAATGCACATCATCATCACAGATGAAGAACATTTATCTTCACACAGCTAAAATTTGGCAATGTCTTATTAGTGGTTTAAACCAGGGAAGTATAATTATGTAATGTTATTTTTACAGTCACGTTTGGGAGTTCTCTGCTGATTATAAGATTACCTTATCAAAATGAGATAGGAGAGCTAACATCCTTCCAAATAGGGTGACTTGTTTACTTATTTTAAAATGTATCTTTTCCTCACAGTTACTGGAGAGCAAGTTAGTAGCTGTATTAATGTTAAAATTAATTATGCACCTTCATATTTGACCATAAGGCAACTTCACATTTGGGTCCTTTAGGGTGACCAAATGCTGTGGTTAGCCCTAGAACAGGGGTTTCCAAGACATGGAACTTTCAGTGCTAAAATGGGGACAGTCCCAGACAAACCAAAACAATTCTACATATTTCCCACCAAAAAGTCACGGCATTATCCAGCACTGATCTTATAACAGGCAGATTAAGTAACTGTCATTGACTTTGTACAATTTAAGGGCTACCAGAAAGGACTTTCTGTCTCTCAAATTACTGGCAGACTCTAATACCACTACCTGCTTTGACTAACCCTCAGTTTCCATGGTTAGAGTCATCCCTTAGGTTATTTTCCTTTTCAACTAGAATTAGACATCAAAGGCCTTGGCATTATCTTTAGAAGGCCTTTGTTACAAAGCCCAGACCTGGACAGGAAGATGCTTTTAGGACTTTCTTCTTATCTCAAAACCCAAAGAACCCTTTGAAAAAACATAAAAAACCAGTCTGGTGAGGGTGACACGAAATTATTGGGTTGGCCAAAAGTTCCTTAACACGGAAAAACTGAAACAGACTTTTTAGCCAATATTTAGACGTTCCCCTCTATATTGCAGCTGCCTCCTTCAGGTTGTCAGTATCTTCATTCTCTCTGTCATGTCTCCTGTAACAAACCTTCTCCCAGAACTGAGGGACACAATGGACCTGCACTAAATTATAGGGTTTAGAATGAGGTTTACACTATCATCAAGTTTAACCTCGTCTGAGGACATAAGCATTTTAAGTGGGACTAAAGCTTCTATTGTCTTAAGTCAAAGAAAACAGAAACAAAGGGAGAAATTTCAGGCATAGATACAGGTAGCAGAAAATCTGCAGTGGCCCAGATTCGTTCAGGAAACTACCTCCTCCACCCCCCAGTCATGCAGAGGGTACTGTGGAGCTTCTGTACGGAGGAAGGATTCATTAGGGAGATGAGAGAATCCATTCATTCTTTCAAATCATTTGTTAAGCATTCACTATTAACATATGCCGGGCATATTCAGCTACTGAGATCAATGAGATGTCCTTTCTACCTGAAAGTACCCTCTATAAGTACTGTATGAGTACAAGGGCCTACCCAGTACCATACAGATGCATGTCTAAGGTGCCAAGGAAGCAGAAAGGGGGAAGCCTGGGAGAAAGTAGCTGAGGGGAAGTCAGGGGCCACAGAACATGCACAGCGAACACACAATCTAGGCCCACAGCACCTGTGTTCCTATAATAGGCTGAGCAAGAAAGCCACATCCAAACATCAAAACTCCCGCTACTTTACCTCATCTCCCTCTGAAACCAAATTTTAAACTACCCTCTTTGACTATTTAAAAAAACCCTAAACATAGAAGTTGGAAGAAAAATAGATATATAAATGATATAACATATATAAAATTAAATTTAATAGTGTAAATATCTTATGCAGTTTTATGAGAACTGCAAACTGAAACGTTTTTCTGGGGGAGTAATGATTTAAAAATCCAATTAAAAAGGAAGATTTCAACTTTTGTGAGTAATGAGCTTGACTTTTTTTAAAAGTCATTTGGCTTTTATCTCTGTTTCACTTTCCAGAAGTAAAAACTTGTCTCTAGCCCACTATGTCCACTTTTCAAATTACATTATACACTAACTGAATCATCTTTCATGTTTTGTCTCATAATTAAAGATTCCAACCCACATTTCCTTGTCCTGACTTTTACATATCAGAGATTTAGCTAAGTTAACCAAGGGAGTCTAAATTTGTTCCTACTTATTTCAACAGCACAACTTGATACTTTCTTCAGGAAGCCCTATACATTTTCAAGAAGATTATAGAGATTATTATATGTTGCATTACCCACCTCCACGAGATCAGTGGGCAAAAGCAAGGTTTGTCTAAGTTCAGCAATGAAAAGGAATTCTTAGGTAGTAAACAAGAATCACTCAAGGGATTTCCCCAGTAGTCCAGTGGCTAAGACTCCCCACTCCCAATGAATGGGGCCTGAGTTTGATCCCTGGTCAGTGATCCTACATCCAACAACTGAAAACAAGATCCCACTTGTCACAACTAAAGATCTCGCATGCTGCAATGAAATCAAAGATCATATTGTGCACAGCAACTAAGACCAGCACAGCTGAATAAATAAATTAATTAAAAAAAAAAATCAGTCAAGGGGGCTATGGACCCTTCCTTAAATCTCCTGGTCAGTCACTCTCTTGATGTGTTTACCCAGAAGACAATCCTAGGGACAAGGAGGAGGACTGAATCTTGAAGAGGAACCACATGTTAGGTAGAGGTTCTCAGTTCAGTTCAGTCGCTCAGTTGTGTCCGACTCTTTGCAACCCCGTGAATCGCAGCACGCCAGGCTTCCCTGTCCATCACCAACTCCTGGAGTTCACTCAGACTCGCGTCCATCGAGTCAGTGATGCCATCCAGCCATCTCATCCTCTGTCATCCCCTTCTCCTCCTGCCCCCAATCCCTCCCAGCATCAGAGTCTTTTCCAATGAGTCAACTCTTCTTGACTCATTGATGAGGTGGAGTATGGAGTTTCAGCTTCATCATCATTCCTTCCAAAGAAATCCCAGGGCTGATCTCCTTCAGAATAGACTGGTTGCATCTCCTTGCAGTCCAAGGGACTCTCAAGAGTCTTCTCCAACACCACACTTCAAAAGCATCAATTCTTCGGCACTCAGCCTTCTTCACAGTCCAACTCTCACATCCATACATGAACACAGGTAAAACCATAGCCTTGACTAGACAGATCTTTGCTGGCAAAGTAATGTCTCTGCTTTTCAACATGCTATCTAGACTGGTCATAACTTTTCTTCCAAGGAGTATGCGTCTTTTAATTTCATGGCTGCAATCACCATCTGCAGTGATTTTGGAACCCCCCAAAATAAAGTCTGACACTGTTTCCATTGTTTCTCCATCTATTTCCCATGAAGTGATGGGACCAGGTGCCATGATCTTCATTTTCTGAATGTTGAGCTGTAAGCCAACTTTTTCACTCTCCTCTTTCACTTTCATCATGAGGCTTTTTAGTTCCTCTTCACTTACTGCCAAAAGAGTGGTGTCATCTGCATATCTGAGGTTATTGATATTTCTCCCGGCAATCTTGATTCTAGCTTGTGCTTCTTCCAGTCCAGCATTCTCATGATATACTCTGCATATAAGTTAAATAAGCAGGGTGACAATATACAGCCTTGACGTACTCCTTTTCCTATTTGGAACCAGTCTGTTGTTCCTTGTCCAGATCTAACTGTTGCTTCCTGACCTGCATATAGGTTTATCAAGAGGCAGGTCAGAGGCAGGTAGAGGTTGTAAGTGACCTCTAAGGGCATTTCTAAGCCTACAATTCTGTAAAATTACTTGTTGGGCTGTCTGAGAGTCTTGTCTTGACAGGCCTTCCCCTGTGCAGGATGAATCATGATTTTGAGTCAGGAGCCTTCTTTTACCAGCTTTCCTGCAAGGAAGAACTCAATGACCCAACTCTTAAACCTGGGCTCCCTGCCTCTGCTGCCATCTCAAACCAGAAGTCAAACAGAAAATGGACAAACACTGAGCAAGCATGTTTTGTATACGAACTGTTAAACTAGATCTCAGAGGGATTTTTCAGTAGTTGTCAACAAGACATGTGTACAATGAAAAATCTTCAACAACATGAAAGTTAAAAACACACACACACACACACACACACACACACAATGAAAAGAGGTCACCAAGAAGTCTTATACAGTGATATGGAGGTGAATAGATAGTTTTACATTCTTGCACTGTTTACTAGCTATGTGATCCTGAGCAAGTTATTCAATACAACTAATCCTTCAACCACATCAGTAAAATGGGGGCATTAAGAGTACTTTCACTATAAAACCATTGTGAGATCAAGTGAGGTGACTACACAAAATGATTAACAGAGTCTGTGCAGAGGAGGGATTTGAGCTTAAGTCTTCTATTTGCCCTTTTGTACATTCTGCTACTCTTCACCCTCCCTGTGCTCTAGGAGGCTGGCCCGTATGCTTTCTGTCTGGATTTGGTCACCTGAGAGCCCTGGTGGGAGAACAGAGGGAGGAAAGAAGGAAGTGGGTGAAGGGAAAATGTAGATTTCTCCAGCTTCCTACCTGCAGGGTTGCCATGGGGCGGTCGGGGGTCCCTTGACAAGAGGCCACAAACCTATGAAGTGATCTTTCTACAAAATCATCAGGCCTAGATGAGGTGACCTGCCTGCCTGGCATCACTGCATCCTCTCTCATGGTTTCCTACATTCTTCCCACCGGACTGTCAATAGCTCCTTTGTTAAACTCCCATTACCCTGCTTGACTGGTGTGCGTCACATGGCAAAGTAGCCAGTGAAGTACAGGAGCAACCCCAGCAGCAGCAAACGTGGTTGTGATTGTTTGCAGTATGAAGCAAAGAACCAAATTAATTTTACAGACACTGCAAAATACATACTGTAATGTAGACAGATTCCCTCAGCTGAAGAAGGTAGCTGGAATAGCTGAGAAACAAACCATTTCCTAATTCTCAGACTTTTTTATACCTTACCTGAGGAATAGCTTCCCCTTTGAAAAATCTCTTGTCACTAGGGTTGCCTGATTTAGAAAACAGTAACAACAAAAACAAAGAATAACTTTTTACTGTATGTCACAAACATCGATGTTGCTCATCGGAAATATATTCACTGTTTAGCTGAAGTTCAAACTTAAGTGCCCTGTGCTTTATTTTCCCTGATTCTTAAATATGTATTTAAGAACACATTTGCCTTTACAACTGGGTGGAAAAGTCAGGCTTCATGATTAACCAGTATTTTCCCATGTAAAAATATGCTCACTATCAACCTGAGTACACAAGTGATAAGTTGAGAGAGGTGAACTCTGAATCACATGCTGTTATAGACACACCAATTGTGTCTGCCTTTCCCTCCAGCAACTCTTAAGAACAACGCCTTATACACCCCACTCCACCCCCACCCAAGGAGACTAGAAACAACAGCCAATTAGACCAGGAGATGGACCACTGCCTGAGAGTGATGGACATTACCTGGTATAGAAAGATGAGCTGGACCAATTAAATTTCTGGTATTTCTAGAGAATTTTGCTGGAGAAAATGAGGCAGTTAGCAATGGCAGCCATAGGAGCTAAAAGAAGCCTTGATAAGCCTTAATGCAAAATCAATCTGTAAGAAGCAGAAGTTGGGTAGAGGAAATATGCATGCACGCTCAGGTACTCAGTCATGTCCAACTCTTGCGAACCCATGGACTATATAGCCCGCCAGGCTCTTCTGTCCATGGGATTACCCTGGCAAGAATACTGGAGTGGGTTGCTATTTCCTCTAGAGATCTTCCTGACACAGGGATAGAACCTGCATCTCTTGTGCCTCCTGCATTGGTAGGTGGATTCTTTACCACTGAGCCACTTGGGAAGCCCAGAGGAAATAAAGTCAACAAAAAGTGAGAGAATACAAGTGCATAACAGAAAGAAGCAGACATATAAAAAGTAGCTAAGATCCGCTGATGATGAAATGTGAGAAGAAAGCTCCATTCACTAAAGAAAGAGGTTTCCAAAGCCTTACGGGACGCAGAACCAACCCAAGGCTCTTGTCTTCCCAAGGCTCCAGGTGTCCTGTTTTCTCCTGAATAGTGAAGGATGCAACCTCTCTTGTATCCTTAAAATGCCTTCCTTCTTACCTGTGATAAATCCAGGTGAGTATCCTTGCAAACAAAAGCCCAGTCACCCTGTACCTGCACCACAAGCTACTGGGCCCTAGTCAGGTGAGGCAGTCTCCAACCCTGAAGAATTCCCATGCAGCCTCAAACTTGTGGAGGCTCAGAACTCTGCTATCAGGAAGAAGGGAGAGTGGCCTGCAGCCATAAAAAAGGATAAAATTTGGTATATACTATATCATGGATTAACTTTGAAAACATTATGCTAAGAGAAATGTTACACACAAAAGATCACAATGTTGTGATTCCATTGATGTGAAACTTTTCAGAATAATAAATACAGAGAGACAGAAGATCAATAAGGGTTGGTGAGAATGGGGAATAATTCCTGAATTGGTAGAGAATTTCTCTTTGAGATGATGAAAAATTTCTGGAAATGGATAGTGGGGATAATTACACACCATTGGAAAGTACTTCAGTTCAGTTCAGTCGCTTAGTCCTGTCCAACTCTTTGCAACCCCACAGGCTGCAGCATGCCAGGCTTTTCTGTCCATACCAACTCCCAGAGCTTGCTCATACTCATGTCCATCGAGTCGTTAATGCCATCCACACATCTCATCCTCTGTCATCCCTTTCCCCTCCTGCCTTCAATCTTTCCCACCATCAGGGTCTTTTCCAATAAGTCAGTTCTTCCCATTAGTTGGCCAAAGTATTGGAATTTCAGCTTCAGCATCAGTCCTTCCAATGAATATTCAGGACTGACTGAGTATTTAGTCCTAAAGAGGACTGACTGGTATGATCTCCTTGCAGTTCAAGGAACTCTCAAGAGTCTTCTCCAACACCACAGTTCAAAAGCATCAATTCTTCAGTGCTCAGCTTTCTTTATGGTCCAATTCTCAATCCATACATCACTCCTGGAAACACCATAGCTTTGACTATACAGACTGTTGTTGGCAAAGTAATGTCTCCACTTTTTAATATGCTGTCTATGTTGGTCATAGATTTCCTTCCAAGGAGCATGCATCTTTTAATTTCATGGATACAGTCACCATCTGCAGTGATTTTGGAGCCCCCCAAAATAAACTCTCTGTTTCCATTGTTTCCCCACCTACCTGCCATGAAGTGATGGGACTGGATGCCATGATCTTATTTTTTTGAATGTTGACTTTTAAGCCAGCTTTTCACTCTCCTCTTTCACTTTCATCAAGAGGCTCTTTAATTCTTCTTTGCTTTCTGCCATAAGGGTGGTGTCATCTGCATATCTGAGGTTACTGATATTTCTCCCAGCAATCTTGATTATGACTTGTGCTTCATCCAGCCCAGCATTTCATATGAAGTACTCTGTATACAAGTTAAATAAACAGGGTGACAATATACAGCTTTGACGTACTCCTTTCCAAACTGGTAACTAGTTGTTGTTCCATGTCTGGTACTCCTTTCCCAATTTGGAACCAGTCTGTTGTTCCATGTCCAGTTCTAACGGTTGCTTCTTGACCTTTGCCATGATCTTATTTTTTTGAATGTTGACTTTTAAGCCAGCTTTTCACTCTCCTCTTTCACTTTCATCAAGAGGCTCTTTAATTCTTCTTTGCTTTCTGCCATAAGGGTGGTGTCATCTGCATATCTGAGGTTACTGATATTTCTCCCAGCAATCTTGATTATGACTTGTGCTTCATCCAGCCCAGCATTTCATATGAAGTACTCTGTATACAAGTTAAATAAACAGGGTGACAATATACAGCTTTGACGTACTCCTTTCCAAACTGGTAACTAGTTGTTGTTCCATGTCTGGTACTCCTTTCCCAATTTGGAACCAGTCTGTTGTTCCATGTCCAGTTCTAACGGTTGCTTCTTGACCTGCATATGGATTTATCAGCAGTCAGGTAAGGTGGTATGGTATTCTCATTTCTTGAAGAATTTCCCACAGTTTGTTGTGACCCACACAATCAAAGGCTTTGGCATAGTCAATAAAGCAGAAGTAGATGTTTTTCTGGAACTCTCTTGCTTTTTTGATGATCCAATGGATGTTGGCAATTTGATCTCTGGTTCCTCTGCCTTTTCTAAATCCAGCTTGAACATCTGGAAGTTCTCAGTTCAAGTATGGTTGAAGCCTCGCTTGAAGAATTTTTAGCATTACTTTGCTAACATGTGAGATGATTGCAATTGTGTGATAGTTTGAACATTCTTTGGCATTGCCCTTCTTGGGATTGCAATGAAAACTGACCTTTTCCAGTCCTGAGGCCACTGCTGAGTTCTCCAAATTTGCTGGCATACTGAGTGCAGCACTTCCAGTTGAAATACCTCAACAGGATTTTGATCACCTCCACTAGCTTTGTTTGTAGCAACGTTTCGTAAGGCCCACTTGACTTAGCATTTCAGGATGTCTGGCTCTAGGTGAGTGATCACACCATCGTGGTTATCTGGGTCATTAAGATCGTTTTTGTGTAGATCTTCTGTGTATTCTTGCCACTGTTTCTTAATATCTTCTGTTTCTGTTAGGTCCATACTGTTTCTGTCCTTTATTGTGCCCATCTTTGCATGACATGTTCCCTTGGTATCTTTAATTTTCTTGAAGTGAACTCTAGTCTTTCCCATTCTATTGCTTTCCTCTATTTCTTTCCACTGATCACTGAGGAAGACTTTTTTTTACCTCTCCATGCTATTCTTTGGAACTCTGCATTCAGATGGGTACATCTTTCCTTTTCTCCTTTGCCTTTTGCTTCTCTTCTTTTCTCAGCTATCTGTAAGACCTCCTCAGACAACCATTTTGCCTTTTTTGCATTTCTTTTTCTTGGGGATGGTCTTGATCCCTGCCTCCTGTACAATGTCACGAACCTCTGTCTATAGTTCTTCAGGCACTCTATCAGATCTAATCCCTTGAATCTATTTGTCACTTCCACTGTATTACCATAAGGATGTTGATTTTAGTTATACCTGAATGGTTTAGTGGTTTTCCCTATGTTCTTCAATTTTTTTTTACATTCTTTTTTTTTAATTAATTTTTATTTTTTAGTTTGTTTTGCTTAACAATACTGTATTCGTTTTGCTACACATCGACATGGATCAGCCACGAGTGTACATGAACTCCCAATCAAGTCTGAATTTTGCAATAGGGAGTTCATGATCTGAGCCACAGTCAGCTCCCAGTCTTGTTTTTGCTAACTGTATAGAGTTTCTCCATCTTCGGCTGCAAAGAATATAATCAATCTGATTTCGGTATTGACATCTGGTGATGCCCATGTATAGAGTTTTCTCATGTTGTTGGAAGAGGGTGTTTGCTATGACCAGTACATTCTCTTGGCAAACTCTCTTAGCCTTTGCCCTGCTTAATTTTGCACTTCATGGCCAAACTTGCCTATTACTCTAGGTATCTCTTGATTTCCTACCACGAATTTTACACTGAAAATATTTAAAATGTGTTATGTATTTTTTAACCACAATTAAAAAAACAATCAGGATGTCTGAGTCCAGGACTTCAGTGTATTTCCATAGGCTACTAAAACAGTTCTAAGGCAGTGGAAACTGCTGCACATTAAAATTATCTGGGGATAAGTTCCCACTTTCAGGACCATATCTCAGACCTATTCAATCAAAGTCTCTGAGGTTGGCATTTTTTAAAATTCCCCAGTTGATTCCTATATTCACCCAAGTTTTAGAAGAGTGCTGTAAGGCAATCTGCTTCTCAAAATGTTAATGTGCATCTTAATCTGGATATCTTGTTAAAATGCAGATTCTGAGTAGATTTGTAGTGGAGCCTACAGTTCTAACAAGCTCACAGGTATCACTATTGTTGCTGGTCTGTGGACCACACTTTGAGTAGCAACACGCCTTAAGGAGTCTTAACTCATCCCAGCCAGTTATGTATCTATCCTTTCAACAAAGAATATTAGTGATTCTAAGACTTAACAGCCTTCATTATTAGGAAGGTCTTTATATCCAATCACAATTTCATTACCCATATTTCTTTAGCCTAATTAAACATCGCTCCATGGCCTTCCTCCAAAGGGCCAGATGTTATCATCAGCTACTTTGAATTATTGAATATTTCTTATTATTACTTCCACTTTTGTCTGAGTTCTCATGTTCCCGTGGATCTGAGTATGGATCCAGAAATATCCATTAATGAGCTAAATTCCACATTTTGTTTGCAGAATATAAAATATACAACATTTCAGTGAGACTTGTGCCTAATAATTCAGGAATAAATTACATAAGATTTTGACAGCTTTGCTACTGATGTCACAATGTTCCCTTTCCAAAAATTAAGCAGTAATAAAGTTGGAAAAGTATATTTAAGATTTACAAGGAAATGAATTTTAAAATGATAGCAACTATCTATAAATAAAATGATTTCATCACACAATTTTGTTGACAGAGAAGATTCAGAGACCTCAGTTTCCAAAGGATTTTAAACAAAGTAAATGAGGTCTCCAGTAATGATTACAATTAGGAATTTAAATATTAGCAGCCAGAGGTTTGAAAAACTCGGTGATGAGGTATTTGTAAAAGAGGTGGCAAATGGGTGTAATTATGAAACACAGTTCACTGTTAGCATCACCTGGTCAGAATATATATAAACCAAGGAGAACAGAAGAGGAATTTCACTGTAAATTAACTTTTGCCTGAAACCGGTACATACATTCCCAGTTTAACTGGCAGAGTCCATCTAGAAAATACACAGTTTGAGAGCCACAGAAAGTTCGTAAACCTGCAATGAGAGGCAGGAATGAATGATAGCAATGTACTTGTAAAGATGGTGTAAACATCTAAAAATACTGATGGGAGGAACAGAAGAGAATCAAACCAATTGAGCAAAGATTTGTGATAAGAATTACTCAAAATACGGCTAACTTAAGCAAAACTCATGATGACAATTTAAGGGCTTAATTATTGTATATGATGTCAATTTTATAACAAAAAGTATTGAGAGACAAGCATTCAGAGCAATAAAATAAGGATATAATATTAATAGAAGCCATAAAAAATTCTGAATGCATGTTCCAATATAGTGATAAATACCTAAAGAAGAAACGTAGAAATGTAACCATAACCAAGATTCAGCCAAGATTTTAATCATCTGTTTTCAAACATTACAAAAAAGATAGAGCATTAATAAGGATACTACATATGAATACTTTATTATATTGCTCAGCGCCTCTTAAATAAAGGTTTGTACGGCAAATTCCTTTCAGAGTTCACACCCGAGACAAAATTTCTTCTCCTGATGAACAGATACTCTTTGTCATCTATACCAAAATTTAGAACTATTCAGAAAGATTTTAAAATACAAAATCCATGTAGTTCCTGTTTTGTTGAGGCCACTAGAAAGCTCAGGGCCAAACTTTGATCTTAACAGTGCCATTTTCTTCAGCCACAACCTTTTAATATAATATTAATTTTCTCCTTCTCACTTGAATTTCTGCCTTTTAACCTGTATTACTGCTTGTTAATAATAGTGTATCCATCCTTTTACCTTAGGCCACCTCATATTCTTTTTTGAAAGCATATATGTGCTCTGTTGCTCAGTTGTATCCTACTCTTTGTGATACCCTGGGACTGTAGCCTGCCAGGCTTCTCTGTCCATGGAATTTTCCAGGCAAGAATACTGGAGCAGTTTGTATATACTAGAGTAGCCATTTCCTACTCCAGGGCATTTTTCCAACTTAGGGACCAAATCTGCTTCTCTGCACCTCCTGCACTGCCAAGCAGATTCTTTACCACTGTGCCACCTTTTTGAAAGTATATCGTATGAAAAAATGCAGATCTGAACACAGCATCTAACAAAATAGAACAAATTGTACAGACCTGTTTTAAATCCCTGGCTATCCTCAGAGTGGGCTCTTTTAAGACTGGGCAGAACCAGAAAGGCATCCCTGGGGCTGATGCTCTTAAAAGACTCCTCATCATCTGCATAAACCAGTATCAAAGAGACAGCTCAGCCCAGTCCTGGGTCAGATGTGAGATCCCTTCACTGACCTTGTCATAGAATACCCTGCTGCTCTGGTTTGAATTCAAATCTCTGTCAGGTCTTGTGTGCATGCAGTAGTCCATCTTCCTCCTCATTCCTGACTTACTATCTGTACTTTGACTATACAGCACTGATCTTTGTCCAACATTTACTAGAATCCTTATTAAGAACCATTCTCACCTAGAGAATCCAGCAAGCTGGATAATTCCTCTAGGGGCCTACTCTCCTTTACTGCCAAGATCTGATCAAGCCAGCCTGGGTCCTGGTACCTCAGGGGTCAGAATTAATGTCACAGGGGAATAAAGGAAATTCAAAATGCAACTTTCTTCCCAAGTGTCTCTTTCAATACAATGTGGATTATAAAAAAGCACTTCATAATTATAAAAACGTAATAGTTCTCTGAAGCAGTATACGACTAAAAAAAAAAAGACAGGTAGAAATGCTACTAATGTCTCAAAAATCTGTGCAAAAAAAAAAAAATTACAAACTGTCTTAGCCTCAATATCTATCCCCAGTTAAAAGCATAACTTTCCAAATTTCTTTTGTATATCTCATTAATTCACTTATCAAAGAGTTATTGAGCATTTGTTATGTGTCAGATCTGGTCTGGGCCTGGGGATACAAGGGTGAAGGAGAAAAAAAGAGCTTACTCTTCAGTAGAGGAGGAAACTCTACTTATAAAATTAATAGATAGAGGATGTTGTAGAAGCAGAGACAAAAGTACTCTGTCTTGCAGGAATGGGATGAATTTCTTGAGTAAGGGAGACCTGAAGTCAATGACTAAGGGCACGACAGAAGCTGTTGTGGGTAGGAGAGGTAATGAACTAGAAATGGGAGCTGAAGGAGAGGAGAGAGGGCTTCCTAAGTGGCTCAGTGGTAAAGGATCTGCCTGCCAGGCAGGAGATGCAAGTTTGATCAATGGATCAGGAAGATCCCCTGGAGAAGGAAATGGCAACCCACTCAGTATTTCTGCCTGGGAAATCCCAAGGACAGAGGAACCTGGCAGGCTATAATCCACGGAGTCACAAAAGAGTCAGACATAACTTACCAACTAAACAATAACAACAGCAACAGAGACGAAAAGAAGTAGACAGGTGTGAGAGTTAAAGATGAGGTAAAACGGATGAGATTTGATGACTACACAAGTAAGGTGTGGGGAGGGAGGAGGCAGAGTTTGGTTCTGATAGAAGGGTGGTGTCATTCACTATGACAGGCAATATAGGAGGAGCACAACCAGGAGGGATTATGAAACATTTGAGTAAGCTATGTTTCTACATGGTAGAGGAGAGAGAAGAGGGGGAACGATGGAGGGAGAAGAAGCGGTAAGGAAAGGTAGAAAAACTAAGACTGATAATCCCAGACTACTGACATCACTACTGACCACAGAAGCTAGAGGGAACATGAAGATGGCTCCACACGTACACCTGCCTATTATTAGAGTCAGCTGGTTACTGACTCTACACCTTTATACCTGAAGACCTAAATGATTCCATTTGCCTAGGTTAGAAGCAAGTCAAGTGGCTTGGAGAAAATTTTGGTAAAATCATCTTCTTGGCCCAGTTCTCCTGGACCCACCACTCATGGAAAGGAGGTATGGTAATCCAAAAAGAAAAATAGAAAAAGAGGGATTCTTTAGCCACCTTGGAGTTACAGCCCACAGACCTTCATTTCTTTATTTCTTATTTGGTTGTCTAAGGGTCACTACAGGATACACTTCTTCCTCAAATAGAGAGTTTGGGCCCCTCTCATGTAGGGAACTAGATGACCAAGAGACAAGCCAAAGTAGATTACTGAGCCACAGATAGGCTGGATGAGGCAAACTAATGCCAACAGTTCAAGAAAAACTGTTGGACTCAAAGGAATGGGAATTTTATGGAAAGAATGAACATGATCCTAACTCCCATATAGGAAAAGGCCTTTATAACTCTCAATTTAAACTGTCTCAATCCATTTGATTTGCGCAGTAAAACTAGCTGGAGTATAAATAAAAATCTTCAGTTCCTAGAGGCATTTGACAAGTCCCAGAAGTGGAACAATCAATCACATTTCTACTTTTGACCTCCTGACAGCAGACCTAAGTAGTTGGAAGTAAAGAAGGCCTGGTATCTAATTCAGAGCACCTAATCAGAGTCCCACTGGGAAAGGGCTCAGGACAGACAGTGAGGTGTTTCTGAGGGGAAGAAAAAAAAGGTAGCCTTGCACCCAGACATGGAGACAGTGTTAATTCAAAGTAGATGTGGATAGAGAAGTGTGGTTGTTGTTGTTTAATCCTACTACCTCTGAACTCTGGAGATATTAGTCCAAATACCATTGAAAATTATTCCTTAATCACTAAAAGATTCAGATTATTGAAATGCTCGATGAGCAATGAGTGCTATTCCCTAGGAAATTTATGGAGTGCCTCTCTGTAAACTACCAGACCTTGAACAGGCTTAGTCATGTGTCCATGGGCTAGTAAAGAACCTGTATGGTCTATGGCTTCTCAGAGTCTAGAGCAAATAACAGGTGCTCTCTGTGTTAGGTTTGACACAGGAAAGTAGAGTAATGGCCTGCCAGGTTCAGACCAGTGTTCCTTCCTCAAGTTTTTTTTCCTAGCACTTCTCTGTGCAATTAACCCAACACAGAAAGTGAATCCTTTCAAGATGAGCTTCTAGAGAGAACTTTGCCATTTTCCTCTAAGAAACGACCCTTTGCTAAATTTTTCTAAGAGAACATATTAATCTATTTCAGGGAACCAGAAAAGACAGCTGGAGAAGGGGTAGGACGGCCCTCAAAGTAGGTCCAGACTCAGATTCGGAAAGAAGGCAGTCACTTTTCCAGATAACAGTTTTCTCACCTAAATGTCTGTACCAGACTACTAATTTAGGGTCCCTGGAGTTGTACTATACAGGGGCCTTGGAAGGATGCTGTTGCTATGACTGAGAATAAAAGCTGACTCTAAGCTTCCCAAAAGCCAGTGTAAAGAGGAAAGCTTGGTAAGAATTGTATGTAGTTAGCTGAGAGAAAGAACTGGGAAATGTCTGAAAGAAAAGAGTTTTTCCTAGTACTGAATTCTGAGACAAATTTTTTGCAGGATACCCTACCCAGGGACACTGAGTGGTTTATTGGATTTGTTTTGCAAGTGCAAAAGCTGGAATAAAGCTGTTTTATCTTGTAGTAACCAATGATTAAAGTAGAAAGCGTAATATTCAAATTTAGTTCAGTGAAGGAGATTCTCTTTGGAGTTGAGCTGAGTTGTACCAAGTTAATAGTCTTTCAGGAGT
Organism: Aepyceros melampus; assembly: GCA_006408695.1. NCBI lineage: Eukaryota > Metazoa > Chordata > Mammalia > Artiodactyla > Bovidae > Aepyceros > Aepyceros melampus. The sequence goes on from SJXQ01009970.1 coordinate 138,338, forward strand.
TGAACTTGCCTCAAAGACAGAATTTAAAGTTAATGTATAAAAAATGGATAGACAGTATGTCCTTTGAGTTCTATTTCCTAAATCCATTTCTCTCAAAGGGGGTTTTGATAAAAAGCTGTGAAGACCAGATTATTCTCTCTAGCAAAATCCTAGAGTGCTGAAGGTATACCAGGATCAGAAAATTATATCCTGTGAGCTTATATGACCCTAATATAGCCCATTAACCATTTTTGTATGGCCCATGAGGAAATAAATTTTTTCCACATTTTTACTAGCTGGGAAAAAATCAAAAGAAAAATATTTTGTGACATGTGAGAATAATATGAAATTCAAATTTCAGTTTCTATAAGTAAAGTTTTGTTGAAACACAGCCACTGATACATTTACATCTTGTCTTAGAAGGAGTGCTATGACAAACCAAGACAGTATATTATAAAGCAGAGACATCTCTTTGCCAACAAAGATCCATATAGTCAAAGATGTGGTTTTTCCAGTGGTCATGTACAGTTGTGAGAGCTGGACCATAAAGAAGGCAGAGCCCTGAAGAATTGATGCTTTTGAATTGTGGTGCTGGCGAAGACTTTTGAGAGTTTCTTGGATTGCAAGGAGATCAAACCAGTCAATCCTAAAGGAAATCAATCCTGAATATTCATTGGAAGGACTGATACTGAAGCTCCAATTCTTTGGCCACCTTATACAAAGAGTTAACTCATTGAAAAAGACCCTGATGCTGGGAAAGACTGAAGGCAAAAGGAAAAGGGGGTGGCAGAGGACGAGATGGTTAGATAGCATCACTGACTCAATGGATACGAATTTGAGGGAACTCTGGGAAATAGTGAATGAAAAAGGAGCCTAGTGTGCTGCAGTCGATGGCATCACAAAGAGTTGGACACGACTTAGCAGCTGAACAACAAACAACTTGCTTCATACTGCAACATGAAGTAGTTGCTACAGAGATTATGTGGCCTGCAAATTTTAAAATATTTACTACATGGCCCTTCACAGAAAAATTTTGCCAACATCTGGGATATACTTCTGATTGATGAAAAACCTCTAAGTTCTTGAGATCAGACAAATAAATGATAGGAGTTGCTAGTGGGAACCATTGTTGGATGACTAGGCCCAAAACAATTTAGATAGAACTAGATTTTCTTAAGTTTCATTTAATCTTTTACCATTTAATGATGGCTTTCCTCATATTTGAATGGATGAGAAAATGAATCTCAGATATTAAGTTGTGGAACAAACAGATTTCCAGAAAAGATGGCACAACAAAGGAGGACTGTAGACTCCTCACTGGCAACATTATTGAAATCAATAAAAATAAAGGAAAACCCATAAATTTACCAAACATGTAACCAAATATAAGACAGCACTTGGATACTTCCAGTCTTATGGGAAATTGATCTTATGCCATAGACTTCAAACCTTGGTTGGTAACCAAGGAAAAAACAGAAGCATAGCACTGAGGAAAAGTAAGTCAACAGCATCATAAGAACTCATTAATCATCCTCAATCTGTAAATAAAGTGAGCGATGAACAAACAGTCCCAGGAAAAGTCAAAGTCACAGTTTGCAAGGACAGGAAGGTCTTGTTGGGCCTTCCCATTTTCCAGGGTGCTGTGCTGAGTCAGAGGAATGAGTAAGAGCCCTTGGAAGTAAGATATACTACAGGCCAAATGAAGTGAGCTATTTGGTCTCACTCTTCTGAGGTTCTACAAAATCTCAGAGGACATATAAGAACCCAAATAAAGACAGTACTCAGTCCAGAGTACTGAGTAGTACTTAGCCCATGCCTTCCTCATACCCATATCCATACTCCTAGTTTTCAGAGAAGTATACAGACAGCCACATGTTGCTCCTAAAAGGGGTAAAATGAGAAAGATAATCTATTCCTAGTGAAGGTGGAAACACTGACAATTTGAATTGATGACATGAAGGAAAAGATCATCAGAGTTAATGCCAAAGAAAAATACAAAGAAATTAAGAAAATTAAGACTAAAGATGATAGATCAAGATAAAAATGACTGTCAACTTTGGGGAACACAATTGAGTTAGTCTCAAAAAACTCTTCAGCACTATGAAGAGAACAAAACTGATAAAATTCTAAGGACAGGACAACCCAGAAATATCACAGGCTGCAAAGGTGTTGTTTAAACAGGCAGATATATTTCTCAAAATTTTAGAGAACTCAGATCACATCAAATCCATAAAACTCTTCTTGAAAAAACTACTTAACTATTGTAGTCCAACAAACAAAAGTTGAATCAAACTAAATTTAGGAATGGAAACATCAGGCTAGGGACTACCCTGCTGTTCCAGTGGGTAAGAACTTGCCTTCCAATGCAGGGGACATGAGTTCAATCCCTGGTGGGGGAACCAAGATACCACCTGCGACAGGGTGACTGGAGAGCCTGTGTGTGGTGATGCAGCGGGCATCCCACGGGCCATAGTAAGACCCACCCAACGCAGCCAAAAAATGAATTAATTAACTTTTAAAAAGTCATAGTAAAAGGGTAAATGGCGATCATAGAAGTCTTTTATATGTAAAGATTGAACAGTGGTGATCATTTTGTAACATATAAAAAAATCAAGTCGCTGTACACCTGAACTGAAACTGTACACCTGAAACTAACATCTTAAGTTAATGACACTTCAACAGAATTTTTAAATTAATTAACTTTTTAAATTCTTAGGAAAACAAAAAACAAACAGAAAAGACTAAACAACTGGGGGAATTACAATTGTAAGCCAGAATGCAAATGTTATAATTCTTAACAAAGTTAAAATACAGGAGCAACTGTGACAACCTAGAGGGGTGGGATGTGGGAGGGAAGTTCAAGAGGAAGGGGACATATGTATACCTATGGCTGACTCATGTTGGTGTATGGCAGAAACCAACACAATACTGTAAAGCAATCATCTGCCAATTAAAAATAAGTAAATTTTTAAAACACATGAGGAACAAAAATCAGAAGGTAAACGCAAAGGGAGGTGGGAGCAAATGTAAGCATTCATATTACCTCCTTCCCCTAACAAAGAATACATCTGTACTGTCTAAACTTAAGCATGTTTTATTTTATAAGTTATCGATTCAATAATTTCTTCATAATTTCTTAACCCTAGAGAGACTAGAAAATATTCCTTGTAGTGAAAAAAATCATTAAAGTTTACCAACTCGTTGGTTTCTATGGATTTCCCTGGTGGCTCAGATAATCCTCTAGCAATGTGGCAGACCTGGGTTTGGTCCCTGGGTTGGGAAGATCCCCTGGAGAAGGGAACAGCTACCTACTCCAGTATTCTTGCCTGGAGAATTCCAAGGACAGAGGAGCCCGGTGGGCTACAGTCCATGGGGTCACAAAGAGTCAGACACGACTAAGCGACTTCTGCTTTCATTTCTATTGCTTTTGTTATTTTTTTTTAAATTAAAGCATAATTTATAGTGTGGTTTTATGCATAATTCAAGTAAAATTAAACAGTAATACTATTTATAACACAAATATATGTATAGTTAAACTCCACAGAATAACATGCATTTACTGCTGTCTGTCCTTTTCTGTTTCTCACCCATATGCAGAGAGAGAGAGATTTGAAAATAAGTTAATCAAATGCCACCCCATTTTGGGATGAGAGTGAATTACTGTTTTTGTTTCTTCTTATATTTCTATGTTTCTCAACCTTTTATGCATTGTTTTAGTCACTTTTAAAATTTACATACAGTAAAATTGACTCTGTTATACCGTTCTTTGAGTTCAGAAAAATGCATAGTCATGTAACTGCCATCAAAATCAAGACATGGAAGAGTTTCATCATCCCACAAACTTCCCTCTTGAGCCTCCCCTGCATTCAACCCCTCTTCCTACTCTCTGGCCCTCAAATCACTAACCCATTTTCTCTTCCTATAATTTTGGCTTTTCCATAATTTATTAGAATTAGTATAATTCAGAATGTGTTTTTTGAGTCTAACTTCTTTCACTTACCATAGTCTATTTGAGATTCAAGCACACGGTTGTACTAGTAGTTTGTTCATGTTTAGTGCTGATTTTCATTGTATGGCCATTCCACAGTTAATCCATTTACCAGTTCAAGAACATTTGGGTTGCTCCTATTTCTGTGATCATGAATTAAAACGTGGTAAACGTTAATGTACAGGTTATTGTGTGAATGTAAGTTTTCTTTTCTCTTGAATAAATACCTAAGAGTAGGAATGCTATTCACATTGTAGAAGTGTTTCATCTTATAAGGAACTGACAAACTGTTTTCCAAAGTGGTGGTGGTGGTGTTAAGTCGCTCAGTTGTTTCCAACTCTCTGCAACTCTTTCCAAAGTGGCTGTACCATTTTTATTCCCATTAGCAACATATGAGAGTTCTGTTTGTTCTGTGTTCTCATCATCTTTAGTACTGTTAGTTATTTGTGTGTACGTGTTTAATTTTTAGCTATACTATAAAATAAGTGCACAGTGGCATCTCGTGGTTTCAATTTGCATTTTGCTGAGCCTGAATTTTTGTTAAAGTGTCATTTTAGAAAAAATTATTGACACTATTAAAGAACAAATAGATTATAAAAAATTAGAGTTTTCCCCAAAAAAGTGATAAGGTATTATCACAGTGTTTGCTTTGTCATGTGGTATGTAGTCAAGCTGTGCTTAGTAGCTCAGTTGGGTTCAACTCTTTGCAACGCTACAGACTGTAACCTGCCAAGCCCCTCTGTCCATGGGGATTCTCCAGGCAAGAATACTGGAATGGGTTGCCATTTCCTTCTCCAGGGGATCTTCTGGACCCAAGGATCAAACCCAGGTCTCCCGCATTGCAGATGGACTCCTTACCATCTGAGCCACCAGGAAAGCCCTAATGCCATATTATCTTTTCCTCAAGATATTGTTCCAGTCCTGCCACTTTGTTATACTGAAATCTAATCTCCCAAGATCTGATGCTTTATCCAAAACAATGGGGGTTTGGATGACATCAACAGTTCTCAACTTTGGCTGAATATTAAAACCACCTGGAAAGATTAAAAATCCTGATGCCCACACCACACCCAAACCAGAAATTAAACTGTATCAGAATCTCCAGGGATGGGACCCAAATGTCAGTATTTTAAAGCTTCTTAAGTGATCCTATAGGCAACCAAGGTTGGGAACTGCTCAAGTAATCTTTAAATTTTTTCAAATCCCCAAATGCTAATAGTCTAATTTGAGCATTCTTAGGCATAACTGAGTTAGGCCCACTCTACTGAGTCAGATAATTCTCTGTTGGGGTGGGGTGGGTGAGGACTCTCTTGTGCAACCCTTGCTTCTACCCACCCCATGCAAGTAGCACACTCCCACCTTATGCTGTGACAACCAAAAATGTTTCTAGGCACTGCAAAATGTTCCCTGGGGGCAAAATCACCCACAGTTAATCACTGCTCTACTGCACGCCCCAGTAAATCAAATACAATTCAGTAGCATTTAAAAGCTTTTATAATTCATAGCAACATTCTCCTCCGTGTTTTATCCTATCTACTAGTGTCTTCAACTCAAAATTTTATTAAACAAAGAAATTCTATTTCCAGATGTTAATTTTGATGTTGCATTGCCAACAACCAGCAGAGGGCACCTGTAAAGATTGACTGATACTTCTCATTTCTTCTGAGCGTCTGTGGGTGAGTGGTAAGATAAAGGCACAAGCAGACAGTCTGGCCCCACAAGCCCTGTTTGTGGGACAAGAGAAGGATATGGAGGGAGACAGGGCTGAGGGCTGAAGAAGAATCTGAGGAGAGAAAAGATAATACAAGAGAGCCAGGGAGTTGGCAGGCCAAGCAGTCAGATGCAGGCCACTGAACTGGAAATTCATTCCAGAAATTAAAAAGGTTTCCAGCTTCGTAGAGAGCTGAAGTCACTTTCAGTTTCCTGGAAAGGACTGAAGAGGGTATGGAAAACACCTAAATGCCTTCCTCTTTCTGACTAGACTAACCCAGCTGCCCCTGAAAAGGAGCAAGTGAGGAAAGCATGGACAATTTCTCCCTACCTGCGACCTTGTGAGAGAGCCCCAGATATTATGTTTGATCCTGCCACCATGTATCACAATTTAAAAGTGCTATAAAAAATCCCACTCAGGGAATACCAATCTGGTTTTCTGGAGGGTCTAAAGGTTCCATAAGGTCCTCTCTCCAGACTCCTGTCACATTAGCTTTGCTCATTCACTCAGTCTTCTTGTGAGCCATGAACTCTTTTAAAAATAGGTCTTCTAAAGCCAGCTTTGATTACACACCCCATTCATTTACCAGCAAGCTTGATGTTCCCTCTGGCTTGCTTTTTTCTGACAACAACTTTGTAAACTCCTTTCAGAGGAGGCTTGGCCTCCTCTCAATAGTTCTAGCCTGGCTAGAACTAAAATGGCTCAAATAGTTCTAGCCTGATATCTCTCTATCTTTGGGCAAAATCAGAGTGTACTCATTTTACAGAGACAACAGCCACCTATAGGAATGTCCTTTTTTACTTTTCAAGAAAAAATTTAAATAATGCACATGCAAAGGAAACTTAGATGTATATTACTATGTGAAAGAAGCATCTTTAAGAGTCTCTATTCGAATACAATTATCTTTGGAGGCAACAGATATTAAACTTTAATCTAAATTATTCTTTGGAATAGAGTCTAAAATACAGATTAAGAACTTGGGCTCTGGAATCCAGCAGGCTGGGAGTGAGAACTGGTCCTGGAACCTACCAGCTGTGTGACCTTCAGTATACTATTTAATATCTTCAGATGTCAGTTGCCATCACTAAAAAATGGGGATCATAATAATGTAATTTAACTCAGTTATTTTGTGAGAGTTAAATGAGGTAATGCATATAAACTCCTTAGGAAACACTCTGGGTCACATAGCATGCATTTTTGATTCCTGTATCTAATAACCTTGTAATAATGTCTTTTAAACATACACTGTGTTTTAAAAATCTTAAATTCTTCATGACCATTATGATCTCTGAAGTATGTTTATATGCCAGTTTCAACATATATTCAGTTCAGTATAAATGTCGCTAAAAAGAGTAATAAAATATTATAGTCTAATATCCTATTTTATAGATTAATAAAGTTAATTCCAGAGACATTAAGGGCTGGACCCAAGAAGGTACAGCTGATCTCAGGACTTCTCTTCTTTAAAGAAAATATAGGAAATTTGGTTCTGAATCCATTCTTAAGCCAACTTCTTATTCTGAATGTAGTTCATCCCAATTTAATAACATCACTTGTTTCACAGATGACAAATCTTGGTAAATTATAAACTAGAAGCTTTAGGTCAGTTGGGCCCAGGTTTGAATGTTGATTCTGCCTCTTAAAGTAAAAGATAACTGTGGCCTTGGGTTGAGCCTAGTACCAGCACACAGTCAATGATTAAAATTGGTTGGTAAAACACTAATTAATATTGTAAAGAGTATTGGGCTTTCCTTATTCATATTTTTTAGTGAGAATAGAGCAGAATATAAATATGCCCAAGAGTGGATTGTTTGTGCCTAAAATCTGAAATACACTGGAGAGAAAATATTAACACTTTTGAGACAAAAGCTGGGGATAGACATTAAAGGACAGTCCAAATGAATGATTATATAATTTGGGAGGGGTGTAGATTATCATTTATTTAGAAGTTATAACACACTTTGAGTGTCTTACACTCTACAAATGAATAGACTGATCACATGGGGGGCTTTCCTGGTACAAACATTTGCCAAGATTTGTCTTTGGGCTCCATTTCAGTATATTTGTCCATTTGCTGTGCAGATACCTGGGCCAGTCAGACGATATCTTATTCTTTTTCTGGGAAGAATGCCAGATATTTCAACACACTATTTCCAGTAGCTTCGTGGCACCTCAGCTAAGACTTTCAGCTGGCCTAGTTGGTCATAATGTGATAGAGGGACATCACTATAATAGCAAAGAAAAGGAACACACACTCAATGTCCACACTTGGTTAATTATGGCTAATTTAGTTACAGTACATCCAGGGAATGTCATGCAGCCCTTAAAAGAATAACATAGATCTATCTGTGCTACTATGGAAAGACATCAATAATAAATGCTCTGGGGTCTAGGGCCACTCCTCTTGGTCCCAACCTCAGCTGCAGCTATGGGGACAGTTTCCATGCAAGCTGAAGGCTACCCAACTCAAGTAACAGCTGCAATTTCAAGCTGTCTTCCAGAGCTTTTGTCAAAGCTGAGAAGCTTTCTCAGCCCTCCCAGAGTAGACCAGAAGAGCAGGGGAATTAACCTCTTGAGGCAACCCTTAGCAAATGGGGTTTGCCTTCTGTGTTTTAGAGGGACATTCTGAAGTGTGTTCTATATGGAGACTCTAAGATAGAGTCTCCATGAAACTGGTCCCCGGATCCATTGAACTAGTCAGCCCAAAGATCCTGGTTTTTATTGGTTTGCCCTCCTCTATAATATTCTTCCTAATACTTCATTCTAGCTCCTTGGAATTAAAAGAAAGAAAGAGAGAAAGGGAGGGAGGAAGAAAGAAGAAAAGAAAGAAAGGGAGAGAGACAGAAAGGGAGGGAAGGAAAGAGGAGGGAAAAGGAAAAGACACAACTACCTACGCCCATGTCCTTTACTCAGATTCTTTTGAGGGGAAACCCAAATCTCAATAAATTCTCCCAAATTTCTGAAAAAAATCAAGATGATGTTCACTAGAAAAAGGTGTGAATCAAGTTGCATAATTGTATACATGGTTGTTCCCATTGTGTGGAAAAAAACACAACAAAACTGTGATATGCATATATGATTATATATACTTAGAAATAAGATAAAAGCTATGGAGGGAATCACACCGCACTGTGACAGTGTTGCCTCTGAGACTGAGATAGTTAAAGAAAAAGGAGAAGGAGACTTGCCATTTAATTTTTTTTTTTGCCATTTAATTTTTATACACTTCCGTATTATTTCAACATTTAAAGAATGTTACTTTTGTAATTAAAAAATAAGTTAAGGCGGAGGAAGTAGTAGTTTCCGTGTTCTTGAAGCATCTAGCTTCCCCTTCAAGCCATAAGGTGTATTGTAGAAAAAGGAGTAACCACGCAGACATACGACCACTTCTCTTTAAGACACAACTGCTGAAAATCCCAACCCAAACCATCTTCACAGAAAAGTCACACGCTAGATAAAAATTCTTTTGGAAATACCCATCTAAATGCAAGGTGAATTAACTTCCTCAGATTTAGTCTAGAGGCCTCCAGTGTAATAGAGAATACAATATCTTTTCTTTTTTTTTTTTTCAAACTGAACTGCTTTAATAGTAGGTTAAACCTTATAACCCACTCCAGTATTCTTGCTTGGAAAATCCCATGGACGAGAAGCCTGGTGGGCTACAAGTCCAAGGGGTTGCAAAGAGTCGGACACGACTGAGTGACTTCACTTTCACTAAACCTTATAAGAAACTAATGAACAGGTCTCTGAAATGGTTGCACCATTTTGAGCTGTTTTTATTTAAGCTGTTCTGATTGGTTTCCTTATGACTTTTACTCTAATGATATTTAAGAATCTTTTCACTCAGTCATTCCTATATCTCCTTGAAAGTCTTACCAAGATTCATGGGGTCGCAAAGACTCAGACACGACTGAGTGACTGAACTGAACTGAACTGAATTGATTGAAAATAAGTACTTCCCTGCTGGTTCAGACGATGAAAAATCTGTCTGCAATGCAGGAGATGCGGATTCAATCCCTGGGTCAGGAAGAAACCCCTGGAGAAGCAAATGGCAACCCACTCCAGTATTCTTGCCTGGAGAATCCCATGGACAGAGGAGCCTGGTGGGCTATGGTCCATGGGGTCACAGAGTCAGACATGACTGAGTGACTAATACTTTTACTTTTCACATTGAAAGAGAACATAACTTTATTTTCCCACAAAAACATGATGCATTTGCCAAACCTGAATGGAAAGGACTCCTCAGCTGGACTCTAACGCTATCCAGGCTTGAGTTCATCTATCTAGGTTCAACTCCTGGCTCTGCTACTTATAAGCTGTATGACTCTGTATGACCTTTGTGAAGGTAAAAAACCTACCTTTGAGTGATACAATATGTGTTAAGCAACTAGCATAAAGCTTTGCACATAGAAAGCTGGTAATAAATATTAACAAATATTATTTTATAACTGCCTGTAACTAGGTGAGAGAACAAGGCACTATACTTGTGGTTCAGAAGAAGACAATGAAGAGCTGTGCCTAGAGAGAAAAAGGAATGAGTTGAAGACTCCAAAGGAAGAGAGTGAAACAAAATGAAAAACCTGAGTAAGTTCCAGGCTACCCTGGAAGAGAATCAGGAAAGCAGAGTAGAAAAAGCAATTCTAGAAATGGATGAGCTGAAGACCAATTGGAACCTAAATGAAAAACCAAGGGTGATGGTTAAGATGACAGCAAGTTAGGTTTTAGGAGTCCCAGTCAAGTAGTTAGGACTCAGAAATCCAGGAGAAGGTGCATTAACAGCTTCCCTGCATAAAAAATAAAAATAATAATTCCTCTGAGGTAGTTCAACATTTACTGCTGTTGAAGGCACCAAACTCCAGTAGCTTTGAGTCCATAACAATTGCTACATCAAGGCATTTCATTTCATTTCATTTCATTTAGGTAACATAATTGAGTTGGAAAACATTTAGGGGGAAAAAATGTTTCATAGAAAAGAGATTAGAAATCTTCACTCTGCATATTAAATACAAAAATCCAGCCATGGTATTATATTTGAGTGGGTAAATAAATTTATTTACCAAACTGAGAATATTCAAATTGTATATAGATCAGGCTTCTCAAATTTTCTGTGATGAAGGGCCAGATTTTGTTTGATGCTTTGTTTTCCCAGTCAATTCTGGAACATTATATAGCCTAATTATGTGTCAGGCTACATAACTATAGGCGTTAGGTATGTGCTATGAGTAGTATGCTGGAGAAGGCAATGGCACCCTACTCCAGTACTCTTGCCTGGAAAATCCCACGGACGGAGGAGCCTGGTGGGCTGCAGTCCATGGGGTCGCTAAGAGTTGGGCACGACTGAGCGACTTCACTTTCACTTTTCACTTTCATGCATTGGAGAAGGAAATGGCAACCCACTCCACTGTTCTTGCCTAGAGAATCCCAGGGATTGGGGAGCCTGGTGGGCTGCCATCTATGGAGTCGCACAGATTCGGACACGACTGAAGCAACTTAGCAGCAGCAGCAGCAGCATGAGTAGTATGCAGCTCATAACACATGCAACTCACCAAGTGAATTCAACACCTCCTAAAGTTGTCTCTCCTCTGTTCAAACAACAGAGTCCACTGATCATGTGCTTGATGTCCCAGAAATTTCACTTTATAAAAAAATGTCTAAATTTTAGACTAGTTGTAGACTAATAGTATATAGTTGGCACCAGTCTTTAGACCAACACTTGGAGACCTACTCTGGAGAGTTTTAAGCCAAATAATTGGGTCAAGCATAAGAGGTAGGAAAATCCAGAATTTTGAGATATGTTGACCTCCAGTTCAAGAGGGTTAGCCAAATGCTTGTGTTTCTTCTTACTCCCAACATCAAGCAAGAATGATAGAATACAAACATACAAATGATTTCAAGGCAAACATGAAAAGGAAAGGGGTATATTGTTAGACCTCCCAAAAGTGAGAAATTATTGGAAGATATAAAGCAGATTGATAGTGAAAACTACTAAGTCTAAAAGACAACAGAAAAGACACCCTAACCCCAAATTAGTTTCCCAATAGAACCTTGGAATGCCTCAAGATTAGAGAAAATAGGATGAGGGAGATAGAGTGAGGTTTGAACTTGGTAATTTACTAATAGTAGTTAGCGAATAGTATTGATTACCTACAGCACTCATTTTCTCTTTCTTCCTAATGGAACCCCCATTTTGTTTCACTCCTCCTCCAAACAGGGCATATACCTCTGCAAAGACCAACCCTTCCAGTTTCAAGGGTGGGAGGCTTTGGTCTAAGGGCAGTCTCATGTCTCAGGTTTAGGAATAAGCATGTGACTAAGATAGCGCCAATAAGACAAGTGGATATTTGCCAGACTGAAAAGTTTGCAGAACTGACTATCAAAAATACACAACCTACAACAAAAGGTTAGGATGAGGTTAACATTGTATATAGAAAAAAACTGAGAAACCAACAGAGTCTGGGCCTTTGATGACACTGTTGAACTTCCCAATCAATCAGTTCTGAAGCCCATCTCAATCAACCAGTTCTGAAGCCCTTCTGAAGCCCATCTGAAGTACACTGCTCTGAGAGACAGTATACTTCCTTATTGTTTAAGCCAGTTTCATTTGAATGTTCTATATTTGCAGCTGAAAGCATTCTCATATTATATGAATGATAATAGCTATCTAATTCTTTTTTTCTGAGTAAGTGACTATGGCCTTTGCTCAAGAGTAGTTCCAAAGATAGAGACTCCCAGAAAAGATGCTAGTCCCTGAGAAATGCAACAGTGATCCAGCAAAGTAATGGCTTGTGTTTCATGTACCCAGAAGAGAATATATTGAAAATTCCAATAGATATTCCTACCTTATACCTCCAAAACCAGTGGATCTGGAGGAAATGTTTGCAAATCGCATATCTCATAAGGGATTAATATGCAGAGTATATAAAGAACTTCTACAACTCAACAACAACAAAAACATAAGCAACCCAACTCAAAACTGGGCAAAGGACTTGAATAGATATTTCTCCAAAAAAGATAGCCAAAAGGCACATGAAAAACACTCAAAATTACTAGTCATTAGAGAAGAGCAAATTAAAATCACAATGAAATACTATTTCACACACATGAGAATGACTATAATAAAGAAAATAATAAAATGGAAAATAACAAGTGTTAGTGAGGATGTGAAGATACTGGAACCCTGGTGCACTGTCAGTAGAAATGTAAAACACAGGTACAGCCACCGTGGAAAACTATAGCTGTTCCTCAAAAATTTAACAGAGTTACCATACAGTCTAGTAATTCCACTTCTGGGTATATACTCAAAAGAAGAGAAAGCAATTAGATAACTAATAAGAACCTGCTGTATAGCACAGGGAGCTCCACTCAATACTCTGTAATGGCCTATATGAGAGAAGGCGCAAAAAAAAAAAAAAGGAGTGCATATATGTATATACGTGTATAACTGATTCACCTTGTTATATACCTGAAACTAACACAACATTGTAAATCAACTATATTCCAATAAAAATTTTAAAAATAAGTGAAAGCAAACATTTGAATAAATATTTACACACCAGTGTTCACAGCAATATTATTGACAATAGCCAAGGTGGAAACAAATGAAATGTCAATCAACAGATAACTGAATAAACAAAATGTGTTATATACACACAATGGAAGATGATTCAGCCTTAAATTTAAAAAGAAAGGAAATTATGATATATGCTACAACATGGATGAATACTGAAAGTGAAGTCAGTCATGTCTGACTCTTTATGACCCCATGGACTGTAGCCTGCCAGGCTCCTCTGTCCATGGGATTCTCCAGGCAAAAATACTGGAATGGCGAGCTGTTCCCTTCTCCAGGGGATCCTCTCAACCTAGGAATTGAATCAGGGTCTCCTGCATTGCAGGTGGATTCTTTACCAGCTGAGCTACCAGGGAAGCCCCAAACATTATGCTAAATGAAATAAGCCAGATGGAAAGGGACAAATATTGTACGATCCAGTTTACATAAAGTACCTAGAAGAGGCAAATTCATACAGAAATAAAGTATCACAGAGGTTACCAGGGTCTCAGGAAGATGAGACTAACAAATTATTTAATGGGCACAGAGTTTCTGTACGGGATATTTTTTTAAGTTCTAGAAATGAATAGTGGTGATGGTTCCACAATATAGTGAATATACTTAATATCACTTGATTGTATACTTCAAAACAATTAAAATGGTAAATTTTACTTTATGCTTATTTTACCACAGTTCAAACAACAAGCAAACAAACCATGGATCCAGGGTTCCTGTTAAAGAATTTGAAGTTACTGTCAGCTAAAAAAGGAATATGGAAAAACACACTAGTTACCAATATAGATTAAACAGGGAGAATATTAACTGCAACACAAAGAACACAATGCTATAAAAAGTAAAAAGAATACATAGAAATTAAATATATCACTGCCAAAATTAAAAACTTCACATTGGGCTGAATAGCTGAATGGAGTCAGCCGAGGAGTGAATGGGTGAACTGGCAGAGAAAGCAGAGGGATTTTCCCAGAATGCACTGCAATGAGGTAAAGAGAAAAAAGTATAATGGAAAAGTTTAAAGACATGGGAGATACACCCACAAGTCCCATTGTCAGTATAATAATAAGAGTCTGAGAAAATGAGGAGAGATTGAAGAAAGTAGAGAAATAATCAAAAAACTTAGAGGAAATTTCCCTTAGTGGATACTTGAGTCTTCAGGTTGAAAGAAGGGTACACCAAGAACCAGTCAGGAGGGAAAAACACATTTAGACTATTTTGGAAAGATGTATGAGTTCTAAGAAAAAGCGAAAGTGAAAACCCTCCTGTTAGAGACAGGAAAGGAAAAGATTACCTATAAAGGACTGAAAACAAAATTTCCACCAGAACTCTTATTTGCCATAGTGGTTGCCAGAAGACAATGGCACACTTTCTTCTAAATTCTGAGAGGAGAAACTTTTGAACCCCAGATTATATACTTAGCCAAACAATCACTCACATATAACAGGCAAAATAAAGGCATTTTTATATATGAAGGAACTCATAAAGTTTACAGTCCATGAACTTTGATCAAAATAATTATGTGAGGACCAATGAAAAAATGAACACCAAAAAAGGCCATAAAAACTGATTATAGTTTGAAGTTATAGTTACTGATTTGAAGTTATAGTTACTTCAAAATGGTTGTTCATAGAATGTTCCTGAGACCTGTGGCTGATGCTGTGCTGTGTTGTCAGACGGCCCTTCAGGAAAATAGGACTTATGGCTTCACCTGCTGGGAGTCCCTCCAGGGGGCAGCCCTCATTGTCAGGCCTCACCTGAAGTCACATCTCCTCACTGGGTGGCCCTTACTCGATGACTGATCTACCCAAAGGTATACAGCCCAGTCTTTTCTCTGCAACTCAAACAGCTCTGAAAAGTCATCCACCTTCATAGTCCCCCAGGTCAGGCTAAGGTTTCCCCAGGCCTGCATCACAGACTTTTTCCTCTGTCTTGTCCTGCTCCTTTTCCCTCCTCTTTTCCCCAGTTCTTGATCCCAACAGCACTTCCTAATAAACTTCTCTGTTTCAGTGACTACCTCCTGGGGAGCCTGAACTGTATCAAACAATCAGAAATTATTGTTACTACAAGAAATAGAAATTAAACAAATAAAATAGGTAATATTCCAAATGAATTTAACAAAATACTGTATAGGAGGCAGTGGGAGTAGAGAATGAAGGGGGCCTCAAGGTCAAGGAAGTGAAAACATTCCAAGAGTCTGGCCTTTTTCAAAAGGGAATGTTTTCATTTACTGGGCTTCCCTGGTGTCTCAGAAAGTAAAGAATCTGCCAACAATGAGGGAGACCTGGGTTCTATCCCTGGGTTGGGAAGATCCCCTGAAGAAGGGAACGGTTCCTGACTCCACCCCACTCCAGTATTCTTGCCTGGAATACTGCCAGGGACAGAAGAACCTGGCAGGCAAACAGCCAATGGGGTCACAAAAAGTCAGATGACTGAGTGACTAATACTGTACTTTACATTTACTAATTAATCCTCAAAACCCATCTAAACCTATGTTTAACTCTGTCTTTTCAGAAATGCAAAGATAAGATTTCAAAGTACTACAGCAGTGGGTCCCTTAAACTTTAACTTGCATATGTATAATCTGGCTGGCTTATTTTAAAATGTAGGTTCCCAGACCTTAATCTCCAAAAATTCTGATTTCACGGGCATGCTGCCTGAGGCAGGAAGTAACAGTTTAACAAATAAGCTGCTTCGTAGCCCTGATACAGCTGGTATGAGGACACACTTTGAGAAACACTGTGCTGGAGAACAAAAAGGAACTAATAATATTTAAAGGGGGTGGTCCAGTGGCTAAGACTCCATGTTCCTAATGCAGCAGCCCCAGGTTTAATCCCTGGTCAGGGAACTAGATCCCACATGTGACAACTAAGAGTTTGAAAGCTGCACTTAAAGATCCTGCCTTCCCAACGAAGATCAGAGATCCCACATGCCATAAATAAGATTCAGTGCAGCCAAAAAAATATAAATAAATATTTTAAAAGAATTCAACCAATCCAATTACAAATGTAAGGGGAGATTCTTTTTAGAAAAAAATTAAGAGGAGGACTTTTCTAGTGGCACAGTAGATAAGAATCCACCTGTCAATGCAAGGGACACAGGTTCAATCCCTGGGCCAAGATGATTCCATATACTGCAGAGCAAGGAAACCCCATGCACCGTAACTCCTAAGCCCCGACGCAACTACTGAAACCCATGTGCCTAGAGCCTGTGCTCCGCAACCAGAGAAGGCGCTGCAAGAGAAGCCCATGCACCACAACAGGTGGAGAAGGCAATGGCAACCCGCTCCAGGGTTCTTGCCTGGAGAATCCAGGGACAGGGAGCCTGCTGGGCTGCCGTCTATGAGGTGGCACAGAGTCGGACACAACTGAAGCGACTTAGCAGCCCCAGCAGCAACAGCACCACAACAGGAGCGGCGAGTGGCAGAGCCCGGCACAGGAGCAGTGATCCGGGGCTGTGCGGCCGCAGGAGCCTCAGCGAGCGACAGAGAGGAGATACCCAACGTCCAAGGTAAGAGAAACCCAAGTAAGACGGTAGGTGCTGAGGGAGGGCAGGGCGCAGGAGCGGCTAGAGGCGGCTGGGTGGTACAGGAGCAGCAAGCAGCAGAGAGGCCAGCAGTGCCTGCAGCACAGGAGCAGCTAGTGGCAGTTGGGCGGCGCAGGAGCAATGAGCGGCAGAGAGGAGATACCCCACGTCCAAGGTCAGGAACAGCGGCCGTAAGGACATACCCCACGTCCAAGGTAAGAGAAACCCAAGTAAGACAGTAGGCACTGAGAGAGGGCATCAGAGGGCAGACAGACTGAAAGCACAATCACAGACAACTAGCCAATCTGATCACACGGACTACAGCCTTGTCTAACTCAGTGAAACTAGGCCATGCTG
The DNA here is from genome assembly GCA_006408695.1 of Aepyceros melampus. Classification (NCBI taxonomy): domain Eukaryota; kingdom Metazoa; phylum Chordata; class Mammalia; order Artiodactyla; family Bovidae; genus Aepyceros; species Aepyceros melampus. The sequence continues at coordinate 155,456 of SJXQ01009970.1, forward strand.
TGTGGGGCCACCCAAGAGGAGCAGGTCATGGTGGAGAGGGCTGACAGAATGTGGTCCACTGGAGAAGGGAATGGCAAACCACTTCACTATTCTTGCCTTGAGAACCCCATGAACAGTACAAAAAGGCAAAAAGAAAGGACACTGAAAGGTGAACTCCCTAGGTCTGTAGGTGCCCAATATGATACTGGAGATCAGTGGAGAAATAACTTAAGAATGAAGGGATGGGGCCAAAGCAAAAGCAACACCCAGTTGTGGATGTGACTTGTGTAGAAACAAGGTCCGATGCTGTAAAGAGCAGTATTGCATAGGAACCTGGAATGTTAGGTCCATGAATCGAGGCAAATTGGAAGTAGTCAAACAAGAGATGGCAAGAGTGAACATCAACATTCTAGGAATCAATGAACTAAAATAGACTGGAATGGGTGAATTTAACTCAGATGACCATTATATCTACTACTGTGGGCAGGAATCCCTTAGAAGAAATGGAGTAGCCATCATAGTCAACAAAAGAGTCCGAAATGCAGTATTTGGATACAATCTCAAAAACGACAGAATGATCTCTGTTCGTCTCCAAGGCAAACCATTCAATATCACAGTAATCCAAGTCTATGCCCTGACCAGTAACAGTGAAGAATCTGAAGTTGAATGGTTCTATGAAGACCTACAAGACCTTTTAGAACTAACACCCAGAAAAGATGTCCTTTTCATTCTAGGGGACTGGAATGCAAAAGTAGGAAGTCAGGAAACACCTGGAGTAACAGGCAAATTTGGCCTTGGAGTACAGAATGAAGCAGGGCAAATGCTAATAGTTTTGTCAAGAGAACGCACTGGTCATAGCAAACACCCTCTTCCAACAACACAAGAGAAGACTACACATGGACATCACCAGATGGCCAATGCCAAAATCAGACTGATTATATTCTCTGAAACCAAAGATGGAGAAGCTCTATACAGTCAGCAAAAACAAGACTGGGAGCTGACTGTGGCTCAGATCTGCTGCTGCTGCTGCTAAGTCGCTTCAGTCGTGTCCGACTCTATGTGACCCCATAGACTGCAGCCACCAAGCTCCCCCATCCCTGGGATTCTCCAGGCAAAAACACTGGAGTGGGCTGCCATTTCCTTCTCCAATGCATGACAGTGAAAAGTGAAAGTGAAGTTGCTCAGTGTTTTGTCAAGAGAACGCACTGGTCATAGCAAACACCCTCTTCCAACAACACAAGAGAAGACTACACATGGACATCACCAGATGGCCAATGCCAAAATCAGACTGATTATATTCTCTGAAACCAAAGATGGAGAAGCTCTATACAGTCAGCAAAAACAAGACTGGGAGCTGACTGTGGCTCAGATCTGCTGCTGCTGCTGCTAAGTCGCTTCAGTCGTGTCCGACTCTATGTGACCCCATAGACTGCAGCCACCAAGCTCCCCCATCCCTGGGATTCTCCAGGCAAAAACACTGGAGTGGGCTGCCATTTCCTTCTCCAATGCATGACAGTGAAAAGTGAAAGTGAAGTTGCTCAGTCGTGTCCTACTCTTAGCGACCCCATGGACTGCAGCCCACCAGGCTCCTCTGCCCATGGGATTTTATAGGCAAGAGTCCTGGAGTGGGGGGCCATTGCCTTCTCCAGTGGCTCAGATCACTCCTTATTGCCAAATTCAGACTTAAATTGAAGAAAGTGAGGAAAACCACTAAACCATTCAGCTATGACCTAAACTAAATCCCTTATGATTATACAGTGGAAGTGAGAAATAGATTTAAGGGACTAGATCTGATAGACAGAGTGCCTGATAAACTATGGACAGAGGTTCGTGACATTGTACAGGAGACAGGGATCAAGACCATCCCCAGGAAAAAGAAAGGCAAAAAAGCAAAATGGCCTGAGAAGGCCTTACAAATAGCTGTGAAAAGAAGAGAAGTGAAAAGCAAAGGAGAAAAGGAAAGATATGCCCATTTGAATGCAGTGCAAAGAATAGCAAGAAGAGATAAGAAGGGCTTTCTCAGCGATCAATGGAGTAGAATGTGAAGTCAAGTGGGCCTTAAAAAGCATCACTACAAACAAAGCTAGTGGAGGTGATGGAATTCCAGTTGAGCTGTTTCAAATCCTGAAAGATGATGCTGTGAAAGTGCTGCACTCAATATGCCAGCAAATTTGGAAAACTCAGCAGTGGCCACAGGACTAGAAAAGGTCAGCTTTCATTCCAACCCCAAAGAAAGGCAATGCCAAAGAATGCTCAAATTACTGCAAAATTGTACTCATCTCACATGCTAATAAAGTAATGCTCAAAATTCTCCAAGCCAGACTTCAGCAATACATGAATTGTGAATTTCCAGATGTTCAAGCTGGTTTTAGAAAAGGCAGAGGAACCAGAGATCAAATTGCCAACATCCTCTGGATCATGGGAAAAGCAAGAGAGTTCCACAAAAACATCTATTTCTGCTTTCTTGACTATGCCAAAGCCTTTGACTGTGGATCACAAAAAACTGGAAAATTCTGAAAGAGATGGGAATACCAGACCATGGAGAAGGCAATGGCACCCCACTCCAGGACTCTTGCCTGGAAAAATCCCATGGATGGAGGAGCCTGGTGGACTGTAGTCCATGGGATCGCTACGAGTCAGACAGGACTGAGCGACTTCCTTTTCACTTTTCACTTTTTATGATGCTGTGAAAGTGCTGCACTCAATATGCCAGCAAATTTGGAAAACTCAGCAGTGGCCACAGGACTAGAAAAGGTCAGCTTTCATTCCAACCCCAAAGAAAGGCAATGCCAAAGAATGCTCAAATTACTGCAAAATTGTACTCATCTCACATGCTAATAAAGTAATGCTCAAAATTCTCCAAGCCAGACTTCAGCAATACATGAATTGTGAATTTCCAGATGTTCAAGCTGGTTTTAGAAAAGGCAGAGGAACCAGAGATCAAATTGCCAACATCCTCTGGATCATGGGAAAAGCAAGAGAGTTCCACAAAAACATCTATTTCTGCTTTCTTGACTATGCCAAAGCCTTTGACTGTGGATCACAAAAAACTGGAAAATTCTGAAAGAGATGGGAATACCAGACCATGGAGAAGGCAATGGCACCCCACTCCAGGACTCTTGCCTGGAAAAATCCCATGGATGGAGGAGCCTGGTGGACTGTAGTCCATGGGATCGCTACGAGTCAGACAGGACTGAGCGACTTCCTTTTCACTTTTCACTTTTATGCATTGGAGAAGGAAATGGCAACCCAGTCCAGTGTTCTTGCCTGGAGAATCCCAGGGATGGGGGAGCCTGGTGGGCTGCCGTCTATGGGGTCACATAGAGTTGGACACGACTGAAGTGACTTAGCAGCAGCAGCAGCAGATCTGCCTCTTGCGAAACCTATATACAGGTCAGGAAGCAACAGTTAGAACTGGACATGGAACAACAGACTGGTTCCAAACAGGACAAGGAGTACGTCAAGGCTGTATATTGTCACCCTGCTTATTTAACTTATATGCAGAGTACATCATGAGAAATGCTGGGCTGGAAGAAGCACAAGCTGGAATCAAGATTGCCAGGAGAAATATCAATAACCTCAGATATGCAGATGACATCACCCTTATGGCAGAAAGTGAAGAAGAACTAAAGAGCCTCTTGATGAAAGTGAAAGAAGAGAGTAAAAAACTTGGCTTAAAGCTCAACATTCAGAAAACTAAGATCATGGCATCTGGTCCCATCACTGCATGGCAGATAGATGGGGAAACAGTGGAAACAGTGAGAGACTTTATTTTGGGGGGGGCTCCAAAATCACTGCAGATGGTGATTGCAGCCATGAAATTAAAAGACACTCCTTAGAAGGAAAGTAATGACCAACCTAGACAGCATATTAAAAAACAGAGGCATTACTTTGTCAACAAAGGTCTGTCTAGTCAAGGCTATGGTTTTTCCAGTAGTCATATATGGCTGGGACAGTTGGACTATAAAGAAAGCTGGATGCTGAAGAATTGATGCTTTTGAACTGTGGTGTTGGAGAAGACTCTTGAAAGTCCCTTTGACTGCAAGGAGATCCAACCAGCCATCCTAAAGGAGATCAGTCCTGGATGTTCCTTGGAAGGACTGATGTTGAAGCTGAAACTCCAGTACTTTGGCCACCTTATGTGAAGAGTTGACTCATTGGAAAAGACCCTGTTGCTGGGAGGGATTGGGGGCAGGAGGAGAAGGGGACGACCGAGGATGAGATGGCTAGATGGCATCACGGACTCGATGGATGTGAGTCTGAGTGAACTCTGGGAGTTGGTGATGGACAGGGAGGCCTGGCATGCTGCGATTCATGGGGTCGCAAAGAGTTGGATACTACTGAGCGACTGAACTGAACTGAACTGAATCACCGTCTCCCAATCCTACCATCTTCTCCAGGCAACCACAAATTATTTCCAGTCCCTATAGACTTGTCTATTCTGGACATTTCATATAAATGGAATCATATAATATTTAGTTCTTCATGACTGGCTTCTTTCACTTAGCATGATATTTTCAAGGCTCATCCGTGTTTTAGCAGATTTCCTTTGTATTGACCAACAATATTCAAAGAATGGATATATTATAGTTCATGCCATGAATTTTTGATGAAACTGAGCCATGTGTTTCCTATATTTGTCCTGTAGATTCTCTGACATTTTGGATTTGGCTAATCACTTTCTCTTGGTCTCAGCTAATGTGTGTTGGGGGAGTGAGTGGTACATCAATTATTGGGTTTAACTAGACTAAGAATTAATATCATAGATAAGAATACTTCGGGTAATGCTAAATATTTCTTATCACATCACATCATGAGACATGATGTCTGGTTGTTCCCTTCGTAAATGTCAAAGCAATCAAGAGGGTTTACGCGGCAACATCCTGACCCCTCTATTACAAAATCCCTCATTAAATTTTCATTTTATAGGACTTCTCTGGTGGTCCACTGGCTAACTCCACACTGCCAATGCATGGGGGCCTAACTGGATCCCTGGTCAGGGAACTAATCCCACATGTCACAGCTAAATATTCTGCACGCTTCAGTGAAGATCCAAGATTCTGCATGCAGCCAAATAAATAATAAAATTTTAAAATCAATTTTCATTTTATGGCTTTAACATTCACTGACAAACATGTTGCTTAGGTCCATAGGGTTACAAACTAGTGATTTTCTACTTCTATCATTCTTTCTGCATTTATTAGTTGGACTTCTTCCATAAAGAATTTTTATGAATGGCTTGGTTATTCTTAAATAAAGTTTGAAAGGCAGAATAAATGCTGATTCTTTATTTATGTATCAATTTACAGATAAGTTAGTGCTCTATTAACCTTCAATGGCAACCAGTAAAGTTTATGTTTGACATTTTTATGGAATTTTACATATCTCATATGATTCAGTGAATTGCAATTATTGTTCTTTTGCTGAAGTCTAAATTTTTCCCATTAATTTTTGATAGCTAACTTGTTCTCAGGTACAATAAGGTAATACAGGTTTATCTTAATATATTTCTTACCATAAACATGCAATCAGCTATTTTTCTAAGAAGACTGGTTTCCTTTTAGTTGAAAACCAACAATTTGGGAAATGAAGCATGCTCACTGTTATTGCCTCATTATTGCTTTTATGTCTTTGTAGAATTAGGAAGGCTAAGACAGAGTTAGGAAGTACATATTGGTTTTTTAAATTAAAAGATCGTAAATCATAAACTGATACATGCATTTCATGTATTACACAAAATGATTACATGCTTACAGAGTGTTTACTTGTCTGGTTTCATATGTATCTTTTTTCTTCTAAGTTGAAAATCTTGGTTTCCAACATTAACATAAATATTTACTTTCTTTATGCTATGACAGATCTACAATAGTTTTAGACTAGCATCACCAGTATTACTTAAAACAATAAGACTATTGAACACAGTTTAATATTTATATGGGGTTTTGTTTTTAGCAGATAGCCTACTAGGGCTGCAAGCTCAAAATATTGCACTTTAAAGTCACTTCCCATAATCATGTTCTTTATGTGGGCTTAGCATCTATATGATCTACAGTTGCAGGCATTTGTTTTCAATTTTTAGGGATTTCTTTTTATTCTTTAGTAATCAATTTCTATTATGTAAAACATTTACATGGTTCCAAAACTAAAACTATAACAAAGTGACTTGACAAAAGTCTCGCATTATGCTTGCCTGCCCCCTAAACCTTATTTCTCTACATAGGCAACACATTTTATTAATTTTTAATCTATAACTAATTGCTTTTAAAATATAAGATATACATACGTATTCTCCCCTTCCACAAAGATTGTAGCTGTTATTGTTGTTTAGTCACTAAGTCCTGCTGACTCTGCAACCCCACAGACTGTAGCCCTTCAGTCTCCTCTATCCATGGGATTTTCCAGGCAAGAATACTGGTGTGAGTGCCTTTTCCTTCTCCAGGAGATCTTCCAACCCAGGGACCCATGTCTCCTGCATTGGTAGGCAGATTCTTTATCACTACTATAAACAGTGATCTACATCTTACTTTCTTTATTTAAAATACATTCTAGAGATAAGTCGATATAATGTACAAAAATCCTTCTCATTTTCATTTGTACAATTGCATGGTCAAGAAAGATTTATTTTAAAACATAAAATCAGACCATGAGATTTATCTGCTTAAACCTTTTTAAAGGTTTACCACTGCACTTAGAATTAAATCTATACTCTTGACCATAGTTTTCAAAGTCTTGTCTTATCTGGACTTGCTAATAACTTCAAACTCATTTCATTCTCTGCCCAGTGTACCCGAATGTTTCTGAACCCTACCTGTATATTAGAATCATCAGGGTTACTTTAATAAAATAGTTTCTTCAACCTCACTCCAGACCAACTAAATCAGAATTTAGAATTTTTAAAGGCATTAGAATTGTTATGGAGAAGGCACTGGTGACCCACTCCAGTACTCTTGGTCTGTTAAATCCCATGGATGGAGGAGAAACCCACTCCAGTGTTCTTGCCTGGAAAATCCCAGGGACAGGGGAGCCTGGTGGGCTGCCATCCGTGGGGTCGCATGGAGTCGGACACGAGCGAAGCGACTTAGCAGCAGCAGAAGCAGACTCATATAATGGCTTGTAAGACACATCCTAAGTCCTACCTCCAGAGATTTTGATTTAGCACATCTGAGCTAGGGCCTGAAATTTCGCATTTTTAAGATTTCCCAAACAATGCTAATCCTGGTAGTACCAAGGATACCCTTGAAAACCTACTCAATTTATTATCTTCTATCACTTTAACACCATTGTTCTCTTTTTAATATTACATCACAAATTTTTGATGACATTTATTGTCAGTACTATGTAGAAGGGAAACAGGTTTACCACTCAACACTTAGTTTAATGCCTGGAGTATATCTCTTTGATAAAGAACTGTAACTTATTGAATCAAAATGGAAGAATTTAAGTGGTCTCTGTTACAAATTAACAATTCAAGCAATCAAAAATAAGACCACTTCACAAACACACTGGGATGGCTATAATTAAAAAGACAGATGATAAGTGTTGGTATAAGATGTGCAGAAATAGGAACACATACACACTGCCAGTGGGAATGTAAAATGGTGCAGCCACTGTGGAAGAGTCTAGCAGTTCTTCAAGACATTAAACACAGAAATATCACATGATCTGGCAATTTCACTTTCAGAATGTACCCAAGAGAAACAGAAACATATGTTCACACAAAACGTATACATGAATGCTCAGAACATCAGTGTTCATAAGCCAAAAAGTAGAAACAACCCCAATATCCATCAACTGATAAATGGATAAATGAAATGTGGTATATCCATACAATGGAATTATTTGGTCATAAAAATAAATGATAATATATATACAAAATGTAAGAATCCTAAAAAGTTTATGCTGATTGAAGAAGTCAGCCATAAAAGACACATATTATATAATCCTATATTATACAACATACATAGTTCCATTTATATAAAATGTCAAAATAGGCAAATCTATAGAGATGGAAAGCATATTAGTGGTTGCCTACAGCAGCCCCTATAGGTCCCCAAGCTGGGAGGCTTGGGGAATGATGGCCAAGAAGTATGAGATTTATTTTGGGAGTGATTAAAATAGTTTGAAATTGATTGTTGTGATGGTTGCATACTCTGAATACACTAAAATCCCACTTTAAAGGGGTGAGTTGTAAGGCATGTGAAATATAGTTCAAAAAAGATATTATAACATAATAAATGAATAAGAATGTAAAATAAATGGATAACAAAATTTAAAAGATTGAATAGACAAATTTAGATCCTTTAATCTCATATACAGAAAATACAAATACTTTTCAAATATCCATGGAATATATTAACAGGAATTTATCACATAGGACACCTTATAAACACACTCACAGTCACATACACAAAGTCTAAAATTGGAAAAATAAAAAAATCTTATAGACCACTTTCTGACAAACACACATAAACAATAGAAATTATGGCAAACAATAACTTTTAGAAAGTTGTAACAGAGTACATGGTACCAGCTTTGACTTTTGACCAAAACATAGAAAAAATGAGGCAACTCTTTCAGATATCAGACAACATGGAGCATATCACTGTGATCCCTGAGATAAGGAACACACACGAGATGTTCACTGGTTTTCTTCTTTGGAATGAGGAAACGGGGAGCCCAGGCATGGCAGTGGTGTCAGTGAACTGACGACAGACACTGGAGTTTCAGGTTGCTGAGGAACTGGAATATTCAGCAGGTATACTAGAGAAGAAAGATATGCCTGGGGCATGAAGGCAGACAGAAATTTAAACATGACTTGGATACACAAACACAAGGAGAGACCACAAAGTCTAGCAGAGAGAATCTGGTGTGGGTTTGAGAGCTGAAGTGCTAGGAGATATGTGGTTTCTAGTCCATCCAATGCTGAGAGACCTCATTTAGTAACTATGTTATTCAGCTTAGAACCCAGAAAGGTCATGCCTTAGAAGTAAGGAAAAGAACCTAGAATAAGATTCAGGCCCTAAGACTTATTTCAAAACAGAAATAGACCTACCCAAAATGAGAATAAAATCAACCTTGACAAGACTAAAAAGTTCTGTTCTGTTCAGTCGCTCAGTCGTGTCCGACTCTTTGCGACCCCATGAATCGCAGCACGCCAGGCCTCCCTGTC
>SJXQ01009971.1:0-18642 GCA_006408695.1 Aepyceros melampus
TCACATCCATAACTGCGTATTGTTTTTGCTTTGGCTCTATCCCTTTATTACCTTAGGTTTTTAAAAGAATGTTTCAAGGAAACAGAATTTGAAAGGCTCAATATAACAGATATTCAGTAAGACAATCCATAATATTAACTCATTTTCCGTTCCTTTCCCCTTGCTGCTGAGAGATAAGACAATCTTTTGTATGATGAAATGGTTTAGTAAACTAATAGTTACAATATGTAATCATAGAATATTGATAGTCCCCTTCCCTTCAGCCCCTACTTGTTCTTGGGTCCTGAACTTAGTACTAATAACAGGCTCTAGTCATTAATACTCATTCAAATAACTGTATTCTCAATTTAAAAGGGGAAAATTCATCTATGTCAGAAAATAGATCCATAAGTTAAACTCAAGAATAGATATTTCTGTTATCTTAAGACATTTTAAGCCAAAGTCAATTTACAAAAGCATGGAAGTTGGCTGAAATATTCGCAGCACCAAACATCAGGTCAGCCTGTCTGTGCATTCTGATCAGTTCCTCAGCCTAGCTTACAAGGAGTCCTACCCGAGGCCGAAGCTTAGAAACGTTCCTAGTACAGACACTCGGGCGCCGCAGAACCAAACGCTCTTCAGATATCGGGAACGCCTAGAAAGGCAAGCACCCTGAAGATTTCACAGTCCCAGGCCTGGGTGAGTGATTCAATTAAAACCCAGGAAGACAGGATCCAGGCAACCTGTGCCCTCACGCAGCAGCGTGTGAGACAGGAGAGATGGACACAGATAACAGAGGCCGCCAGGAGAAGGCTCCTTCTCCACAACTGGGCTTTTTTTCCAGGACAGAGACACGTTCAGAGAGTCTCAGCTACAAACACGGAGGGTGCACAGTGTGGAAGGAAGCATTTCAGGTGACCCAGAATCCCCACTTTCTCCACAGTCCTGCTGGGAAAGCGCTCTAGGCTCAAGAGAGTAAAAGGAAGGATGGGCTGTGGCTGTGAATAGTTACACATGCTGGGCTCAGGTTCAGCCCAAGCAAGTACAGCAACGCTCATCTGGAGACTCACTTCAAAATCACATTTATCTAACTATCTGTCATTTCACACAAACTTCTGAAGCTTCCTGCTTTCAAGCTGCCAAAGTCTAACATCAGCTCAATTTATCCCACCCACTGAGACATCTAGGGGCAATCTGAGCTGTCTTTATTTTTTAATTATTATTTTTGTTATGCTAATACTCTAAGCGCCCAGTTCAAAACCACCTCTATTTCTTAACTGACTAATCAGAGCCAGCCTTGCCACCTTGGAGGCTGGTGGGGAGCTAGTGATATCTCTTGCCCTGCTCCTGCCTAAGGCCCCTTTTTAACCGCTCAGCGGGGGACAGGAGGGGAGAAGAGGTGGAAAGATAAGCTACTCAGTTCTGAGGAGTGCCTATCTATTGGGCTAAGCAAACAGGCCAAGGCGGAGCATAACAACTTCCAAGCTGGCTGCTGAAGCAAGAAAGCAAGCTAAGCTATAGCCACAGAAGTGGAAGAGGGCCCTCGAGTTCACAGAAACCACCCTTTGATATGAGACCCAGATCCTCTGGACAACGAAGAAAACTCAGAAGCTGCACTATGAACAAATGCAATTAAACAAAAGCGACAGCAGTTAAGCAGACACACCTGCTGGAATATGAAGCTGCGCTTCTCTCATGAGCTGCTTCAGCATTTACTCTGAGACAGGTTGCTGTTTAGACGCTCAGTCTGTCTGACTCTGCGACCCCGTGGACTGTAGCCCGCCAGGCTCCTCTGGCCCTGGGATTTCCCAGGCTAGAGCACCACAGTGGGCTGCCATTTCCTTCTCCAGGGGATCTTCCCAGCCCAGGGATCAAACCTGAATCTCCTGTATTTACTACTGAGCCAGCATGGAAGCCCACCCTGAGACACTCTATTTCTCAAAATAACTGATGACAAGCAACAGTAAACCAAGCTTGACCACGCAGGCAGGTCTAGACCAACGCTGCACCATGCTCAAGACAGAACCTCTCCATTAAAAAGCAATCGTTTTAAGCAAATTTGAAAGTAGACAGGCACATCTTCTGTGTGATCATGTTACTTTACATACATAAGATGAAACCTTTGGCCATAGCTGAAGACGGAATTTTAGGGCTCTCACAAACGCTAAACAATGGCCTATGCAAGAATACGAGACGAAGGCCAAAAATACTGTTTCTGACTTAAAAGCTTTAAAAGATTATTTCAAAACTACAGACTTTCTTGTAGTTTTCAAAGTGGTTGCAGATAATTGCAAAAGACACCAAGTTAGTGTCTAGTATGATTTTCTCTGCTGTCTAGAAGAACTTTTACTTTTTAATTCAACATATGAATCATGGGTTACCCTGAAAATATATCAATAAGAAGTCACATAATGAAGTCTGTTCATACCTGAAATTCTAACTGGGTACTTGGACTATTACCAAAACAAAAATGATAATTAAAAAATAAATGCCCAGACCTTAGATTGCCTCTAGATGTCTCAGTACGCGTGATAAACTTGAGCTGATGTCAGATTTCTGCATCGATGAGATATGAAGTTAAAAAAAAGTTAAAAACACAGTCAAATTTAGACACTGAAATCTGAAAACTGAACTTAGCTAATAAGAAATTCCCTAAACACAGTAGGCTTTTGTTATTGTTTAGTTGTGAATTCGTGTCTGACTCTTTTGCAACCCCATGGACTGTAGCCCGCCAGGCTCCTCTGTCCATGGGATTTCCTAGGCAGGAATACTGGATGGGGTTGCCATTTTCTTCAGAGGATCTTCCCAATTCTGGGATGGATCCTGTATCTCCTGCCTTGACAGGGAGATTCTTTACTGCTGAGCCACCATAGAAGCCCAGAGTAGCTTTTGCTTCCCCATAATACCCCAAAAGTAAACAGTGCCTGGCCATATATTTTGTTACTTGTTTTGAAACACTTTTTGTCTACCTGTCTACAGATTCAGGAAGAGAATATTTTCCTTTTCTAATTTTTTCATCTTAGCTTACAGCAACAAAATATTTAAAGTGGCATTTTTATGAGGTTCTTTACTAAGAGATTTGATACAACAGTAAATGGTCTGGTTACTAGGATTAAAAGTGTGGTTGGAAAGGTTCAGTTCAGTTCAGTCGCTCAGTTGTGTCCGACTCTTTGTGACCCCATGACTCGCAGCACGCCAGGCCTCCCTGTCCATCACCAACTACCGGAGTTCACTCAGACTCACGTCCATTGAGTCTGTGATGCCATCCAGCCATCTCATCCTCGGTTGTCCCCTTCTCCTCCTGCCCCCAATCCCTCCCAGCATCAGGGTCTTTTCCAATGAGTCAACTCTTCGCATGAGGTGGCCTAAGTACTGGAGCTTCAGTTTTAGCATCATTCCTTCCAAAGAACTCCCAGGGTTGATCTCCTTCAGAATGGACTGGTTGGATCTCCTTGCAGTCCAAGGGACTCTCAAGAGTCTTCTCCAACACCACACTTCAAAAGCATCAATTCTTCGGTGCTCAGCCTTCTTCACAGTCCAACTCTCACATCCATACATGACCACAGGAAAAACCATAGCCTTGACTAGATGGACCTTAGTCGGCAAAGTAATGTCTCTGCTTTTGAATATACTATCTAGGTTGGTCATAACTTTTCTTCCAAGGAGTAAGCGNTCAGAATGGACTGGTTGGATCTCCTTGCAGTCCAAGGGACTCTCAAGAGTCTGCTCCAACACCACACTTCAAAAGCATCAATTCTTCGGTGCTCAGCCTTCTTCACAGTCCAACTCTTACATCCATACATGACCACAGGAAAAACCATAGCCTTGACTAGATGGACCTTTGCTGGCAAAGTAATGTCTCTGCTTTTGAATATGCTATCTAAGTTGGTCATAACTTTTTCCCAAGGAGTAAGCATCTTTTAATTTCATAGCTGCAGTCACCATCTGCAGTGATTGTGGAGCCCCCCAAAATAAAGTCTGACACTGTTTCCACTGTTTCCCCATCTATTTCCCATGAAATGATGGGATTGGATGCCATGATCTTCGTTTTCTGAATGTTGAGCTTTAAGCCAACTTTTTCACTCTCCTCTTTCACTTTCATCAAGAGGCTTTTTAGTTCCCCTTCACTTTCTGCCATAAGGGTGGTGTCATCTGCATATCTGAGGTTATTGATATTTCTCCCAGCGATCTTGATTCCAGCTTGTGATTCTTCCAGCCCAGTGTTTCTCATGATGTACTCTGCATATAAGTTAAATAAGCGGGGTGACAATATACAGCCTTGACGTCCTCCTTTCCCTATTTGGAACCAGTCTGTTGTTCCATGTCCAGTTCTAACTGTTGCTTCCTGACCTGCGTACAGGTTTCTCAAGAGGCAGGTCAGATGGTCTGGGATTCCCATCTCTTTCAGAATTTTCCACAGTTTATTGTAATCCACACAGTCAAAGGCTTTGGCGTCGTCAATAAAGCAGAAATAGATGTTTTCCTGGAACTCTCTTGCTTTTTCCATGATCCAGTGGATGTTGGGAATTTGATCTCTGGTTCCTCTGCCTTTTCTAAAACCAGCTTGAACATCTGGAAGTTCACGGTTCATGTATTGCTGAAGCCTGGCTCGGAGAATTTTTAGCGTTACTAGCCTGTGAGATGAGTGCAACTATGTAGTAGTTTGAGCATTCTTTGGCATTGCTTTTTTTGGAATTGGAATGAAAACTGACCTTTTCCAGTCCTGTGGCCACTGCTGAGTTTTTCAAATTTGCTGGCATATTGAGTACACCACTTTCACAGCATCATCTTTCAGGATTTGAAACAGCTCAACTGGAATTCCATCACCTCCACTAGCTTTGTTCATAGCAATGCTTTCTAAGGCCCACTTGACTTCACATTCTGGGATGTCTGGCTCTAGGTGAGTAATCACACCATCATGATTATCTTGGTCATGAAGATCTTTTTTGTACAGTTCTTCTGTGTATTATTGCCCCCTTTTTTTAATATCTTCTGCTTCTGTTAGGTCCAGACTATTTCTGTCCTTTATCGAGCCCATCTTTGCATGAAATGTTCCCTTGGTATCTCTAATTTTCTTGAAGAGATGTCTAGTCTTTCCCATTCTGTTGTTTTCCTCTATTTCTTTGCATCGTTCACTGAGGAAGGCTTTGTTATCTCTCCTTGCTATTCTTTGGAACTCTGCATTCAGATGCTTGTATCTTTCCTTCTCCTTTGCTTTTCGCCTCTCTCCTTTTCACAGCTATTTGTAAGGCCTCCTCAGACAGCCATTTTCTTTTTTGCATTTCTTTTCCATGGGGATGGTCTTGATCCTTGTCTTCTGTACAGTGTCACGAACCTCCGTCCATAGTTCATCAGGCACTCTATCTGATCTAGTCCCTTAAATCTGTTTCTCACTTCCACTGTGTAATCATAAGGGATTTGATTTAGGTCATACCTGAATGGGCTAGTGGTTTTCCCTACTTTCTTCAGTTTAAGTTTGAATTTGGCAATAAGGAGTTCATGATCTGAGCCACAGTCAGCTCCTGGTCTTGTTTTTGCTGACTGTATAGAGATTCTCCATCTTTGGCTGCAAAGAATATAATCAGTCTGATTTCGGCGTTGATCATCTGGTGACGTCCATGTGTAGAGTCTTCTCTTGTGTTGTTGGAAGACAATGTTTGCTATGACCAGTGCATTTTCCTGGCAAAACTTATTATTCTTTGCCCTGCTTCATTTCATATTCCAAGGCCAAATTTGCCTGGTCAGTAAGGGATTTTCATTAGTTCCTCTGGAAAGCTTGAACCTTGGGTGCGGTGGGGGCAGGGCGTGGGGGGTGGAATAAAAGAATGACCAGGCAGAAAGGGTAAGAGTGTTCAGTTTAGTTCAGTTCAGTCACTCAGTCATGTCCGACTCTTTGCGACCCCATGAATCGCAGCACACCAGGCCTCCCTGTCCATCACCAGCTCCCGGAGTTCACTCAAACTCACGTCCATCTAGTCGGTGATGCCATCTAGCCATCTCATCCTCTGTCGTCCCCTTCTCCTCCTGCCCTCAATCCCTCCCATCATCAGAGTCTTTTCCAATGAGTCAACTCTTCGCATGAGGTGGCCAAAGTACTGGAGTTTCATTATTATTCCTCAAATTCTAACTTCTGTTTTTTGACCTGTGTCAAAATTGAACCTAAAATGACAAGTACATATATAAAAAGATGTTCAATATCAGTAGTAATTAAATGAAAAGGTGTACTGTAGTTAGCTTATAATGTGTTCTGAGGTCAACAAAGATTAATTAAATGCAAAAGTACCCTAAAAGTGTTCTTAAGAAATACTAATGTTTTACCTTCCCTTAGCGTTAATATTGTTCTTATCACTAACGTTTAGGTGTTATAATAAAGATGAGTAGGGTAGTTCTTCCTACTCTCTCTCCCCTTGAAACAAACATTTATCAAAAATTTTCTGTGTATTGTTGATTGTCATACTTAATATTCTTAGAAAATATCTACCTAATATTTACCTCCTGGAGTAGATATTCATTCATTTCACAGGTAAGGAAATTGAAGCTTAGGAAGTCAAGATTATGCAGCTTACACAGGAGGAAGGGGAATTTGAACCCAGGTTTTTCTGATTCTAAAACCTAGTTTTGAAATCTTAATTATACAAATACTACTTCTCCAGTTCCTCTGAGGAGCTTGTACTCAGGTTGATAATGTCATACATAATACTCATTGGATCCTAAAATAATTATTAATAAGATTTAAGGTATAATTTTTAAATTGAAGTTTACTTTTACTTCAGGAGAAATCCCAAGTCTTTGCTTTTGGAAATCAAATAGAATATTTGCCCATTCTTTTAGTGTTGCTGTATCACTCAGTTTTTGTGGTTTTACAAATTCCTTAGTGTCTTCACTTTGGAAAGTTGGCTCTTGAAACTCATGGAGTCAGACTTTGAGTCCAGAAGTTAACAGACTTAGTAAAAAAAAAAAAAAAAAAAAGTCCTGGGAGAGTTCCTTGAGTAATTTTAGGATAAGAAGTTAAAGCTTAAAGAGATGATGGGTAAAGTTAAGACAAGTAAAATAATCCTGAGTTTCCTTCTCTGTGTTGAAGGCTTACCTTAGATATTATCAGAGCAAAAATATAACAAGTGGAATGTGATTGCCTTACAAGTACTTAAAAATTTATAAGTATTTATTTCTTTTAGATTGAGCCTCTATGGAAATTTTATATCATTTGCTTTTTGGTTTTTATACCTTGCTTTGGGAATTCCATATTCAGTGCAGATCTTTGTTTTGAATTTGATTTTGTTGAACTTTGAACAGTTGGATTTTGTAGAATGAAATTTAGCTTAAAGAAATCATCGAAAATTTTGAGCAGTGTTGTGCCCTTTTAAAAATGAATTTTTAAATAGATTTAAAATAACATAATCTTTCCAAAGGATTGCTTTCTTAATCTTGAGTCAGAGACATCTTTGTCTCCAGATTTTGTGAACTTTTTTCAGTTTTAAGCTTCAGTCACCCTTTTCCTCTTTTTTCATCAATTACTGCAATTCTCTTATTTCATGCTCCTCAGAACATTCCTTCCAATGTATAATAGCTTCTTATTCTTAATTCTTAGTTTTTTGTATTTTAGAACCTTAGTGAATTAAGGTTTTCTGCCTGAGTTTTTCGGTATTACTTTTAAAGTACACTTTATACACAGAGTTTAAAGTCCTGGCTACTAATAGAATCAATCCTGTGTTATATCATCAGAGACTATGTTGAATATTAGGTGTTATTTTCAGTACCCTTTTGGGGGGACATTGTGACAGACTAGGGGTACTTAATGCCTTAGTTGATAATAACATTACCACTTCTTATACTTTGTAGAAACTGGAAGGAACTAAACAGAAAACAGTCCTTTCAGTTCTTTTATGATTTAGAAAACAGAATTCTTTACTGAAACCCTTAATTGCCTTATTTTTAGCAGTGATGATAAAAGTAAAAGCAATAATGCTAATATTTATTGAGCTCACTCTTTTGGATATTTTACTTACATTATTTAATCCTCACTACAATCCTTGAGGCACACATATAATAATATCCTCACTTTACAAATTAGGAAATTGATGCTTGCAAAGAATGTGGCTTGCCCAAAGTATAAGAGAAGGAAGGAAATGGGAATGATTTGGAGTTGGCATAATTAAAATGAACACGTGCTCCTCCGAAGTTCATTTAGACTCTAAGCTCCCTGAGGTCAAAACTTAATATCACATTTATAGCTTTTTTTTTTTGTTACCTGACATAGAATTTGAGTATTGCACAAGTGCCAGGCATATGGTATATGTTTAGGTTCTTTTAATGAATAAATGGGTTGTGAAAGACTGGTTCATTAGTCTTAGCCATGAGTCTTCTGGAGTGAGTCCATGCAAATCTCATTTGCATTGTGTGATTTGTTCTTTTTTCTTAGATTACCATTTTTCCTATATCTGGCAGTGTACCTGGCAAGTTTCTCTTCATTTTTCAAATTCCAACTAGTTTCATCTTTTCTATGATACCTTCTTGTCTCTTTTAGGCAAGATTTATTGTTCCCTTCTTGACACATCCATTTTTTCCCTTTAACCTTTTTAAAATACCTGTTATGTCATATTGTAATTGTCTTCTTCCTCTGTCCTGGGGATCCTTGTAGGATGGGAGAGGTGAGGAGAGGGGTGGTGAGGGACTGTGTCTTGTTCATCTCAGTTGAATTCAACACTTGAGTACAATTTCTGGCACTTTAGGTGCTTATTAAATGTTTGAGCTGAATGTTTCATACAAACAAGCTTAAAATAGACTTGTAGATAAGTGTTGAGGGACTTTATTTCAATGTTGTCGTCTCTGAATTACTGTCATTTGCTTTGTGACTTTAGGCTGCTCTTTAGATTATGAAAAATCATTCCCCTAAACTGCTTTCAAAAATATTAATAATTGAGGCCCTATAGTATCTTAAGATTTTTATTAGGATTTTCTAAGAAGTTCTTTGACATCTTTATCCTTTGGGGAAAAAGATTTTAAAAAGGAGGGAAAAACTTAATAAAAGATATGCTCATAGATAAGCCAAATATCCAGGAATGAGCAAGTTATCTAAGAATTTGTTGAGTTTAGAAAGGAGTATATTAGATTAAATTCTAGGATCTTTAAATACAGGCCATAAGTCAGAATTTTATCTGTTCTTACCCACACCACATTGTACATAGAATTGTTCAGTAGAGGTAATAAGAATAGAAGTGCTTATAAATAGGATAGTGCTTTACGTTAGCGTCTGCAAAAGGAATTTTATTAAACTGTTAGTATACTGTAAATTAAATGATTCCCAGGAATTTTGTCAAAAACTATGTTATAACTACTATTGCTATATAACAGGTTACTTCAGAATTGCACAACTTAAAACAGTAAACACTATCTCTCAACTCCTGTGAGCCAGAAATCTGGGTGTGGTTTAGCTGGGTGCCCTCTAGACTCTGGGTGTTTCCCAAAGCTATAATCCTCCTACCATCAAAGCATCATTGGGGGCTGCAGTCATCACCAGGCTCAATTAGCAGAAGATCTGCTTTCAAGCTTACTCACTTGGCTCTTGGTGGGCTAAAGTTCCTCCCTGGTTACTAGCTAGAGACTTTGTTGTCATTTAGACTTCTCTGTAGGGCAGCTTACAATACAGCAGCTGACTTACCTTAGAGTAAGGGAAGGTGCTCCTGACAGAAGCAGTAGTCTCTTTATAATGTAACCTCAGGAGGACTTATTGTCACTTTTTCTGTATTCCATTTCTTAGAAGCAAATCACTAGGTTCAGCCACAATCAAGACGAGGGACTTACACAGGCCATAAGTACCAGGATGATGGCATCATTGGGGGCCATCTTGGAGACTGCCTACCACAGTGCCCTATGGAATTTGTATAAGGATTTGAGTATTGCAGAAGTTTAAAAAAAAAAAAAAAAGATGCATCAAAAGTAAGAACAGGTTGGGGATTTTCTGGTTGTCCAGTGATTAGTACTTGGCACTTTCACTGCCTGGACCTGGTCTCAGTCCCTGGTTGGGGACTAAGATCTTGTAAGTTACATGGTGCAGCCCCCAAAAAAGAAAAACAGGGTATAAATTGAATTATTCAAAAATTATTTTTAATGCATAAAGGATAAATTGCCAACAATTATTAGTCGAGAAAAAGTAGCTTGTCAGGAGAGTTAGTTGGAAAAGGAAATAGGGAGTGAATTTGAATAATCTAACTTTAGAGACAGTATTAAAACAAAGTGTGCCTTCATGGAATAGGGTCATTTCTTGCTACAGGTTTCTCATATCTGTGCTGGTTCTGGTTTGGAAGTCTTTTCCTGGTTGAAGGAGATCTACTAATAGAGGATTCTTATTTGAAAATGTGAGATTTAATAGTGAATGACTGAGCAAAGAAGCCTACAGTTTGCTTGTAGGATCAGGGTTGGACTTGAAAATGAAATACCTTCTTAAATTTAGTTTATCGCGTATGAAAAGGGCAGTTTCCCCTGTCATTCCCCCCCTTTCATAAATCAGTTTTAATGAGAAATGTATGTGACATAGAAAAAACACCTCAAAACTTTGAGAAAGGCAAATAGAGAAAATACTTTGAAGATGCCTACGTATTTCTGAATTATTTGTTTAATATATTTCAGTAAAAATTTAGTGAGATGTTGGGGAAACTTGGAATAACATATCTGTAATTTATCTAAAAAATAAATACAAAAAATTTGAAAACTATGACTTAATAGAGGAAAGCAAACAAGCATTCAGTTCAGTTCAGTCGCTCAGTCGTGTCTGACTCTGTGACCCCATGGACTGCAGCTTGCAGGCCTCCCTGTCCATCATCAACTCCTGGAGCTTACTCAAACTCATGTCCATTGTGTTGGTAATGCCATCCAATCATCTCATCCTCTGTCGCCCCTTCTCCTCCTGCCTTCAATCTTTCCCAGCATCAGGGTCTTTTCAAATGAGTCAGTTCTTTGCATCAGGTGGCCAAAATATTGGAGTTTCAGCCTCAGCATCAGTCCTTCCAATGAATATTCAGGACTGATTTCCTCTAGGATGGAATGGTTGGGTCTCCTTGCCATCCAAGGGACTCTTGAGAGTCTTCTTCAACACCACAATTCAGAAGCATCAATTCTTTGGCACTCAGCTTTATAGTCCAACTCTCACAAAGATATTATCAAGCGATAACAGCTAAAGCACCACTATGCAGTAAATCATGGTATATTACATACACTATGTAATAAATGTACATAAAATATATAAGGGAATTGTGTATTTTTAGATCTCCCAAAACAATTTTAAATAATGATAGTGATGCTAATAGTATTATGATATTTGGGGAGTCTGTTGAAGACTTAATTTTTAAAAGAATGTAATTTATGCTAAGCATAATCTTTGAAGCTATTTACATAATTTTCCCACTTGTTAAAGTCATTGTGTTATTTGTATTAGTCTATTAAGAGTGACTTTTTCTGTCAAACTACTATTGCAGTGGTTTTTTAAAGTTTATTCTGCCTCTGTTCATTGAATGCATCAATGAAAGTAACAATTTTGGTGGCTCTGGAGTCTTCAGTGCTGTCTACTCTGATTCCATCTCCACTAACCACTTTAAAAGGTATTCAGTAAATAACTTCTGTGGCAAAGTGAAATAGCAAGAAGCCAAGGACCTACCTGATACTGTTCCATTTAGCTCCAAGTTTTGCTCAAATGGGAAATAAGTTTTTAATGGTAAAATGATTCAGGTTCTCCAAGTCCCACCCCCAGCTTATAACACAAAAAGATGCCCAGTATACATTATGAGACCGTATTGCTTCATCGGTGACCTCAAAATGATCTTAGGAGCGAAACCCTCTAGTTAATCTTTCTTTCACTGTTGTCTCAGACACACGGTTTTTTCCTCTCCTTTATTTGTTTGTTTATATGAAACATGCCACTGTAACCTGAACAGATTTTGTTTTACTTACTGTAAAAATTGCAGAAGGAAGTCAGGTGAAAATTTGATGATAGTATGTGGACTTTTCATTTCTCCCTAATAATTTTCCTTGAAGTTACCTTTCTACACTGATCAAATAAAACAATTGAGTTTGTTACGACCTGATTTTTTGTCAGGATATAGTTATCTTTCTTAAGTGTTTAATAGAAATATAAGTAATACTTACTGATTTCTGAATCTGAGTATTGGAGGAAAAGGTACAGAATTGAAGAGTGCTAGATTTTGAATTTTTCTAAAACTTTAACCTTTATGTTCTGTGAGGGAATGATAGTTTTTTAAGTATTATATTGCTGTGGGAAAATTGATCCACAAGAAATGAAAGTGAGTTTCAGAGTAGTACTAAAATGCTATGGTGTGTTTCTTTGCACAGATAAGGACTCTGGTAAGAAGTGGTTTCCACCTATCTTGGTGAGCCATTTCAGTTTTCTGTGTTCTGAAGCAGTTGTTTTCACACTTTGCTAGACGCTAAAATCACCAGGAGGATGACTTAAAATCCTTGTTTCCAGCCTATTCCCCTAACAGTGAAATCAGTATATCCAGGGGTGGTACCTAAGGCTTAAGTACCTATAGAGTTTTCCAGGTGACTTTATGTAGCCAAGTTTAAGAAACAGTCTTGCAAGATGCTCATTGAACATCTTTT
This sequence comes from Aepyceros melampus, assembly GCA_006408695.1. Taxonomy (NCBI): domain Eukaryota; kingdom Metazoa; phylum Chordata; class Mammalia; order Artiodactyla; family Bovidae; genus Aepyceros; species Aepyceros melampus. The sequence continues at coordinate 12,592 of SJXQ01009971.1, forward strand.
AAAATGCAGATTGTGATTTAGTAAATCTGGAGCAGGGTCTGAGAGTCTTGAGTTTCTAACAAAACAACCAGGTAGTATAGTACACCTGGTCTGTAATCCACACTTGGAGTAGAAAGGTTCTAGAATAATAAATTGCCTAGATAGACTTCAGTTGATAGACTTTAGTTGTTTAGTGATTCTTTATTCAAAAAGTACTTTATTCTGTTCCTAGTCTCGTAATCACAAGATTGTTAGTGAGTTCCATATACTTTTTCTCTTTTAAACCTCACAACACCCCTCTGAGAGTGTAGTACATGTTCATTATGAAAAATTCATATAAGTGATAAGAAAATAAAATTAAATAGCTACCAGAAATTAAAGTCTTTTTTTTTTTTGGTAGCTTTAAGACACCAGGTTAAAGTTAGAACTTTTAAGAAGCATTTCATCATATTCTCCCCTTAGGTAAAGAAAATTAAATACTGTAGGAGGAGTATTGCTAAAACTAAAATGCTTTTGCTCATAAAAGACCAAAAAAAAAAAAAAATATATATATATATATATATTTACTGTAGTTACATTAGGGTGATAGAATAATAAGTACTTTCTCCTTTATCTGCAGTCTCAGATATTTACAATGTGCAAATATTAATTTCACAATAAAAAGAAAAAAACCTTAGACTTCACAAAAATGCTTCTGAAGAACAGGCCTGACTAAATAATTGACACTTCATACAGAAATCAAGATCTCAATAGATGAGCAAGAAGTACAGATTATAAGTGAACAGTTGAAAAAAAATTTTTTAATCTGAAACAACTTTAGTAAGACATTTTACACATAGCCAGGTAGGTACCTACCTTCTCCCAAAAGAAGTGCTTTAGAGCCATTTCCCAGTGCTGACAAGGTACAGAAAAACCAATATATTCATTCATTTCTGGTGGCATTATGCAGCCTTTTGAAAGGCAGTATGGTTAATGCAAAGAAAGATTATATTTAATATAATGGCACTAAAACACAAAAATACTGTGCACACTCTAGCTGCCACTGTGCAAAATATTTACATCCTCAAAGACAATTAAAAAAAAAATAAAAGTTCTGATTTGAGTATAAAGATATGACTGCCAAAAAATTAATCTTGCAAAAATGTCTCTACAGCTTGACAAAACCAAGTATGTCTAAGTTAATTTTACATATGATAGCCCTCTGACTATGGGATGAACAACCACATGTTATATATTATGGATGCTTAGGTTTTGTTTGTTTTTATGTTTTGGGCCTCATCAGTCTATGTACTATAGAAGTTTCCTAAATAATAAACCAGTTTTCATTAAGATTTGTTTGTAAATTTCCTAGTATTAAAGAGCCAACCTCTTATTGAAAGTTTATTGAGCTGACTTTGTATGTAGTACAGTTACTGTCCAGGTACTGTGTAGGGAGCACAGAATTAGGGCCACAAAGAAATTATGATTTTAAGAAGTAAAAAGTATTAAAGGTATTAATTCAGAAATCGCTGAAGAACTTTGGGCATCTTTTGAAAAATCTCTTTAAGTTATGTTTTCAGTTTCTTTCCAGTGTCCAAGGTTGCATCCAAAATAGTACATCCACTGACAAACATACACATTAAATCTTGGAGAACAAGAAGAGAAATCTATACCAGTAAGCCACAGTAGTCAAAAATTGAAGCAGAGAATTTCAGAAGACATCAGTCAGATGCAGTTTCTTTAGAAACCTAAAGTCTTACTTAAGGAACTAGGTCAAGGAAAAGAAACTTACAATATTGCAGATAGTTCACAAAACTCAAATTGTTATTGTGTCCCCACTTGAACCTCTTTGTCTTTCCAGACTTCTTACACCTGAAATTGAGCAGCATATCTCATTTGTATATTTCCCAATCACAGGTTAGGAGAGTTCCGTTGGCATTTTGGGTAAGACAGTCATTGTGCTTGACTGCTCTGTGGTTCAGGGTCCCACTCACTACTGCCAAATGCAACCCTCAAGTATTATTAATACCAAAAATGCCCTCACCCTTTTCTGTTGGTTGATGAGTGAGTACTACCTTCTGTTAAGAATTTATCAGTCCAGTCTCTGGAAGAATGCAAGTTAGCTCTTTTAAAAATAGATTGTTAGTGTTGTAGAGGTTAGGTAGAAACTTCACATTGGACATGAATGAAAAGGATTAGGGTTCAGTGTATGAGGGAAACAAATGGGAGGGATTTGGGTCTTCTTTTTCCATTCCAATAATTGATGGTTTAGAAATGCAGGAGAGGACTTGTTACAGTCTTTTTGGAGGATAATTTTGACTACTGTGTCAGTCTAAATTTTAAATGCCCATTACTCACTAATCCCACTTCAGGGAATCTGGCCTATAGAAATCTTGGAGGACATAAAAATTCAAATATTTTAATATCCTTTTGCAGTATTGGTAATAGTGAAATATAAATACATAAAAGTTGAAAAATCAACTCACCACCAACCAAAAAACCCAGTTAACTAAATGAATATAAATAGCAGTTAAATAGTTGATGGTATACACTGTGCATCTTTTTTTTTTAAGGAAGTAGGATTCCGTATACTAGATAAATTGCTAACAAGTAATATACCATTATGGAGAAGGAAATGGCAACCCACTCCAGTATTCTTGCCTAGAGAATCCTGTGGAAACAGGATCCTGGTGGGCTGCTGTCCAGAGGGTTGCACAGAGTCGGACACGCCTGAAGCAGCTTAGTGTGCATGCATGCATTGGAGAAGGAAATGGCAGCCCACTCGAGTATTCTTGCCTGGAGAATCCCAGGGATAGAGGAACCTTGTGGGCTGCTGTCTATGGGGTCGCACTGAGTTAGACATGACTGAAATGACTTACCAGCAAAAATATACCATTAAAGGAAATAAGCAAGTTGGAACAGTATGATTATTGCAGTCCTAGTTTTGCAATTTCGTGTGTGCATACATGTTAGTAAATGTGAGGCCTAAAAGGTGATTTTTAATGTTGTTTAAATGAACAAATTAAAAAGTAGAACCAAGACTTTAAAAGGTTGAGAAAGAATATAATGCTTTCCTTGTTCTAGCACACAGTTGATGCCTCCATCATTTACCTTCATTTCATCCTTTCCTTCTTTGGACAGCCCAGTTACATTTACTAGAAAAGCCTACCTCTTTAATCTCTATGCCAGAAGGCTTGAAAAAGATCTAGGATCAGTAAGGGGCACTTTCTTCATGGGCACCCTAGGCTCAAAAGTATTTTTTGACTGTTTCTTTCTTTGCTTGTATCTTTTCTTCACTTCAACCTGCAAAACATTGTTCTCATATGTACTTCTGTTTTCATGCCTTTACCCTAGTTTATATTCTCACTACTTTGTGTTTTGACTGTTATAATAGCCAATGAAACTGTTTCCTTTTAGCTTTAGCCCCTTCCATTTTCCTGCTAAACAATGACTTGTGAGCATATGATAGGATTAGTACTGTTATCTTAAATGTGCTTGCAGAAGCAGTTTTGTGTTGTGTATTTTCAGCTGTGCAGGGTATACTCCAATAAAAATGTTGCTTTTGCAATTTGTACCTCTTTGCTCTATAAAGAAAGAAACTTTTACCTCACCTTTTTTAATATTGGGGAGAAAAGGTAAAAGAAAAGGGAGATATAGAAGCTGTTACTTCTGTTTTTCAGTACCAGTTGTCTATCTCTAAATAATACATAAGCTTACACACTAACTCAGCTCTTCCAGGAGGAAAGGATGTTACTGTATCCAATATTTAAAATAGTTTTATTTATGGGAAAAACTTACATGGTGAATTGTGTTTTAGGATAGAAATGCTATAGTGAATAAGCATATCTGCTCTTTTAATATATGTAAATTCTTGTATTGCTTTATTCTTTTGATGTCATTCATCTTCCCTTTGAGAAACTCTTAGCTAAACTAAGAGAAAAAAAGGATATTGTTATTGTGAATCTGTGTCTTGATTTGTGACCTGTATGAAGACTATAGGAATCTGGAGAAACTTGCTTAGAAATTGATAAGGTGTTCTCTTGAGGGGCTCCCAGGTGGCGCTAGTGGTAAAGAACCTGCCTGCCAATACAGAAAGAAATAAGAGATGTGGGTTCATCCCTGGGTCAGGAAGAACCCCTTGGAGGAGGACATGTCAGTCCATTCCAGTATTCTTGCCTGGAGAATCCCATGGACAGAGGAGCCTGGCGGGCTAACGTCCATGGGGTTGCAAAGAGTCACACACTACTGAAGTGACTTAGCACACAGCACCTCTTGAGAGGAGATTCTCATTTAGAGGGCAAAACCACCTCAAGAGCTTTTCCCCAAATGACACTTAGCAGATTCTGAGATGGCATCCCGCTTTACCATTCTCCCTTTGAGGATCAGATTTAATGAGCCATTATTACGAAAATAATATATCATATTCCTCATGTATGTAGGGACAAAAGCTGAATTAGAATAGTTGCCTTGGAGACAGTGAGTTGGCAATAATTAAGATTATTTCCTTCACATCCATGCCCATTCTTCAAGGCTGCCAACTGCCACCTCTTCTAGGAAACCTTTCCTGATTTCCTTCCAGCCTTTACCACTCAGAAGTAAATTTTACCTCCGCTAAACTTACTTTAATCATACTTACAACTGTGGTCCTTTTCTGCCTACCTGTAATTGTATTTGTGCCTTAAAAAAAAAAATCTGCATTCTGTTCTGGAAACTCTGCCTAGAATAGGATATATGTCTAACTTTTCTTGTATCTCTCATAGTTCTTTCTTCTTCTTCTTTATTTGGCTGAGCTGATTCTGGTTGCAGTATGTGGGATCTAGTTCCCTGACGAGGGATCAAACCTGGCCCCCCTGCATTGGAAACAGAGGGGTCCAGGGAAGTCCCTCTCACAGTTCTTAATAGGATGTCTTGGGAGCTAAGCATATTATATTATATTATAACATGTAATATGTATAACATTATAACATACTATGGGAGCTAAGCAGATATTTCCTGATCAAAGTATTTGTGAAATTTACATAGAATAAAGTTAATGATCTTCAAAGGTCATTGTTCCTCTATCTCCATGAAATGTCTTTTGCCCCAGAGAAGGCTTATGGCAAAAATTACAAAGCTGATATCCAGTGACTGAAGTGAAGATAGCAGTGTAACTGGAAGAAGTACCAGTGCAAGTGGAAAAGTGTCTAGAAATGTAGGTAAGCAACTTTGTAAATCCTTGTAGGTGATGTTGAGTTTGAATTCTGTTACATTCCTTAAAGAGGAAGCATCAAAAGGATTTAAGAGGTGAGTCATTTAAGTTTTAGTTTTGAATGCATTAACCTGTAACAATGAGGAAGATGGTAAAACAACGCTGTGTTGCAAAAGATCTAGGAAAGAAAAATCCTAAATTCTAGAATAAAGACAGTTTAGTTTGATAGTAGTGAAAGGACTTAAGCAATACAAATTAAATCTTGGTGTCTTAGTTATTGTGGGTAAAGGCAGAGGGAAGTGTCTTGACCAGGCTTTAGAGATTAGGTGAATTTGAGTTAGAGAAGGAATATCAGAGGAAGGGAGTAGCATTAAGTTTTGTGGCTGAGATGAGTTTTGAACCTACTAAATTTGAACTGTCTGTAGGACAGCCAGTTAAAGATACCCAACAGTGAGTTGGTTATATAAGCCTCAGGCTTAGGGAGAGGTCAGGATTGAGGATGCAGTTTTGAAGTGGGTGTGGTTAATGTTTGGCTGGAGAGTATGTATTCTAGAGTTTAAAACCCCATATCTACAGTGCTTTCTGTGATGACTGCACTAGCCAAGATTTGTTTTGTTTATTTTATATATATATATAAAGTAAAATAAATAATTTTATTTATAAAATATTTATATAAATAAAATATACATTAAATTGATATTATATTAATTAATAATTATAAATCATAACTAAATTATAAATTAATAATATATTAATATTATCAAATATATTAAAATATTATATATATAAATTTAAAAAGCTGGAGGGGGGGCATGGCAACCCACTCCTGTATTCTTGCCTGGAGAATCCTCATGGAAAGAGGAGCCTGGCGGGTTGCAGTCCATGGGGTCACAAAGAGTTGGACA
>SJXQ01009971.1:19153-160224 GCA_006408695.1 Aepyceros melampus
CCCTGCTTCCGCAAAAAAAAAAATTAGAAACATAGTTTGAGAAATGGTTCTGGGTTGAAGAAGACTAAAAGATACAATGACCAGATACAATGTCATCGTTGATTAATTGATTGATCCTGGGTTGTCCCTTTAGAGGACTTTATTGAAGTAATTAAGGAAATTTGAATATGGACTATATAGTAGATAATTTTATCAACATTAAATTTAAGTGTGATACTTTTTATTATTTTGTAGGAGAATGTTCTTTTTCTAGGGTGAAGTGTCAGAATGAAACTAAATCAAGTGGTTCAGCATGCAAAAATCAGTGTGTATAGGTAGAGAGAAAGATGTAAAACAAATTGGGTTTATATCATAAGTTTTTTTTTTTTTACTTATGGTAGAAGTGTATTTTTATAAAAATGTCTAGTTTTCCATTGTTCCATTGGCTCTTCAATGTTTCAGTCATGAAATGACAAACAGGTCATTTCTACTCATATCCCATTAACCAGAACCAGTCGCACGGCCCTGCTCTATTAGTAAGGGTCTGGGACATGTGGACAGCACATGGATACTTGGTGAGCAATAAATGTCTCACATTTTGTAGTTCACCCCAATAAGTACTGAATGTCAATAGTCTTTAAACCTATGGATAATGGCTATTGTTGCCATAACTGCTTATTAAACCGTAGGAAAAATTTTTATTACTTTCAGTGCCAGAAAGCAGGTTATTACTTTTATATTGACTATTTCTCACATAACCCATTTTTATTTATTACCTTCAAAACTATAAAGTAAATGTAAACTGAATTTGAGGGGAGTTTAGTAATTTGCTCAGTTACAGAGTATATCATTTGGAGAACTTGTGGAGTTTTGAGATTTTTACTTTGCCATTTTAATAATAGCTACATTTTAAATACTATTTTAACTTCAAACTTTCTTTGAGACTTTTAAAAAGGGTATTTCCTCTTAAAGGAGGAAATTATTTTTCATTTAAAATTTTATATTATTTACATTTAAAATAGCATTCATGTTTTTTCAGTGTGTTTATTAATCACTTGTATTATATAACCTTGTATACAATCATTTCTTTATTCTTATTTTTAATATTAAAGTTTTGGATAGGACTACAAATAATAGAAAGCTTCATTTTGAATATGTTTGTTATAAATCTATTCCAGAAAAAATCAGTTAACCAGACTCCTCAGTTGACATGATCCCTCCCTATACCAGCTCTTCCTGCGTATATATTTTTATCATATTAGGTAAATTATAGGCCTAAAGCTCTTGTTTGATGAAGTTTTGAGGTCAGTACAGGAGCTTCCCTGGTGGCTCAGATAGTAAAGAATCCACCTGCAGTGCGGGAGACCTGGCTTCAATCCCTGGATTGGGAAGATTCCCTGGAGGAGGGCATGGCAACCCACTCCAGTATTCTTGCCTGGGGAATCCCCATGGACAGAGGACCCTGGTGGGCTACAGCCCATGGGGCTGCAAAGAGTTGCACATGACTGAGCAACTAAGCACCAGCACAGGTTCGATGCAGTCTTTTTGCCCCGGTAATTCTTGATGGGAGTTTGGTTCTCAAAACAATACTCTTATGAAAGCACACTGAAGATGTATCATAACTATAGAATCAAAGGGAGATAATTATTTTAGTGTTAGGAATGTATTAACGTTTACATGGGGCTCAGACGGTAAAGAGTCTGCTTACAATGCAGGAGACCTGGGTTTGATCCCTGGGTCAGGAAGATCCCTTGGAGGAGGGAATGGCTACCCACTCTGGTATTCTTGCCTGGAGAATTCCATGGACAAAAGAGCTGGTGGGCAGCAGTTCATGGGGTCCCAAAGAGTTGGACATGACTGAGCAACTCAGCACGTACACATGCATGCACAAGGTTTACATGGTTGGAACAGTTACTGTCTTTACCTTTTATTCATTCATAGTAAAAAATAGTATTGGTAGTGTTAGTTGCTAGTCATGTCCGACTCTGCGACCCCATGGACTGTAGCCTGCCAGCATCCTCTGTCCATGGGATTCTCCAGGCAAGAATACTGGAGTGGGTTGCCATCCTTTCTTCAGAGGATCTTCCTTACTGAGGTATCAAACCCGGGTCTCCTACATTGCAGGCAGACTCTTTACCTTCTGAACTGCAGGGAACTCCTCATAGTCAAAAGAGGATTTTTTAAAAAAAATAGCCATTCCTGTTCATCATTCTGGTTAAAGTAGTGTCTGACGTTTATTTTGATGTAGAAAAATGATACAAATCGTATCACATGGTAGTAGCTGTAACTCATGCCTAAGGATCTCCTTGGCATGCCTTCGTGTTTTGTGGAAGTGATGCTAGCTGAACATATCAGAAATACCTTACACTTATACCACACTCCCTAAGGATCCAGCTATTAGCTTATAAGTCAGTGAAATCACATCTCGTCATTTATTATCATTGGTAGAAAACAGACTAAAAAGCATCTGGTATCCATTTCTTTACCACATCATTATCTCCAGTGGAAAAATATATGTGAAATAACTATACTTAGTTGCAAATGAATTGTCATTTTATTTGTGGTAATTTTGCTTTCTTTCTTTTTTCCCAAACCACTTATTTCTTGAAGGAAAGAAAAATTAGTGAAATTTCTTTTTTCAGTACACATTATCCAAATTTAAGTCTCCTGATAAAAGTAGATAATTGCTTTTTATAAAAGTGACAAGTTCATTTGATGTTGGAATTTGTTTTTCTGGTAATTTAGACAGATAACCTGTATTTTTGAAGCTATTTACTAAATTTTTGCTTTAATTGAGAAGAAATGGGCAACTTTTTCTGAAACAAGTTAGCATCTGGCCAAAGTAAAGCCATCTCTTCACTTTTGTATTGGAAATACCGAAGAGTTTAATACCAGTGTTTCACTAGATGAAATTGTGAGATAGAATTGTTATCTCCCCTCCCCACAAGAGGGGGCATATTTAACAGAAAAAGGGTAAAGTAGGAAAGATAAAACTTCAGAACCAAAGGCAGTCCTTCCATATGTTAGTAGACAGTATCACATTGCTATATTTATGTCTTGCTTTACCTTTCTCTTGTTTTACCATGTCTTCTATAAACTTTATTTTCTTTCTTTTTGGGGCGGGGATCAAACCATTTTATTGAGGGGCTTCGGGGGAAGATCGAAAAGCTGGGAGGACAATGACATCCGATGTCCTTCTCGAGCCATCTGCCCAGCTCCTCAGCTGCTAAAAGGCTATAAACTTACTTTCATCCTTATTTGAAAAGCATAATTTTGAACATATCATTTGATGAAGTTTACAGTGCTTATTGCAATAGAAAAGGAGCTTTTGATTTTGTAGGGAAAGTGTGTGGCAAGCTCATGACTGATAACACAAGATATTTGCATTTGAAGTATGTTTGTTTACATAAGCACAGAATTGTCTACTTTTTTCCTAACATAGCAAATTGATTCATATGCATGATGAAAAAGCCTCTGACGACATTGCTCTACATATTCTTGTTAATTGCAGTATTTACAGAAATAGAACTTTTTTAGAACAACACAAACTAGGTGTTTAGCAGTCATCAATACTGGCTTAATACTCAGTAAGCTGAATATAGACTTTAACAGAACTGTCTTCATTATCTTCTAAAGTTACCTTTTAAAACTTGTCAGATATTATAGTTGATCTTATTAATGCTACACTGGATTGTGACAAGAAGTCTATATAGTACAGTCTTTAATGACTTGGTTCCTGATGCCAGGTTTCCTGGGTTTGAATCCCAGCTCTGCCACTTACTACTTAAGAAACTGTGAGTAACATGGGTTGTTATATTTGAAATGCAATAAAACCTCTCTTGCACATTTGATAATATTAATATTCTTTTGCCGTTTTCAGGGTATAGGCGCTCATCATTTTTAGCTGTTACATTAGGCAACTTTTTGGGAAGAGATTCAGTTCAGTTCAGTCGCCCAGTTGCATCCGACTCTTTGTGACCCCCACGGACTGCAGCACCCCAGGCTTCCCTGTCCATCACCAACTGCCTGATTGAATCTCCCTGGTTGAACCTCTGTAAGAGATTGGGGATGTAGCTATCAGAAAATTATGACTATTGCACATTACATCCTGATTTCATGGGCTAAAAAAGGGTAGTCAGAAAAAGCTTTCACAAGTGACACAAACCCAAGCATCTTACAGACTGTGTGCTTATAAAGTCACTACTGCCATGTCCAACTCTTTGTGACCCTATGGATTATAGCCTGCCAGGCTCCTCTGTTCAAGGGATTTTCCAGGCAAGACTACTAGAATGGGTTGCCATGACTTCCTCCAAGGGATCTTCCTGATCCAGGGATTGAACCCGCGTATTTTACGTCTCCTTCATTGGCTGGTAAAATAGTTCTTTAACACTAGCGCCACCTGGGAAGCCCCTAGGTTGGCTCCAAAGTTTGTTCAGGCTTTTCATAATATTTTATGGAAAACCCAAACAAACTTTTGGGCCAACCAAAGTATTTCCGGGAAGTGACACACGCTCTTTCAAAGACTAGGAAGATATAAATAGATGATGTCAGAACTTGAAAGGCATTTAGGTTTGTGTCACTTGAGAAGTACTTTTTACAAGCATCTTAATGATTTGTGTGAGCATTTCAACAAATAGCCATTTTAAAGAAAGACATTAGGTAAAAAATGGTACACAGCTGGTACTCAGTGAAATCATACAGGTAGACCTCACGTGAGAATTGAACACTTGAGGATGTATGTGACTCTCAACTTTTGATACTTGATTGTGTAAGTTTAGAGTTGATTCTTTAATTTTTTTAGTAGGGTGAATTTGGTAATTATTGACTGATACTCTTTTGATAATAAAGAGCACATTATCGTAGAACAAGAAGCAATGTTCTCAAATGGTAATTATAAGACTTTCATATCTACTTCAAAGAATGGACACAGCATATTCCGTTCTTTTGCTCTTAAAATAGACTCATTTTATAATTGTTTTCCAGAAAAGAATAACTCTGCTCATTGCCAAGACCATCACCACCATTGCACTCCTCATCTCAGTAGCTTGGTTACTTTATATATTTTCAGTGGCATCTTTAACCTATCTGGGATCTTACATATCTTATGTAAGATGTTGGTTTCTTATATTTCTATATGTTGGTTTCTTATATTTCTTTCATAGACCACCTGAGTCTTTTCTCTTAAAGTACTTTTTGACTTGTTTTAGCAACTTTTGAAAAAGTTTAAATCATAACATTTAATCATGAGGCTTAACCATAATGTTTCTATCAGACTTTGATGATGTTTAAATCATGCATAGATTTAGATGTATGTTGCCATAGCCACTTTGCTCTTCACTCCATTTCTTTCACTGCTGCAGAGCTCTTTTGTTCTCACTATTCTGATTTTGTCATTATGGACTTATATAAATTACATTTTACCATGAATCAGATAAATTTTCTATTGCTACCCATTTCCTGCCCTCTTGTTTTATACATAATGACCTTGGATTTTGATCCATTTCTTAAAAATTGAGTCCTTATCATAATTTCGGTGCTGCTCTCTTACCATAAATATACTTGTTGGATTTTTGAATAAGGAAAATCATGCTATTAATAGTATAGGTTAAATCTCATTTTGAGGTTACCTAATTTGGGTGTATATTCTTATAAATTTTTGAGTTCATAAAAGCTATGCGTGAAACAAAACTGGAGTTCAGTTTTCCTTTGGCCATTTGTGAGTATTATACTTTTAAACTGGGATAAGTTGTGGGAAGTATCAAGCATACTTCTGTCTGATTTCTCTGGGTTCACTCTGACTTGTTTTCCATGGTATTTGGGTTTACTACAAAGTAATATTGGAGAAGGAAATGACAACCCGCTCCAGTACTCTTGCCTGGAGAATCCCATGGACAGAGGAGCTTGGTGGGCTACAGTCCACAGGGTCACAAAGAGTCGGACACGACTGAGCGACACGACTGAGCGACTTTATTTTCACAAAGTAATATAAAGCATAAAACTTATATTAGGTTGTATTGTAGAAGATGCTGAATTTGCCTTTCCTGCTTACTCTTTTATGAAGCTGGGCAAGTAACAGTCTTTCTGAGATTGCCTTTTTGTTTGTTTTCTTAATGAATCATAGCAGTTTTGTTGACAAGGTAAATGATGAAATGTAAAAAGCAAACCCTTGGAAATTGGTTTACCTTACCCTATCTTTGATAAAGGGGATTTTAAAGAATGTAAGTGGTGACATGGTAGATAGACAGTATGTTTCTGAACTGTCACTTGCTTCCACCACCGAATTTCAGTATTTTTAGGTACTTCCCAGTAATATTTCTGTAGACAGAATTGAAGAAAAATACATTTGAAAGAGAATTTTTTTTAATAACTGAACCAATTAAAGTTAGCTTCTGTTTATTCCAATCCCAAACAAGGGCAGTGCCAAAGAGTGTTCAAACTATCATCCAGTTGCGCTCATTTCACATGCTAGATAATGCTCAAAATCCTTCAAGCTAGGCTTCAGCAGTGCATGAACTGAGAAATTCCAGATGTACAAACTGGATTTAGAAAAGGCAGAGGAACCAGAGATCAAATTGCCAACATCCGTTGAATCATAGAAAAAGCAAGGGAATTCCAGAAAAACATCTACTTTTGTTTCATTGGCTGTGCTGAAGCCTTTGACTGTGTGGATCACAACAAACTGTGGAAAATTCTTAAAGAGATGGGAATACCAGAACTCTGCTTGTCTTTTGAGAAACCTGTATGCAGGTCAAGAAGCCATAGTTAGAACCGAACGTGGAACAGACTGGTTCCAAATTGGGAAAGGAGTACGTCAAGGCCATATATTGTCACCCTGTTAATTTAACTTATATGCAGAGTACATCATGTGAAACACTGAGCTGGAAGAATCACAGGCTGGAATCAAAGTTGCTGGGGGAAATATCAACAGCTTCAGATAATGCAGATGCCACTGTAATGCCAGAAAGCAAAGAACTGCAGAGACTCTTGCTGGCTTAAAACTCAACATTCAGAAGCTAAGATCATGGCATGCGGTCCAATCTCTTCATGGCAAATAGATGAGGAAAAAATGGAAACAGTGACTAATTTATTTTCTTGGGCTCCAAAATCACATGGACGGTGACTGCAGCCCTGAAATTAAAAGACTTGCTCCTTAGAAAGCAAGCTATGGAAAACCTGAAAGTGTGTTAAAAAGCAGAGACATCACTTTGCTGACAAAAGTCTGTATAGCCAAAGAATGAGTGAGTGAAAGTTGCTCAGTCATGTCCGACTCTTTGAACCCCATGGACTACATAGCCTGCCAGGCTCCTCTGTCCATGGAATTCTCCAGGCAAGAAGCCGTTCCCTTCTCCAGGGGATCTTCACAACCAAAATATTGAACACCCAGGTCTCCCGCATTGCAGGCAGATTCTTTATAAAGTCTGTATTATATACCAACTGTTTAGCTTGAATACGAGACTATAGGGTATTTATTAATAAATGATAAAACCCAGCCAGCATTGGCAGATGTGTTCACTACTATTTGTAGAAACTTGAAATATAGTAGTATATTAGATTTACAAATAGGATCTTATTAATGTTTAGTCTTACAAGGTATAAGATAAGATCCAGTTCTGAGTGTTTTATTGATGACTAATTTCCAGAATTCTAGAAGTTCCTAATGAAGGCGGTTAAGAATTCAGTTAGTTGTCTGCATTCTACTAATTGTCCTATAGATGGCATTGTTCTAATTTGTTTGCTCCAGTCTGCTTTCCACGCAGAACCATTATTGTTTTTATCTTTAGGATTTTTTAATTTGTATCGCCTAAGTGATTAATCAAACTAGATCAGATAATGTGAAACTCAGTGAAAACAGCTGTTAAATTTGGATAACAGCTGTTTTTCTCCAGATCTAATATCTGAATTTTTAATCTTTTATGTGTTAAAACTGAAGTTAACACAGAATATATTGAATTAAAATGAAATAAAATTATTAATAAAACATTTGAATACTGTGATTTTTTTTTATGTTTCTTAAGGAAATTTTAGATAAGTTAATATAGTTTCATGGGGCTTCCTTGGTGGCTCAGATGGTAAAAGAACCTGTCTGCAATACAGGAGACCTGGGTTAGATCCCTGGAGAAAGGAATGACTACCCACTCCAGTATCCTTGCCTGGAGAATTTCATGGACAGAGGAGCCTTGTGGGCCACAGTCCATGGATCGCAAAAAGTTGGACACGACTGAGTGATTTTCACTTAATAGTTTCATAGTTTGTCAGCATTGTAGAAATTTTTTTTTAATTGTATTAAGTGGCTAGGAGCATGGATTTTTAGATTTGAGTCCATATTTTCACTCTGTCGTTCTTGACTGTGTGAATTTAGGCAAATTGCTTACCTCTTTAAAAGAGTTTCAGTTTCTACAGTAGTCTGGAAGTTGGTAAGGGCAGGGACACTATATTGTCTGGTGTACAGTTGTACTCATAGTGACTGGTACCTAGTAGGTAATCAATTTTTAATGATGAATAATACCTGTATTGCATGATTGCCAAGAGAATTAAACAGTACTATGTGAATATAAAGCAGCTAGTACCTTGCATAGGAGTTCTTAACTGCTGTTATCAGCAATAACAGAAAACTCCCAGTCTAGCTACATGACATGAATTTTCTTAGATCCTCATCTCATTTTGTCTTTCAAAGTTTGCTTTCCCCATCCCTATCCAAGATGTTGCTTCAGTTTTTTATGATATTTCCCAGGGGCCTCTGCCAAAGGCGCTTTTCCTTCTTACTTTCAGCATACCAGTATCTTTGTTAATGTAATTTTGTATATTTTATATCCTTACTATCATCAGATTAAGAGACAATAATTGCATTTTTAAAGGACAGTGTTTTAACAGTGTTATTAAGCAAGTCATTTTGTCTACTTACACAGGTATTTCATAAATGTAAAGTGGAAAATTAGAACACTTTTTCTACTATATAATCTCAAAAGACAGTGTTTACTCAAAAAGACAGTGTTATTGTCTTCTCATTGATTTTTGTATATGTTATCTCATTTAATCTTTAAAATAACTGTGCACTGGGTACTATTATCTCTTTGTATTTGATAAAACATTTAAAGAGGCTAATTAAATAATCCAAAGTCATTTACTCTTAAGTGATGGAATTATAATTAAAACCTTTGTTCTTGCCACTATTCCTGTTGTTTGAAGTCTATTTCTTTTTGAGGCTGTGCCAGGAGAAAGACATACATCCTGCATAACTTTTGGTTTGTGTTATCTGTTCATTTTCCCGTGTTCCACTCACATTTCTTGATTTTTTTTTTTCTTCCGTTCTTCAGCAAGAACACAGTATTCCATACTTTTCTAGACTTCTGGGTCATAAATTTGTTTTAATCTTTTGCTTTACTTATTTTGCTAGGTATTCGTTTGTGACTATTTTTTTCTTATACCTATTCCTAATCCAGTTCATTCGGTAATTTCCTCATCTCGTTATTCCTGTGAGAATAAATATTTTTTCCTGACTTGATCTCTTTGGCTCTCTTCACAAAAATCTTAACCACTTTTGAGCATTTGTCACATACATCTTTGTTGACTTTTAGTAACCTGTTTAGCAAGGGAGAATTTTTCTTTTTATTGCAAGTATTTTATGTTGATTTTAGTTAATTACACTTTTTCTTAAGATTTCACTTTTGTCAGTGACAGAAAGCGACTTCTATAATTACTGTATTCTCAATGATTAGCCTAGATTAGAATTGAGTTAGCCTTAAAATGCTTCTGTCAGTCTATTCTTTCTTATGGTAGCATTGTATCTGGAAGTTATAGTAGGCTCTGAATACTAGTAAAATGAATGTGACCATAGCATTTTATGTGGGTTACATTTTAGATTTGGTTGCTTTGTAATTTTTGTTATTTGATTGCTGTGTTATAGGTGTTATATATTATTTTACGCCTTTTCCTCCTAATAATAATAATAATTTAAAGCTGTACTACTGTACTTCTCATTCAGCACTGGGGCTAATACGGTGCAAGGTGCTCTGTGTATGTTGTTTCTGACCATCAGTGACATGTAAGGTTGCAGCAGCTATCCCAACTTGCAGATAAAAAAAATAGACCTCAAAATAGTAAATGACTTGCATAAGTAATAACTATATATATATTACATTTATGTTCTTTGGTCTTCATGCTCTCACATTAACTAATATACATGGCATTTTTAAATTCCCATTATTTGACTGTTAAATCAAGCAATTTTTAAAAAGACTTTAAGAACAGTTTTAGGTTTACAACAAAATTTAGGAGAAGCTACAGAGATTTACCCTTTCTCCCACACATGTGTAGGCTTTCCTACCTATTATCAAAATCATTCACCAGAATGGTGCCTTTTTTTTTTTTTAAACTAAGGATAAACCTACATTGACCCATGATAATCACTCAAAGCCTTGGTGTTATATTCAGTACATTCTGTGGATTTAGGCATAAGTATAGTCACATATTGGAGAAGGCAATGGCAGCCCACTCCAGTACTCTTTCCTGGAAAATCCCATGGACGGAGGAGCCTGGTGGGCTGCAGTCAATGGGGTCGCAAAGGGTTGGACATGACTGAGCGACTTCACTTTGACTTTTCACTTTCATGCATTGGAGAAGGAAATGGCAACCCACTCCAGTATTCTTGCCTAGAGAATCCCAGGGATAGGGGAGCCTGGTGGGCTGCTGTCTGTGGGGTCACACAGAGTCGGACACGACTGAAGCGACTTGGCAGCGGCAGCAGCAGCAGCATAGTAACATATATGTATCATTATAATGTCTTAACAGAGTATTTTCACTGCCCTAAAATTATTCTGTGCTTTCTTTACATGTCTGTTTCTCTCTTCTCTATCTCCCTATGCCTGTCAATCTCTGATCTTTTTTTATTTGCTCCATAATTTTACCTTTTCCACAATGTCATATATTTGGAATCATGCCATACATAGCCTTTAAATTGGCTTTTTTCATTTACTAATATGCATTTTTCCAGTGGTCCTGTATGGATGTGAGAGTTGGACTATAAAGAAAGCTGAGCACCGAAGAATTGATGCTTTTGACCTGTGGTGTTGGAGAAGACTCTTGAGAGTCCCTTGGATTGCAAGGAGATCCAACCAATCCATCCTAAAGGAGATCAGTCCTGGGGGTTCATTGGAAGGACTGATGTTGAAGCTGAAACTCCAATACTTTGGCCACATGATGGGAAGAGCTGACTCATTTGAAAAGACCCTGATGCTGGGAAAGATTGAGGACAGGAACAAGAAGGGATGACAGGATGAAATGGTTGGATGGCATCACCGACTCGATGGACATGGGTTTAGGTGGACTCTGGGAGTTGGTGATGAACAGGGAAGCCTGGTGTGCTACAATTCACAGGGTCGCAAAGAGTCAGACACGACTGAGTGACTGAACTGAACTGAATATGCGTTTAAGTTTCTTCCATGTCTTCATGGCTTAATAATTCATTTCTTAGAGCACAAATAATATTTCATTGTTTGGATATATCACAGTTTATTCATTCACCCGTCGGGGGACATCTTTGTTGCTTCCAAATTTTGGCAATTAAGAATAAAATATTATAAACATCTGTGTGTAGGTTTTTTGTGGACATATATTTTCACCTTTTGGGGGTAAATACCAAGGAATGCAATTGCTGGATTGTATGTTTAATTTTTTAAGAAATTGTCAAGCTGGCTTCCAAAGTGGCTGTACTATTTTGCTTTCCTTCTGTAGTAAATCAGAGTTCCTATTGCTTCACATCATCACTAGCATTTGGTGTTTTCAGTGTTCTGGATTTTGACTCTTTTTACAGGTATGCATCAAGTAATTTTTAAAAAACGGTTGGATAGGATAGTGACAGCAGACTCTGCATTTGATTTTCATTTATTATTATTTTTTCCTTATTTGAGTATATCACTCCCTTACCGTCTTCCCAGGGCAATAGGTGTAAATGAGGACATATATTTGGTTTCCAAAAAGGAAAAGAAAATATAGGTTTATTAAATTTCTTTCTTGCTGACTTAATAAAAATGTTTATGACTATTCCAGTTATTTGCTACTGTGTAGCAAAATACTCCAGAGTTTAGTGTGACTTAAATTTCACTGTCATTTTCTTATGTTTCAAGATTTTGTGAGTCAAGAATTCAGGAAGGTCTCAGGATTTTTCATGTGGTGTTGATGGAGACTACTTGGGAGGTATTCAACTTACTGGTTTGTGTGGTCCAAGATGGGTACATCCAGTGAGTGCCACTTGGTGAAGATGGCCAGAAAGCTTAAGCAGGAACATCACCAAAGTACAGAATCACCAGCATAACCTTTTGTGATAGTGTGACATTTGATGTAGTGCATCAGAGCTTTCAGTCCAAGTATTTTTTAAAAGCCAGTGTTAGTATTATGAACACTTTTTTTGGTTCCCTAATTCTTTCCCCTACCTGAGCACTGTAAACCTTTTAACAAAACATTGTCTCTCAGAAACATTATAGTTTTTGATTATTTTTACAGTTTCTTCACAGACATGTAAAAAACTTTTTTATTGGGGTATAATTGCTTTACAGTGTTGTGGTAGTTTCTGCTATACAATGACAGCCACATACATACATATATCCCCTCTCTCTTGGACCTCCCTCTCCTACCCCATCTCACCCATTTAGGTCATCACAGAGCACTGAGCTGAGATCCCTGTGCTATATATTATACATCAGGTTCCCACTAGCTATTTTACACATGGTAGTGTATTTATGTCAGAATTAATCTCCCAATTCATCTCACCCCCTCTTCCCCGTCTGTGTCCACATGTCCATTCTCATTATAAAAACTGATTTTTATAAAACTCCAGCTTTATTGATTGAGCTGTTTAACATTTTCAGTGGATATGAGTGCAAGAATAGAATAAGAATAGAAAAAAATATAAGTTTAATAAAGGAATTCATTAGAACTACAAGAATTAAAGCTTTAAATATGGGTAAAGTGTCAAGAGTAGGAGAAAATTTCAGAAAGGACTGATCTTTAGGATGGTCTGGTTGGATCTCCTTGCAGTCCAAGGAACTCTCAAGAGTCTTCTCCAACACCACACTTCAAAAGCACCAATTCTTCAGCGCTCAGCTTTCTTCACAGTCCAACTCTCACATCCATACATGACCACTGGAAAAACCATAGCCTTGACTAGATGGACCTTTGTTGACAAAGTAATGTCTCTGCTTTTTAATATACTGTCTAGGTTGGTCATAACTTTCCTACCAAGGAGTAAGCATCTTTTAATTTCATGGCTGCAGTCACCATCTGCAGTGATTTTGGAGCCCCCCAAAATAAAGCAGCCAGTTTCCACTACTTCCCCATCTATTTGCCATGAAGTGATGGGACTGGATGCCATGATCTTTGTTTTCTGAATGTTGAACTTTAAGCCAACTTTTTCACTCTTCTCTTTCGCTTACATCAAGAGGCTTTTTAGTTCTTCTTCACTTTCTGCCATAAGGGTGGTGTCATCTGCATATCTGACGTTACTGATATTTCACCCAGCAATCTTGATTCCAGCTTGTGCTTCCTCCAGCCCAGCGTTTCTCATGATGTACTCTGCATATAAGTTAAATAAGCAGAGTGACAATATACAGCCTTGATTTACTCCTTTTCCTATTTGGAACCAGTCTGTTGTTGCATGTCCAGTTCTAACTGTTGCTTCCTGGCCTGCATACAGGTTTCTCAAGAGGCAGGTCAGGTGGTCTGGTATTCCCATCTCTTTCAGAATTTTCCACAGTTTATTGTGATCCACACAGCCAAAGGCTTTGGCATAATCAATCGAGCAGAAGTAGATGTTTTTCTGGAACTCTCTTGCTTTTTCCATGATCCAGTGGATGTTGGAAATTTGATCTCTGGTTCCTCTGCCTTTTCTAAAACCAGCTTGAACATCTGGAAGTTCACGGTTCACATATTGCTGAAGCCTGGCTTGGAGAATTTTTAGCATTAGTTTACTAGTGTGTGAGATGAGTGCAATTGTGCGGTAGTTTGAGCATTTTTTGGCATTGGCATATCGAGGTATAGTTTGTGTAATATAAAAATCATCTGTTGCAAGTATATGTTGCAATTTAATGATTTAGAGTACAGCATTCATTAGAGTTGTACAATCATCAACGCAGTGCAGTTTTAGGACTTGGCCATGATAACCAAAACATCCCACAAGCCTATCTGTGCTTAGTTCTCACTCCTACACCCCTTCCCCAGCCTCAAGCAACTACTGATCTACTTTGGTTTTCTCTACATTTTTCTGGACATTTCACCTAAAGGGAATCATTCTGTACATGTAGTCTTTTGCACCTGGCTTCTTTCACTTAGCATAATGTTTTGAGGTTCTTCTGTGGCATAGCATGTATTAGTATTTTTTTCTTTTTTATTGCTATATGATATTTCATTGTATTAATATGTTTAGTTTATTCTTTCACTGGTTGATAGACATGTGGATCATTTCCGGTTTTTTACTTTTATGAATAATGTTTCTTTGAACATTCAGAAAGAAAAATAGCGCTAAGTCGTGTCTGACTGTTGAGACACCATGGATGTAGCCTGCCAGGCTCCTCTGTCCATGGGATTCTCCAGGCAAGAACACTGGAGTGGGTTGCCATTTCTCCAGGGGATCTTCCTGACCCAGGACTCAAACCCAGGTCTTGCTCATTGCAGGGAATTTCCTTACTGACTGAGCTACTCGGGAAGCCCATTGAACATTCATGGACAGGTCTTTCTGTGATGTATGTTTTCACTTAGGTTCCCAAGAATGGAATTGCTGAGTCATATGATAAATTAACTTTTTAAGAAACTGCCAAACTGTGTTGCAAAGTGTCTATACTTTCCTACCAGCAATGTTAAGGGTTCTATTTTCTCCATATTTTAACCAGCACTTGATATGATCTGTCTTTTTTATCATAACCAATTTAGTTAATGTGTTGTAATATCTCATTGTGTTTTCACTTAGCATATTCTCAATGACTAATAATGTTGAGTGTGTCTTTGTGCTTTTAAGTCATTTATGTGTCTTCTTTAGTGAAATGTCTATTCCAGCAAGTCTTTTCTCTGTTTAAACTGGATTGTTGTCTTATTCAGTTGAGAAAGTCTGTTTGTGTTCTGATACATGGGTATTGCCAAAAATATGATTTTCTTATTATTTTTCCTTGTCTGTGGTTTGTCTTTCTCTTTTCTTGTTGGTATCTATTAAAGTGCCAAAAGTTTTTAAGTTTAAGAAACTCCAGTTTATCAGTTTTATCATTTACTCATATTTATGTTATCTTCCCTGGTGGCTCAGAGGTTAAAGTGTCTGCCTGCAATGCGAGAGACCTCGGTTCGATCCCTGGGTTGGATCCCTGGGTCGGGAGTTCCCCTGGAGAAGGAAATGGCAACCCACTCCAGTATTCTTGCCTGGAGAATCCCAAGGACGGAGGAGCCTGGTGGGCTACAGTTCATGGGGTCGCAAAGCGTCAGACACGACTGAGCGGCTTCACTCACTCACTTAAGAACTCTTTGCCTACACCAAGAGTCAAAGGTTTTCTCTTATATTTTTCTTAAGTGGTTGTATTGTTTTAGGTTTTACATTTAGGTCTTTGATCCATTTGAATTAATTTTTGTGAATGGTGTGGGGTAAGGGTCTGAGGTGGGTTTTTTTTTTTTTGAGGAGATGGCATGTGGGATCTTTATTCCCTGACCAGGGATCAGATCCTCATCCCCTGCACTGCAAGGCAGATGCTCAACTATTGGACTACTAGGGAAGTCTCCAAAATCGAATTTTTAATTTTGTGATAATTGTAGCTTGACATGTGGTTTAAGAAATACTACAGGGAGATCCTTTGTCCGGCTTCTTCCAACGGTAACATCTTGTAAAAGTGTAGTACAATAAGTATCATAGTTGAGATATTGAGATTAAAACAGTCAAGGTATAGAACATTTCTGTCAGCACAAGGATACCTTTTATTGCCCTTATTTAATCCCCACCCCTGCCTCCTCCAACCCTTGTAACTTCTTTAAAAAGCTTTTTTCCTAAATATTCTTTGTGGTGCTATTTTGAGTGGAAATGTTTTTCTTATTTTCATTTTCACATATTTACTAGAAAATAGAAATGTGATTGATTTTTATACTTTGATCTTATATCTTGTGACCTTGCTAAGTTCGTTTCTTAATTTAGTCGTTTTTTAATGATTTCTTAGGATTTTCCATATGCAGGCTAATGTGATCTGGTAATAATAGTTTTGTTCAGTTGCTACGTCATGTCTGACTCTTGCGAGCCTATACTCTATGGCCCACCAGGCTTCTCTGTTTGTGAGGTTTTCCAGGCAAGAATACTGGAGTAGACTGCCTCTTCTAATTTGAATGTACATAATAGCTTTTAATTTAATTTTTAAGTTTATTGTTTCCTGTGTTTGCTGCATTGGCTAGAATCTACAGTACAACATTCAGAAGAGGTAGTAAGAGTAGACATCTTTGTTCTTCTGCTATTTGGGGGAAAGCTTTCATCATTAAGTATAATGTTTGCTGTAGACTTTTTATAGGTGTCCTTTAATTAGTTGAAGAAGTTCTGTTTCTAGTTTTTTGAGCATTTTTGGTACAGTGTTGAGTAATTTGTCATGTGCTTTTTTCTGCATCTCATTGAAATGCTCGTGTAGTTTTTGTTCTTTATTCTGTGAATATAATTTTTGTATTAATTGATTGTCAGATCATTAAACCTACCTTGCATTCTCAGGATAAATCTCACTGGGTGATAACATATAGTCCATTTTAATACAGTGTTGAATTCAAGTAGCTAATTTTTTAAGAAGGATATTGATCTACAGTTTTCCTGTGTTTATGTCTAGGTTTGGTATAAGGTAATAATGACCTCAGAGAACAAGTCATTTCTTAAATATCTCATAAGCTTCATCAGTTGAACCATCTGTTCCAAGACTTTTCTTAGTGTGAAGATTTTTAATATGTAGCTCAGTGTCCTTAACTGTTTCAGATTTACTCAGATTTTCTGTTTCTTATAGTCAGTTCTGGTAGTTGTATCTTTCTAGTATTTTCTTTTTAATGTAAGTTCTCTGATTTGTTGGTTTAAAGTTGTTCATAATATTCCATTGTGATCCTTTAAATTTCTGTAGGATCAGTAGTGGTTTCTTCTTTGCCATTTCTGATTTTGGTAAGTAGTACCTGCTCTTGTCTCTTATTTTTTCATCATTGTAAGGGTTTGTCAATTTTTTAATTGTTTTTTTCAAAGAACCATGTTTTTAATTCATTGATGTTTCTCTTGTTTTTCTGAGGTTTATTTCATTCATTTTTACTTGAATCTTTACTGTTTCTTCTTGCTTTGGATTTAATTTGCTTTTTTCTGGTTTCTTAAGGCATAGAAACTTAGGTTATTGGCTTGAGACTATTCAAAGACAGGCACTTAATCTGTAAATACCGTAATGTTAATACTGCTTCAGTTGTAACACACAAAGTTTGATGTGTTATCTTTTCATTTTTACAGTTCAAAATATTTTTATTTCCCTTCTGTTATCTTCTTTGACCTGGAAGTTTTCCCAGATTTACTTGTTACGGATTTTTAATTTTATTCTATTATTGTCAGGAAACATCCTTTTTTTGATTCTAAACTTGTTTAGATTTGTTTGTGGCCTAGAATGTGATCAGTTTTGGAGAATGTTCTATGTGTGCCTAAAAAGAATGTGTCCCTGAACAGTCTGGGTGGAGTGTTTATAAATGTAAGTTAGGTCAAGTTGGTTGATAGTGTTGTTCAAGTCTTTTGGATGCTTGCTGATTTTCTGTCTAATTCTGTTTATTCAGTTTCATTCTTTTACTTTTTGCTTCATGTATTGGTGGTTCTGTTGTTACGTATGAGTGAATATATTTGTAAATGCTGTATCTTCCCAGTATAATTATGGACTTTTCTATCATTATGAAATGATCCCTCTTTGTCTTTATTACTGTTTATTTCATCTATTTCATCTGCTGTTACTATAGCCACTTGAGCTTTCTTTTCATTGCTGTTCATATGGAATATCTTTTCCATTCTTTTACTTTCAACCTGTTTGTACCTTTGCATCTAAAGTCTGTCTTTTGTGGAAGTAATATCAGATTGGTCTGGATAGTTTATCCATTATTTTAATCTTGCCTTTTGAGTGGCATGTTCAGTCTATTCTCATTTAATGTGATTACTGATATGATTGAATTTATGCTTGTTGTTGTTCAAAGTTGTGTCCAACTCTTTGCAACCCATGGACTGCAGCATGCCAGACTTCCCTGTCCTTCATTATCTCCTAGAGTTTGCACAACTTGTGCCTGTTGAGTTGGTGATACCATCCAACCATCTCATCTACTGTCACCCCCTTTTCTTCCTGCCCTTAATTCTTCCCAGCATCTTTTCCAATGAATTGGCACTTCACATCAGGTGGCCAAAGTATTGGAGCTTCAGCTCAACATTAGTCCTTCCAATGAATATTCAGGGTTGATTTCCTTTAGGATTCCTCATTTAATCTCCTTGCTGTCCAAGGACCTCTCAAGAGTCTTTTCCAGCACCACAGTTTGAAAGCATCAATTCTTCAACACTCATCCTTCTTTATGGACCAACTGTCACATCCATACATAACTGCTGGAAAAGTCACAGCTTTGACTCTCCAGACCTTTGTTGGAAAATCGATATCTCTGGTTTTTAATATGCTGTTTGGATTTGTCATAGCTTTTCTTCCAAGGAGCAAGAAATTTCTACAATTTTGTGACTGCAGTGTAATCCACAGTGATTTTGGAGCCCAAGAAAATAAAATCTGACACTGTTTCCATTCCCTTCCCCCCATCTGTTTGCCATGAAGTGATGGAACTGGGTGGCGTGATCTTAGTTTATTGAATGTTGAGTTTTAAGCCAGCTTGAACTCTACTTTTTCACCTTCATCAAGAGACACTTCAGTTCCTCTTTACTTTCTGCCATAAGAGTGGTGTCATCTGCATGTCTGAGGTTATTGATATTTCTACTGGCAGTCTTAATTCCAGCTTGTGATTCATCCAGCCCAGCATTTCACATGATGAACTCTGCATATAAGTTAAATTAACAGAATGAAGTATACAGCCTTGATGTACTCCTTTCCCAATTTGGAACCATTCCATTGTTTGCATCCGGTTCTTACTGTTGCTTCTTTACCTGCATACTGGTTTCTCAAGAGGCAGGTAAAGTGGTCTGGTATTCCCATCCTTCTAAGAATTTTCCACAGTTTGTGATCCACACAGACAGACGCTTTCGAGTAGTCAGTGAAGCAGAAATAGATGTTTTTCTGGAATTCCCTTGCTTTTTCCATGACCCAGCGGAAATGAACCAAAGGATATTTAATATCTAAAAGATATTAAATTAAAAGATGCTTGCTCCTTGGGAGAAAAGTTAGAACCAACCTAGACAGCATATTAAAAAGCAGAGACGTTACCTTGCCAACAAAGGTCCATCTAGTCAAGCTATGGTTTTTCTAGTAGTCATGTATAGATGTGAGAGTTGGACTATAAAGAAAGCTGAGCAATGAAGAATTGATGCTTTTGAACGGTGGTGTTGCAGAAGACTCTTGAGAGTCCCTTGGACTGCAAGGAGATCCAACCAGTCAATAAAGGAAATTGGTCCTGAATATTCATTGGAAGGACTGATGCTGAAGCTGAAACTCAGTACTCTGGCCATCTGAGATGAAGAACTGATTCATTAGAAAAGACCCTGATGCTGGGAAAGATTGAAGGCAGGATGAGAAGGGGATGACGGAGGATGAGATGATTGGATGGCATCACGGACTCTGTGGACATGGGTTTGAGTAAACTCCGGGACTTGGTGATGGACAGGGAAGCCTGGTGTGCTGCAGTCCTTGGGGTCACAAAGAGTGGGACACGACTGAGCGACTGAATTGAACTGAAAGGATATTTGCAGTTTGATCTCTCATTCCTCTGCCTTTTCTAAATTAAGCTTGTACATCTGGAAGTTCTTGGTTCACATACTGTTGAAGCCTAGCTTGAAGGATTTTGAGCATAACCTTGCTAGCATGTAAAATGAATGCACTTGTGCGATAGTTTGAACTGAACCCATCTGCCAGTCCAGGATACTAAAGAGATATGCGTTCAGTCCCTGGGTTGGGAAGATCCCCTGTGGATGGAAATGGCAACCCACTCCAGTATTCTTGCCTGGAGAATCCCATGGACAGAGGAACCTGACAGGCTACAATCCTTAGGCTCGCACACAACTGAAGCTACTTAGCAGGTTGAACACTCTTGGCATTGCCCTTCTTTGGGACTGGAATGAAAACTGCCTTCTTTTGTGCTGAGTATTATTTTAGTGTACCATTTAAATTCCTCTCTCTCTCTCTTTTTTTTTTTTTTTGCCACTTTTACAAGTTATTTTTTAGAAGTTGCTTTATGGGTTACAATATGCATCTCTGCTTATCACAGTTTACCTTTATAGCTGAAATTTTATACCAATAGAGTACTGGAAAATAAAACTTAAAATCAGACTTGTCTAGAATGGTAGTATAAATAAAAGTTCTTTCTGAATAATCATATTTTTAATACATTGATAATTCTTTTTTTTGTTTTTTGTTTGTTTTGAAGTGCAGTTTGTAATATAACGTAAGTTTCATATGCATAACATAGTGATTCACAAGTTTTAAAGGTTGTACTCCATTTATAGTTATTATAAAATACTGGCTGTATTCCCTGTGCTATGCTATCCTTATAGCTTATTTATTTTATTCATAGTGCTTTGTACCTCTTAATCCCACCTCTATCATGCCACTCTCCTCTTCCTTCTCTTCACTGGTAAACACTAGTTTTTTCTCTGTATCTGTGAACCTGCTTGTTTTTTGTTATATTCAAGTTTATTTTTTTGAAGTAAGTCATACCACATAATACATGTCTTTCTCTGTTTGACTTTACTTAAGCATAATAATACCTTCCAAGTCCATCCACATTGTTGCAAATGGAAAAATATCCATTTATCTGTTGATGGACGCTTAAGACTGCTTATGGCTGTTATAAATAATGCTGTTAGATACATGGAGGTGCCCATATCTTTTCGAATTAATGTTTGTTTTCTTTGTATCTATACCCAGGATTGGAATTGCTGGATCATATGGTAGTTCTAGTTTTTTGAGGATGCTTCATGATATTTTCCCCACTGGTTCCACCAGTTTTCATTTCCACCAACTGTGCACAAGTTACCCTTTCTCCACATCCCTGCCAGTCTGTTACTTATGGTCTTTTTGTTGATATTCGATCTGACCGGTGTGACGTTATATCTCATTGTCATTTTGATTTGCATTTCTCTGATGATTAGTGATGTTGAGCATCTTTTCTTGTACCTGTTAACTATCTGTGTGTCTTCTTTGGAAAATATCTCTTAGGTCCTTTCCCTATTTTGTTTATTTTATGTTTCTAAGTTATGATATTGTTCTAGTGTATTTTTCGTGGTAGGTAACTATATGTGTCAGTATGTAATAGAATTTATATCTAAAGCTTTTATCAGAGCTGTATTTAGCTCTGCAATTACGTGAGTTTCGTAGTTGTAATAAATTCCGTTTCATCATTACAACAGCTATAGTAATATTTCTCCAAACTATTGCTCCCCATATTTTGTAAATATGCAGCAATCCTGTTTCTTATGTACAGTAAGCAAGCTGGACTACTACTACTACTACTAAGTCGCTTCAGTCGTGTCTGACTCTGTGCGACCCTGTAGACGGCAGCCCACCAGGCTCCCCCGTCCTGGGATTCTCCAGGCAAGAACACTGGAGTGGGTTGCCATTTCCTTCTCCAGTGCATGAAAGTGAAAAGTGAAAGGGAAGTTGCTCAGTCATGTCTGACTCTTCGCGACCCCATGGACTGCAGCCTACCAGGCTCCTCCGTCCATGGGGTTTTCCAGGCAAGAGTACTGGATTAGGGTGCCATTGCCTTCTCCTGGACTAGTAATAGTCGTGTCTGACTCTGTGCGACCCTGTAGACGGCAGCCCACCAGGCTCCCCCGTCCTGGGATTCTCCAGGCAAGAACACTGGAGTGGGTTGCCATTTCCTTCTCCAGTGCATGAAAGTGAAAAGTGAAAGGGAAGTTGCTCAGTCATGTCTGACTCTTCGCGACCCCATGGACTGCAGCCTACCAGGCTCCTCCGTCCATGGGGTTTTCCAGGCAAGAGTACTGGATTAGGGTGCCATTGCCTTCTCCTGGACTAGTAATGCTTAATTTTTCTTCTACCTTGAAGTTCTCTGATTCTGTTTAGTCAAAAGTATCTTATGGAAATTATAATATTAAATTTGAAACATTTGCATATCTTCCCTGGTGGCTCAGACAGAAAAGAATCTTCCTGCAATGCTAGAGACCCCAGTTCATTCTCTGGGTCACTAAGATCCCCTGGAGGAGGGAATGGCTACCCACTCCAGTATTCTTACTTGGAGAATTCCATGGACATAGGAGCCTGGTGAGCTACAGTCCATGAGATTGCAAAGAGTTGGACAAGACTGATTGAATAACACTACTTATTTAAAACTTAACCAGTATTGGCTGATGTCTAATCAATAGCAGTAGAGACATTTCTGGGCTTTAGTCTAGGAGAACTTAATCTCTTAATTTCAAGAAGAAAAAGATGACTTGTAAATCTAGGAGCCCCATCACTTGCTGAAAGTAGATGTTTGTTTTTAGTAGCAACTTAATGGTAATTTTTGTTAAAGGATTTAATTTTTTAATGTAATAATTAAATCTAAGACTGAGCATATTTTAGTTGTGGTTTCAGAAATCAATAGTGAAAATTACCAGAGTTCATTTAATTCAGCATAGATAAGATACCAAGTGGATTTGATTTTTTTTAACTTTCTTTGTGCCCTCATCAGCACTATAGCATTAATGTTCAATAAGTAAGAAACTAGTAATATTACTAGCTTCTGTTTTGTAATAGAATAAATTATGCTTTATCACACTGCAAAATTGTGGCATTGTGAAAATAAAACAAAAAACATAAGAGTTTTGAGTTTTGATCTAGATTTTTCCAAGGACTTAAAATTTTTTATTTATTTATCTGACTGCACCAAGTCTTTGTTGCAACGTGCAGGATCTTTCATTGAGACATGTGGGATCTAGTTTCCTAACCAGGGATAAAACCTGGGCCTCTTGCATTGGAAGTGTGGAGTCCTAGCTTCTGGACCACCAGGGGAGCCTCTAGATTTTTCCAGGATATTAAATTACCAATTTATGTAAACACTAATTTTTCTATTTTCCTTAATACGATACTGAAAGCACAAAAAAGTATTCTAGTGTTTAACAGTAGGTTGCCCTTAAAATTTGGTTCTCTTACCAATAAAAGCAAATATGAGGCTGCTAATAAGCCTAACGTATGAAGATCTTGTTTTAAGATCACCTGATTATGTTCAGTTATGACTCCCTGATGTCATCACCCTAAATATGAACTATGGATGAAGGTTCGTGATATTGTACAGGAGACAGGGATCAAGACCATCCCCAAGAAAATGAAATGCGAAAAGGCAAAATGGCTGTCTGAGGAGGGCTTACAAATAGCTGTGAAAAGAAGAGAAGCAAAAAGCAAAGGAGAAAAGGAAAGATATACCCATTTGAATGCAGAGTCCAAAGAATAGCAAGGAGAGATAAGAAAGCCTTCTTCAGTGATCAGTGCAAAGAAATAGAGGAAAACAGTAGAATAGAAAAGACTAGAGATCTCTTCAAGAAAATTAGAGATACTAAGGGAATATTTCATGCAAAGATGGGCTCAATAAAGGACAAAAATGGTATGGACCTAACAGAAGCAGAAGATATTAAGAAGAGGTGGCAAGAATACACAGAAGAACTGTACAAAAAAGATCTTCACCACCCAGATAATCACAATGGTGTGACCACTAGAGAGAGAAGACTGAAAGGAAATTCACCAAAATATATTTAAAGATAATATTGCTGGCAATATACAGTGGGATTCCAGGTGATACTTATTTTCTATACTTTTCTGTATTTTTCTAATATTTTATACTGTAATAAGCATATTTGTATAATGAGGAAAAAAAACAATGAATCTCATTTACCCACAAACACATGCACAGTGGGCATGCATGCAAAACTCATCTCAAAGGATGAGCTGTTTTTCTCCTAAAGTGATTAGTGTTTGTGACCTAAGGCCACTTTCCTACTCACCAAATGGGTCTGTTCTGCCTGGTCCCTTCCCCCTGGAGAGCCCCAGATCCATGGGTTCCAGAAAGGCCTAGGCCTGGGCCTGATTCCCCAAGTGGCTATGGCCCATGGTGTCAGCACCTGCCCACAGTCCTGCCCCATCTAATCTATTTGCAAAGAACTTCCAACCCTCTAAGGCTGCCCACCTTGCCCAAAGTTGAGAGGGCTCTTCCTTGCAGTCATCCAGCAGAAGTCTTTGCCTCATCGGTGGGTGGATGTGGAAACCATTCTGGCAGTGTCATATACCAGGCTTCTTTGCCCCACTTCTGGGCTGAAGGTCATGCGCAGAGCATGCCAGGTCCAGTAGCCTCATCCCAGGTTTCTTGGAGACCTTGAGTGTTCTCCACCTGTGCCCCAGCCCTGTACCTCAGATGGTTGGTTGGGTCCGTCCTGCTACCTCATTCCTAGTGGCCACAATTTTGTGTCTGAACTCTGCCTCTGCCACTGCCCACCTCATCATACACAGACATTGTCTGGCATATGTGGTTCATCCAATCCACCATTCTGCACCCTGGAGGTTATAAGAAGGCCCCTGGTGGGCCTCAGTGCTTGCTAGGAAGAGGACTGGATCATCTGTCAACTCCCTATTTCAACCTGAGTCATAATCTAGCAGCCGCTCTCCTGAGCCTCTTCTACCTTTTACTCACCCCATGCTCCACCAGCTTTGCTCCTGGTCCAGACCCACCAGGCCATCAGAGGTGTCAGGCCAGCTCCATAAGGCTAGATATCCTCACCGCAGCCTGGAGCACACCCTTCAAATCACTACAGCATTGAAGTAAAAGAGCAAGTCCCAGGATGACTCAGTAGACTGGATTCAAGACTGGTGTTGATTACTGGGATTTTTTAAAACTTGGCATAGTCAACCTGCATCTCTCCAGAACCAATTCCTTATCAGTTTGACCCAGTAAGTAACATACAAATTCAAATGCCTTCAAATAGATTCGCTTTGAACTTGCTAACTTCATAGTCATTTCTACCTAACCTGGGTATTTGATTTATAATTCCATAACATTTGAGGTAAAGCAAACTAGAAAAGGGGAAAATAGCAACTACAAGGCCGGAGAAGGCAATGGCACCCCACTCCAGTACTCTTGCCTGGAAAATCCCATGGGCGGAGGAGCCTGCTAGGCTGCAGTCCATGGGGTCGCTAAGAGTCAGTCAGACACGACTGAGCGACTTCACTTTTACTTCTCACTTTCATGCATTGGAGAAGGAAATGGCAACCCACTCCAGTGTTCTTGCCTGGAGAATCCCAGGGTCGGGGGAGCCTGGTGGGCTGCTGTCTATGGGGTCGCACAGAGTCGGACACGACTGAAGCGACTTAGCAGCAGCAGCAGCAGCAACTACAAGGCAGGCATTAGGAAGTGATAACCCAAGAATTGCGTGTAAGGTTTGGGAAAATGTAGACCCTCAGAAGGAAAAAGCAAAAACTCTACGTATCGGACATTACCACAAAGCACAATAACTGATGTTTACAGTGTAACTCGTAGTCCACACAAACATGAGTTACACTCAGCATGCTTCCCAAGGATGCCTGCTGCTGCTGCTGCTGCTAAGTCGCTTCAGTAGTGTCCGACTCTGTGCAACCCCATAGACGGCAGCCTACCAGGTGCTTACAAAGAACTCGCAGACTTCTGAAGGCTGCCTACTTGCCCAAATTTCAGGGCTCCGCTTTGCAGTACATCCATCAGGAGCTTTTACACAACCACACTGCACAAGCAAATGGGTCAGTTCTCATCATCCGGATGTTAGTTCTTGGAAACTGATTTGAATGTACTTTTACTGCTGATACTTCTATATACTGATATATTTAAAGCACAAATAATGCTGTTTTATTCTACATGTACAAGTTTCTAGAACTAGCCAGTGGAGGGGAAAGAAACCTGAACCAATGAACTGTTAATGACTTAAGTTTTCTGATTAACTTCAGTTTCCTCATCTGTACACTGGAGTATACACTACTTGCCTGCAGTACTTCAAACGATTCCCGTAAAGATGGGATGTATATGTGAAAAGCAATAAAGAGTATGTTTTACTACAGTAATTTCTCTTACCGAGACTGAGTCATGGAATAAAATGAGGAGAGGAAGGAAAATTACAAGTACATAGTACTCAGAGTTAGAGATTAGATATATCTGGCAGATAGATAATTGGTTTACAATGAGCACTGCTCAAAGAGGACGTTATTCACAATATGCAGCTCTTCGGGAAATAGCGACACCTACTGTGCCTTGTCTGGTACTGCAGCTGATTTGGAATAAGGAAAGCCTTCAAACTTAATTTTAGTCAGGCACAAAATACCATTGCAAAAATTAATTTTTTTCATAGCAGCACTATTTATAATAACCAAGACATGAAAGTAACCCAAGTGTCCATCTATATATGAATGGATAAAGAAGATGTGGCATTTATAATACTATTCAACCATAAAAAAGAACAAAATAATGCCTTTTGCAGCAACATGGATGGACCCAGAAATTACCGTTTTAAGTGAAGTAAGTCATACAGATAAAGACAAATATCATATGATATCACTTATATGTGGAAACTAAGAAAATGATATAAATAAACTTATTTGAAAAACAGAAATAGACTCACAGATACAGAAAACAAATTTTTGTTACCAAAGGGGATAGTGGGTAGGGAGTGGTAGATTAGGAATTTGGGATTAACCTATACACACTACTATATATAAAATAGATAAGTAACAGGGATTTACTGTATAGCACAGGAAACAATATTCTTATAATAAACTATAATGAAAAGAATTACAAAATATATATACATACATGTATATGCATAATTGAATCACTTTTTTGTACACTTAAAACTAACATAACATTGCAAGTTAATTAGCTATCATTCAATTTTTAATTATTTGAACAATTTTAAATGGCCACATAGTATTTTCCTTGGAAGAAAATCACAATTTTCTTCCATTTAAAAGCAACTTCTATTATTTTTCATTCGCATGTAATGTATATTAATTGTAGAAAATTTTGAAAAGAAAATATAGTCCAATAACATCAACACTTAATACTTCATTTAGAGCCACTGCCGCTGCCACCATCGTTCTCTCCTCATTCTTCTCTTCTTTCCTTTCTTCTCTTTTCTTCCCCTCTTCCCTCAAAAAAAAAAAAGATAAGTAACAGGGATTTACTGTATAGCACAGGAAACAATATTCTATATCTTATAATAAACTATAATGAAAAGAATTAAAATATATATATACATACATGTATATGCATAATTGAATCACTTTTTTGTACACTTAAAACTAACATAACATTGCAAGTTAATTAGCTATCATTCAATTTTTAATTATTTGAACAATTTTAAATGGCCACATAGTATTTTCCTTGGAAGAAAATCACAATTTTCTTCCATTTAAAAGCAACTTCTATTATTTTTCATTCGAATGTAATGTATACTAATTGTAGAAAATTTTGAAAAGAAAATATAGTCCAATAACATCATCAACACTTAATACTTCATTTAGAGCCACTGCCGCTGCCACCATCGTTCTCTCCTCATTCTTCTCTTCTTTCCTTTCTTATCTTTTCTTCCCCTCTTCCCTCAAAAAAAAAAAGTAAAGTAAAATCCCTCACCAGGTTTTGTAAAATCTCTCACCATTAACAACAGCTTGGTATGTATTAGTCTACATATTTCTGTAACAATGGCAGTATATATCTATTACAAACAATAATGGACTGGACTGTTTGTCCTTGACCTCCAGCCAGAGATTACCAGGAACACAGTGGCAGTTGGGCTTATCACTCTACAGCGAGAGAGAATGCACAGCACAGGCAGCTGTGGGGTGTTTCAGTAACAGGCTGTTAGGAGGAACTTACTCACACTTGTGTTGGTGGCTTGCAGGAGGGTTTAAGGACGCGGGGCTTTGCTCTTGATTGAGTGTTGCCAGAAGCAACATAATTCTCTGCTGTTATTGTTTTTCAGTCGCTCAGTTGTGTCTGACTCTTTGCGACCCCATGGACTGCAGCACTTCCTGCAGGCTTCCCTGTCCTTCACCATCTCCCAGAGTTTACTCAAACTCATATCCATTGAGTCGGTGATGCCATCCAACCATCTCATCCTCTGTTGTCCCCTTTTCCTCCTGCCTTCAATCTTTCCCAGCATCAGAGTCTTTTCTAATGAGTCGGCTCTTGTCATCAGGTGGCCAAAGTATTGGAGCTTCAGTATCAGTCCTTCCAATGAATATTCAGGATTGATCTCCTTTAGGATTATCTGGTTTGATCTCCTTTCAGTCCAAGAGACTCTCAAGAGTCTTCTCCAACACCACAGTTTAAAAGCATCAATTCTTTGGCACTCAGCTTTCTTTATAGTCCAACTCTCACATCCATACATGACCACTGGAAAAACCATAGCCTTGACTAGATGGACTTTTGTCAGCAAGTAACGTCGCTGCTTTTATGTCTGTGTCTACATTATGTCTTTATGTCTTATGTCCGTGTCTACTTTGCTGCTCTGCATGTAGAGTCATCAATATCATCTTTATAAATTCCATATATATGCATTAATATACAGTATTTGTCTTTTTCTGACTCACTTCACTCTGTATAATAGGCTCTAGATTCTTCCACCTAGTTAGAACTGACTCAAACATGTTCCCTTTTATAGCTGAGTAATATTCCATTGTGTACATAACTTCATTATTCATTCATCTGCCAATGGACATCTAGGTTGCTTCCATGTCCTATCTATTGTAAACAGTGCTGCTAATGAACATTGTGGTACATGTGTCTCTTTCAGTTCTGGTTTCCTCAAGGTATATGCCCAGCAGTGGAATTGCTGGGTCATATGGCAGTCCCTGGTGACTCAGAGGTTAAAGCATCTGTCTCTAATGCAGGAAACCTGGGTTTGATCCCTGGGTCGGGAAGATCCTCTGGAGAAGGAAAATGGCAACCCACTCCAGTATTCTTGCCTGGAGAATCCCATGGACAGAGAAGCCTGGTGGGCTACAGTCCACGGGGTCACAAAGAGTCGGACACGACTGAGTGACTTAACTCTCACTTTCACTTTTCATGGCAGTCCTATCCCCAGGACTTTAAGGAATCTTCACACTGTTCTCCATAGTGGCTGTATCAATTTACACTCTACTGATGGTGTAAGAGGGTTCCCTCTCTCCATACCCTCTCCCGCATTTATTATTTGTAGACTGTTTGATGGTGGCCATTCTGACCATGTGAGATGATGCCTCATTGTGGTTTTGATTTGCATTTCTCTGATAATGAGTGATTTTGAGCATCTCTTCATGTGTTTATTAGAGATGTCTTTATTGGAGAAATGTCTGTTTAGGTCTTTGGCTCACTTTTTGATTGAGTTTTTCACTTTTCTGGTATTGAGCTGCATGAGCTGCTTGTATATTTTGGAGAGTAATTCTTTGTCAGTATTTTCATTTACTGTTATTTTCTCTCATTCTGAGGGCTGTCTTTCACCTTGCTTATTGTTTCCTTCATTGTGGACACCAGCATTCTACTTGCTGTCTCTATGAATCTGATTACTCTAAGTACCTCATATAAGTGAAATCATACAGCATTTTTGTGATTGGTTTGTTTCACTTATAATGTCCTCAAGGTCCATCCATGTTGTAGCATATATCAGAACTTCCTTCCTTTCTAAGTCTTGTAAGAAACATGTTGTTTCAAACCACTAAGAATATGGGGTTGCATATTATTACATCATAGCAAAGCCTGTCCTGAGTAGTACAGCAATAAATACCCAAAAGAATAAGAACTTATCTAATAAAGCTCCTAAGGACAGCTTTGTCATAAAGCTTGGCAGTGGTAGCATATGGACAACTTAGTTTGCCAACTAGGAACAGATTCACGTTCCCTTCTAAAAATGTTTACCTGGGAATTACAAAGTGATCACAACACAATGAGCTATCGCATTATGATGAAACCACAGACAAATTGCCAAAATCCAGTAAATCAGAGAGGTGATCAGTTTTGAGTCTGATTTAAAAAACATTAATTTGGTGGATATGTATGCAGATGAAGCTACACTAGGGGGACTGACTCCTGCAAAGTTTTGGAAGAAGCCCCTCCGTCTTCATTCCAGACAACTAGTAGTCTCTCAGTTCTGCTATGTCTACAGTCAGTTCTGCTCTCTCCATCTATAGGTCAGTTCAAAATGTAGGCGTTCTAGACTCAGTTTCAGATACACTGGTATTAGTTATAAAGTGTGTGGATTTTTCTCCACAAACTCATAGGTACAAAAACTATTATCTCTATAAGTCTAATTAACCTGGTTCTGAACTCCCAGTCACTTCATGGGGAAAATATTCTATCTCAGCCATTTGCAGATGGTTATCCTTCTCCCTAGAACCGAACATGAATTCAGGGTACTTCTGTGGCTCCCACCAAAGCAAAGAAGAGTCTCTGGTTCCATGATTGCTGCTGATATGCTCATCATCCAACCTCACACAAAAGATAGACAGTTCCATCCTTCCACACAAAGCGTGGGGACACCTGCCCATAATGCTCAAGGCCATGACTGTCTCCAGCATCCATAACTTCTATCACACCAGAGCAGGAGTCACTCCTGGAGAAGCTGCATGGAAATGGGACACAGTTCCACATCACTGAAAGGAAAAAACAGCCAACTCCATCTTCACCTCTCTTCTGCTGCCTGACTTCTAGGAAAGGAATAGCTTACCTACCACACACAATTAAATGTATCTCGAAAGGAGAGTATTGAAGCGTGTGCCACATCTTTGCCCTCTTGCCCTCTTGGGCAGGGGAGAATTCCAGAGGATCATCTGAGGCTGATTAGAACCTTTCCTGACAGATATGGGGTTGCTGGCAAAGGCCTGAAGCCTGAGCTTGTCCTAGGAGTTCTCTTCCTCAGCTTCTGATTAGAAAGGTCTGATCAGCGTCCTCAACATGTAACCTTCAGAGAGTCCTTGGAGTGAACCTCAGCCCCAAGTGGACTCTATTCCCAGCCTCCTCAACCCAAAGGACTTGCTTGAAACTGAAGTTGAGATGTTGGTCTTTGGATCCAGCGTAAGCTGCTGACTCCTCCTGCCTCAACCATGGCTCCAGCTGCAGGTGATAAACGCCTTCAGCCCGTGGTTCAGCGTTGCCACGCCTTGAAGTCCATGAGAAGGGTGCCATACACATCAGTAGGAAGCTCTGGATTCATTTGTAGCCCTAAATCCTAGGCTCAGTGTGTCTAGGGGAAACCCAATCTCATGGGCTGGGAACCCAAGAAAAAAGAGAGGAAGACAGTTCCTGGCTTGCATTTATTTCTCCACAGGACCAGAAGCAGTTCTCTGAAACTGACCCCTCATCTGGGCTCTTCCAAATACCCCTGACTCCACCTAACATCCACAGTTGCTTGCCCCTCTGTACCCTAACCCAAACCTGGTGCTTTACATCAATCCAGTTGCACTTCACCTCATCTGGGACCACATCTTCTGTCTACTGGCCACACAAATTGCCATATCACAGAGAGGTCTGTGCCTGGACTCTACTGCGAGAATTTTAAAGTGCATAAACAATCCTTACTGCTTTTGTCGCTAGTTTTTCCTCCATTTGGTGAAAACGCATCTTTAAAAATTCCAACCCTGGCTCTACTACAAAAAGGCAAGTCCAGTCCTCACACCCTTGAGATAGGAGCTCTGTGCCATTGACCAGGAACAGTCTGTTGTAGCCATGACTGCCCCCTCTGACAGGGGCACAGTAGCCAGGAGGGACAAGGTCCAGCAGATACCTAACGGAACCCTCTCCTCCCATCACTTGTGGGGCTACTGGAGAAAGGCAGGGAGTCAGGAGACTCCCAGGAAAAGATGTGAGTCTGCCTCCTGTTGGGTTAGGGCCAACATTCTGGAATTCACTTGGCTCATGACAGTCAAGGGTGAGCATCTCTTTCTGGCTCTACTTTCAGTAAGGTCACGTGGATAGTAGCAGATCACTGGTTAGGGTTGACAAGCTAAGAGTCACGATGTTTGGACCAAAAACAGAGGGGAATTTAAGAGTGAGGGCCAGAAGGTGGATGATCTTTAGAGTCTGGAGGGAAACATAATTACAAACCCCATCCTCAACCCTCTCCCTGTCTGCCAGTCAGGTCTCTGGTAGCCAGAATCCTCTCAGTTCTACCTGCAGGAACCCTGCACACTTCTTCACCTCCCTTATCACTGGATTCTTTCCAACCCCACAACCCCACAGTCTAAAGACGATGCAACAGTTATTCACACCATTTCTTTGGGAACAGGTTTCACATTTCTATCCTCTCACTCACTCTTGGGGCTTGAACCTTCCACAGCTGAAGATGTGGCTCCCCTCCATTCATGCCTATTTCCAACTTTCCTTAGTTTTCCTACATTTCACTTCTCATTTTCCTCCAACCAGAGCCACTACCAAGGACCAAATGCCCCAAATCCACTGTGATCTGGCCCTCCCTCCTTGTGAAACTGTTCTCCCCTTTTCCCAGAGACTCCAGTAAACGGTGAGCATCTCTTTCTGGCTCTCCTTTCAGTAAGGTCACGTGGATAGTAGCAGACCACTGGTTAGGGTTGACAAGCTAAGAATCACGATGTTTGGACCAAAAACAGAGGGGAATTTAAGAGTGAGGGCCAGAAAGTGGATGATTTTTAGAGTCTGGAGGGAAACATAATTACAAACCCCATCCTCAACCCTCTCCCTGTCTGCCAGTCAGGTCTCTGGTAGCCAGAATCCTCTCAGTTCTACCCGCAGGAACCCTGCACACTTCTTCACCTCCCTTATCACTGGATTCTTTCCAACCCCACAACCCCACAGTCTAAAGACGATGCAACAGTTATTCACACCATTTCTTTGGGAACAGGTTTCACATTTCTATCCTCTCACTCACTCTTGGGGCTTGAACCTTCCACAGCTGAAGATGTGGCTCCCCTCCATTCATGCCTATTTCCAACTTTCCTCAGTTTTCCTACATTTCACTTCTCATTTTCCTCCAACCAGAGCCGCTATCCAAGGACCAAATGCCCCAAATCCACTGTGATCTGGCCCTCCCTCCTTGTGAAACTGTTCTCCCCTTTTCCCAGAGATTCCAGGTCCCTCTGAAATCTCCCATTCCTTCCTTCCTCGAAATAAAACTAACCCATAACCTCAAGAGAGTACAGTGAGTGAGGATTAAATCAAATACAGAGCCCTCCTCCATTCCCACAAAGATTAATAAGGTCACCAAGGTCAAATGCATCTGAAGAGTATAAAAATGACAGGCCCTGCTCCCAAAACCTAGACACTGGCAGCTAAGATCTGACCAGAGATGACCCAGGACAGGATGTTTATGTGTCGCCATGACTCTTCTCCAACCAAATGAGGCATGTGTCATGGTTATCAGATGGTTACACTGTGTGATTATGGCATAATAAGCCAATTTTTACAAAAACAACCACTACTGGTATAGATAGTGCTTTATTGTTTACATGTTCTCTCAATTAATCCTTGCCACAGCCCTGAGGTAGGTATTATTATCCCCACTTTACAGATGAGTAAGCCATTGTTCCAAGGTTAGATTACTTGCTGAAGATTCACACACTTATTTCAGCAAAGCCACCAATAATCACAACCCAGGGGGACTCTTGAGTAGTTCACGGGCTGCTGTCAAGGAAAGTAGAGCTGAAAACCTCAGCTGGGAAAGGCTGGACCATTTATGAGAGTTCAGGGTGGGTCCCTCACCAGGGATGAATGAGGCACACTCACAGGCCAAGACTGGAACTGAGCAGGAGGAGCCTAGAGCTCCTGGGAGTCGAGAAGAGGAGGAGGTCTTTACATTTGGTGAGAGCTGACGTGTCTTCAAATAGGCACAGGGCCCACCTTCCAAGGCATGGAGCAACAAGAAGGCATCCGGCAGCTGCCAGTCCAGAGGCTAGCCACAGGGCAAGTGTGGCAGGGCAGGAAGAGCTGCCCCTGCTTGGCACTGCTTCAGCCTGGCCAACACATGCTGACTTTCAGGCAGTGGTCCTTTACTTTTGTTAAGGCTTCAGAATCTGATGAGAGTCGTAACCCCTGCCCCCCGAGAAAAACACAGCCACACGTGTACAGACAGCATCTTGCATCTGGTTTTAGGGAGGCCGTGAATCTCAGGTGGAAATCCTGCTTCACAGCAAGGATGTCCTGAGTAAAGTCACCGAAACAAACGTATCTTTGTGCAGCTTGCATTTGCATGCCTGTTCCCATTTTGCTATCCCCTGATATTTAGACTGTTATGAAGTTTTAACAGAAGTCAAGGAGAGAGTTCTAGCCAGAGAAAGAGTAGCTGTGCATGGCAGTGGTGGCAGCCAGGAGGCAAAAACAAAGAGAGAGACAGGGTCATATGCACTATTCCACCCAGAAGACCGCTTCCGGAGTTTCTGTCTACTCAACAGAAGGGCTGTGAGAGGTGATGGAGACAGAGCAGTGGTTTTCTCCTTTCAGAAAGGAGAGCCATTCCTCACTGGTTACAAGGTCTAAAGTCCCGTAGGCACTGCCCTTACTCCAACCTGACCCCCTCAACATCCCATGACTACACCTGAGCATCGGGCCAGCCATCCACGCACGTGTGGCCAGGTATCTATGAACACCTGTGTATTTACACACGCTCTTTCACGGAAGAAGGAAAACTGGGATGGGGTAGATCTCAGGACAGAGATTGCATGTTGCAGTTTGGGGAGCATGCATTCCCCACAGAGAATCACATAAATTTCAAGAATCAGCAAAAGGAGTCAGGGCACATGAGCCCCCAAGCACTTCCACGGTTCCTCCTTCTGGCCAGGCAGGGCCCAACCCGAAAGCAACAGCGATGTCCTGGGCCAAAGCGCCAAACTAACAAGCCCAAGAGAGTGGGCTGAAAGGGTCACAAGGGTTGAGCGGGCAAGTGCAGGAAAAGTCCCGATTCACTGCAATAGCATTTCTGATCTCTCAGGGGAATCAGGCAGAGGCCTGGCCCTGAACCCATCCAGGCCGAGAGAGAGCAGACAGGGAAGTTGAAGTGACCATTCAAAGGACAAAGAAAACTCAAGAGGCCGTGGTGCCATTCCAGGCCCACTGACCCCAGCACCCCAGTGGCCATCCCATCCAGGGGCCACTCACGCACTGGTGCTTATTTGCCTGGCCCTAGATGGAGGTCTCTGTGCTGGTGGTTATTTGCCCGGCCCTAGATGGAGGTCTCATCGCAGGTGGCTAGAGGAGCCCCAGTTAGCCGAACGTGGGCTGGGCTGGGGCAGGGATCAAGCAGAAAGGGTGGAGAGAAGCCACCAAAGCCACTGCCCCTCTTGGCCAGGGCCAGGGGCAGCCGCTCATCTTCGGGAGAGGGAGAGGGAGGATCCTGGCTATAGCTTGTGGTACCAGACGGTGGGACCCCCAGGTCCAAGCCCACCTTGTCTCTAGCCAGAAGTTCCCTTTGTCGCTGTCGCTGCTGATGCCGGCCAATCAGGAGGAGAGTCAGGGATGCTGCGAGAACTCCCAGGAAGAAGCCTGCTAGCCCAGCCCCTATTGTGTGAGCCTGGCTCAAGGGGCCCCGCGGGGTGCCCCACACCAAGCTGTAAGCAGCCACCACGCGGGCTGCCCCGCCCTCCCGACACTCACAGGCATAAGCACCCATGGCCCCCGGGGATATCACCACTTCTAGCCCCTCCTGCCTGCGGGGGAGTGCAGTCACGCCGCTGGGCTGGCGCCACGCGCAGGATGCCCAGGCTGAGCTCGGGGAACACGGCAAGACCACGTGTGCAGCTGCAGCCACAGGAACTTCAAACACCACTGGGTGTTCTGGAGAGAAAGCAAAGGCACAAACGATGGTGAAGCTATAGGTTTGGGGTGACAGAAATGTGGGGTGATATGAGAAGGGGCCTTGGGGGACAAAGCCAAAAAGTGGATTCCCAAAGACAGTAAGGCTGCCATATCTCCAGGAGACAAGTTTTAAAGTAGGTCCAAAAAGGACTACTTTCTAGGCCCTTCCAGCCACTCCACCCATATTTCCCTAAACCATACAGACCTCCAGGCTCTTCAGGACACAAAGAAGAGACATCCGCTGACTCTATGTCTTGAACCAGCCTATAAAGAAGAAAACGCTTGATAAAACCAGTGTCAACATCCCCTCTACTCTCCTCGGTACCACTGAACGTTCACTTGCCAATTTCACCTCCCATCATCTCATAAATCACTTCTAGAATTATCAGTCAACATTCTCTTCATCCCTAAACTTTTCCTCAATACCTTTTAGATGCATGACATTTTCTACAAATTCTACAGATATTTCTATTTGTAGAATTCTACAAATATTTCTAGTAGTCGACAGAGAATTAAATCTGCACTAGGTCTGTCAGAAAGACATTTG
The DNA here is from genome assembly GCA_006408695.1 of Aepyceros melampus. Taxonomy (NCBI): domain Eukaryota; kingdom Metazoa; phylum Chordata; class Mammalia; order Artiodactyla; family Bovidae; genus Aepyceros; species Aepyceros melampus. Next base: position 55,629 of record SJXQ01009971.1, read on the forward strand.
GTGGGGTACTTTAAAAGAAACACAAGAGCCTTCCAAGAAGTACAGCTGGTTGTCCACAACCCCAAGATTTCTCTGGAAATCTCTGGTAAAAGATTTTTCTGTTAAGAGAAAAGCTTCTTTTCTATCACAATTAATCAAAATCCTGTTAGGATCAGTGAGATGACTGTCTATTTCATAAAACAGCTCAGCTAAAGCACATCTGTGGTTGTCACCAGCGCTCGGTACTGAATACAATGGGGATGAAATCACCTTGCAAGTGCATAAAAGTGTAAAGAGAAGGATTAAACCCAGGGGAGTATCAGCATTCAGAAACTAGCTGGAAGAAGAACCAGTAAGAGAGACATCTAGATAGGTTGAGAGAGGTAGGAAGGAAAACCAGGAGAATGTAGCATCATAGAAGGCAACTAGATAACGTTTCTCAAGGAAGGAAAGAGGGAGTGAAACCACTTCTAAGAGCACTTGTTAAATGAAAACAGAAGCGAATGGCAACATGCAAGTCAACCACAGGCAGGGCAGGTCCAGCGGGGATGAGGACAGACGGGCTGACAGATGGACACACAAGTGATATGAGCACACAAACCACACACACCACACAGGGCAACATTAACCCATGAGAAATAGACTCAGACGGATGGCTGGGCCAGAGCTGGGACACCAGGCAATGTAATAGCCACACTCACCCTCCATGCTCTCCAAGGTGGGCCACACACGCAGCTAGCCGAACGCTCCAGGCACAAGCAGGGTCTCGGGCCAAGACGCACTCTGAGCAGCTCTGCAGACGGCCACAGTTGGTTGTATTCACTTGTGTCACCTCAGTACGGGAGCCAACCAGGAGCCAGTTCTACAGAAAGGGGATGAGCAAGAGGAACGTGCCAGCTCTCTCAGACCTGAGGGTCACCAGCTGTCTCTGGATTCAGACATCTTCCCACCAGACTTGCCAAAATCTACAACTCACCTGATATAACTTCAGACTCTCAACTGGCTGAGGCTCTGGGAATAAGGCCAGATCCTCAAGGACACTGAGCTGGGCTCCAATCTGCACTGCTCGGTGGAGGTGTCCGTCCTCTAGGAAGCAGGCAAGGGGCGAGACAGCATAACATAACTGTACCTGTGCCTGAGACCCTGATTACCTGTATGCAGGGGACGCTCTCTGGCCACAGCCTGTGTGCACTGGATGGGCAACTAGCTGGGCTATTAAACATACCTGTCCCCAGATAGAGCACATCATACTCTTTCCCTGAAAGGCTGGGCACCCTGTGGGCCACAACTCTGAGATAGGCTGTATCGGTCGTGACCAGGAGGGGGCGGCCATCAACTGGAAACACTGGCCTGTCCATGAGTGGGTGGTCCCGGATGAAGGTGAGCACACGGTCAGGCAGGAAGAGTGATGAGCCAAACTGCTGGAGCTTCACGTTGTTGGTGATACACTAGAGGAAACACAGAATGCGTGACAAAGCTTCGCAGGGGCCAGGAAGTGTCTGTGGTGCTTAGCTGGACTCTTGTCCTAGTGGGGCAATTCAGTTCTTCACTGCCCCAGCCCCCTCACCTCTCCAGGCCTGGGCTGGGGTACGTCATTGTCCATGACAGGCAGTCCCCTGTTGCAGTCATGTTCAGCTCTCTGAAGGGACCATTCAGCACAGTCCGAATATCTTGGGGTCGGAAGGAACAGACAGCAGAGATGGCAGCCCCTTCCCTGGAAGAGTCACAGATTGGAGCCAGATATTTGGCAGGAACTCGGGGGAGGCAACTCAGCCCCCATCAAATGAGATGACCCATGAGAAACACACAGGGAGCTGTGTAGCCTGCCCCAGGACAGAGGGAGCAGGGTTCTGGGGAGAATCCACCCCACTCTGGAGGAGGCCGCACTGACACTGAACCAATCCCAGGTATCTTCCACCCTGTAACTCTCCATATCAGGAGCCCCTCACCACTGGGAGGAAAAGATGCCGTAAAAGACAGGGGTCCCTGCTCCACTCTCAGGTCGAAGAATGGCCACGTCCTGCAGGACACTCGAGGCCCGGCCATGCTCAGGCCCTGGACACAGCAGGTCAGCCTTTAGAAAGGTCGTCCATCTCTGCTGGAGGGTCTTCCGGCCCCCAAGATCGCCCTGGGATGACAAGCACGTGGGAAGTTCTCTTTAGAAGACCAACGTTAGGGAAGGACCATGAAGGCCAATACACACTCCCCCCAGACCCAGTCAAGATGCAGAGAAATGAAGGACAGACAGGGTAACTGAGGAGGACAATGCGATATGGGGCGGGCAGGGCCACACTGATGAGCGTGACCACGTCTATTGCACACGTGTAAGGAACTGCACTACCTGCTTCACGTAAGTTGCTTCCTTTAGTCCTCAGAACAGTACTTATTCTTGCCCAGAGTTACACAGGCAGTAAGCAGTGCAGCAAGGACTGGAACCCAGGTCTGTTTGTCAACAGTTCCTGCCTTTAACCTCTACAACTGCAGTGTCACACAGGGTAATAATGGGGTAACAGAGGCCAGAGCCTTTTCTCTCACATTCCTCAAGCTGCCAGCAAAGCAGTTAAGGCCCAGCAGAAAAGGAGACGGAAGAGAGACCCAAAGACAGAGACCAGAGGCAAAGACGGGCGGACAAGCGGAGCAGAAAACAAGGCAGAAGCTGGGACCAGGGGCTCACCGCACACACGCGAGCCACCCTCGGGACTTTAACGCGTTCGTAGGAATCAAACGCTCTGGAAACCTCCGTAAAGAAGAAGTAGATCTCATCGTCTCCATCTTCATCCCCCCACTCGGCTGGGCTCAAGGCCATGGCTGCAACAAAGGCTGGAGCTGGGGAGACCGGCGGCTTCAGATCCCACAGACACAGCCTGGGGCCGCCCAGCCTCCCCCGACTCTGTCCCCGGAGCAGGCCCCCTCTGCCCACCGTTAAGCCAGGATGGCAAGGTCTCTGTCCGGACCCAGTCCTCGGCGCGGCCCACAGCCCGAGAGATGATCGGCTCCGTCCCCAGGTAGTTCTTCACAGTGGCAGCGTAGAGGGCGCCCCCTGCAGGGTGACAGCGAGAAGACGGGCTGTCAGACTCCCTGAGGGAGCCTGCAGAAAGGGCCACAGGGGCAGAGGAGGGAGTAACAGCTGGGGCAAGAAGCCTCAAGGGCTGAGCACCCATGTGCCTGCCAGGCACTGCTGAGCACAGGGGGCATTATCTCACTTAAACAAAGTGTCCCAGGGCAGTAACAGGAACCAGGGTTTAGGGGAAAATGCTTTCATGTATAAGAAAGAATAAAAGCTATCCCTGTGGAAATCAAGATTTTTTGTTGGTCTGTTTCTTGTTGTCATTTTTAATGACTTTTCTGTTCTACAATATGCTAATTACATGATAACATTCCAGGAAGAGGTCTGCTCTGCAGCATGTTCCCATCTTGCTGAGCTCTCCCACGATGGGGAATGTCTAAAGGAACTCATGTTCTTTCTGAGCCATCAGTGGTGTACGCTGCCCTGGAACAAATCACGACTTTAGGGTATACTAGCATCATTTAGGGAACTGATAAAAATGCAGGTTCCTAAACGTGGGGCCCACAATTCTCACTCAGCAGAGTCAGGGATTGGCCCAAGAACTACATTTCAAACAAGCCGAGTTACTATGGTGTGGGCGACTCAAGACCTCACTTTGGAAAAACACCACCCAAGGGGTTTCTGGATGTTTCACAGCCAGCCACAGGAAGCGATGAGGAATCAGATCCTTTCTCCTGGTTCAGTGGCAGAGCAGAGGTGCTCTAGCGATGGTGGGGATTGGAGAAGTGAGAGATCACAGGCATTCTGGGAAGAAATGGAAGGTGCAGCTCTGTGGGCTGAATATAAGAACTATAGCCACTCTGATCAACACCACCAAAGGCTCGAACAAGAGTGGAGAGAACGACTTAGGGGATGAAAGAAGGTCACAAACCCCCTATTGGAGTTTTGAGTATTACAGGGACTCTGCAGAGAACAGAGAAGCATTCCTTCACCACCTACTACATGAGAGACACTGCGCTGGGTGCTTAGAACATCACTGCTCCCCCAAGAATTCCCAGTTGAGTCTAAAAGACAAACGTAACCAGATACCAGCATGCATGGGCTCCTAGATGTGTTGGGGAGCACAGAGGAGGACCCAGCCACATCTAACTAGGAGAACAGCATCTCAGAGGTCATGTCTCAGCTGGCTCTGAAGAATGAGCAATCTGCCAGGCAGAAGGACTTCAGAGAGAAGACAGGCAGGTGGGGAAGGGGGGGAGCCATGTTTGGGGATGTGGGGCACTCCCTGTGGCTGAAGCTCCCACAGGGCACAGGGCAAGTAAGCAAGTGATTGCTAGAGGTGCAGTGATAGGCACTCAATTGTGATGAATCTTCTCTGTATCACCAGGAAAATGTGGACTTTATCCTAAAGGTGAAGGTAAAACTGCAGAGATTTTCTTGAGGAGGAATGACATAACTAGTTTTGTTTTTTAGGAAGACAATGCTAATTAAAAGGGCCTTCTCACAGTATAAACTAATACAAAATTGTAAAGCAACTACACTCCAATAAAAATTAATTGAGGACTTCCCTGGCAGTCCAGTGCTTAAGAATCTGCCTGCCAGTGCAGGGGACATGAGTGCTATCCCTGGTCCGGAAAGATTCTGCATACCGCCACTTGCTACCACTAAAGTCATCACAACTCATGTCTGCGCACAGCAAGGAAAACCCAATTGTGATGAATCTTCTCTGTATCACCAGGAAAATGTGGCCTTTATCCTAAAGGTGAAGGTAAAACTGCAGAGATTTTCTTGAGGAGGAATGACATAACTAGTTTTGTTTTTTAGGAAGACAATGCTAATTAAAAGGGCCTTCTCACAGTAGAAACGAATACAAAATTGTAAAGCAACTACACTCCAATAAAAATTAATTGAGGACTTCCCTGGCAGTCCAGTGGTTAAGAATCTGCCTGCCAGTGCAGGGGACACGAGTGCTATCCCTGGTCCGGAAAGATTCTGCATACAGCCACTTGCTGCCACTAAAGTCATCACAACTCATGTCTGCGCACAGCAAGGAAAACCCAGAGCAGCCATTAAACAATTAATTAGCTTTTAAAAAGGACCTTCATACAGTCCTGGCAAGAATGAAGGAGGACTAAGACACAGCAGAGGAAAGAAAGAGGTTGGATTTGGGAGATATTTCTGAGGTTACAGCCCATTAACAAAATTTGAAAATCAAGTATGAGATGTGAAAGAATGTAGTGAGACAATGTCTCTAAGGTTTCCACCTATAAGATGGACAATAGGAGATGGTGATATTATGAACCAAGTGAAGATATGACGGAAGGCTCATAAAGGAGGTGGCCTGAGAGGAGGCGATTTCAGTTTTTGGATGCGCTAAGGTTGAAATGTCCGCTTGGAGCCACTGGAAGGCAATTGAACAGAAGGGTGTGGCCAACAGGACCAGAGTCAGGCAACCTGGGAGTCATGTTTAGGTCACTATGTAAACCTAAAAGCCAGGGAACAAGGGAGAAGAAAACCCTGGGGCACTGCCACTTGACAGCAGTTGAGAAGATCATGTCAAGGAGGCTAGAGAAGCAAGCAAGGCTGGAGTGCTGGAGGCTGGTGTCCAGAAACCCCAGCAAGAGCCACGGGGTCCTGCACACTGAGGGAGGCAGCAGAGGGCAGGGAAGCACCGCACCCCGGGCTCACAGATGCTCCTGTGAAGCTGCATGTCTCAGGCACTGAAATGATAACCGCTACACTTAAAAGGGGACGACCGAGGATGAGATGGCTGGATGGTATCACGGACTCAATGGACGCGAGTCTGAGTGAACTCCGGGAGTTGTTGATGGACAGGGAGGACTGGCGTGCTGCGATTCATGGAGTCGCAAAGAGTCGGACACACTGAGCGACTGAACTGAACTGAACACTTAAAAACACTTGATGCAGGGCAAAAAAAAAAAAAAAGGTGGGGGGTCAGGAGGTGGGAGGGGAGACTACACTATCACTCCAGCTTGTGAAAGGAATCCAAGCATTTTAGAGTCAGGAAGGGTTGGATTTGAACTCTGAATACTTATTAGTAGTATGATCTTAGGCAAATTATCCTTCCTAAGCCTCAGGTTCCTCAAATGTAGAATGTGGATAATACTGCCTTCCACTCAGAGCAGTAAAATAAAGTAAAAATAAAGTGTTAGTCACTAAGTCGTGTCCAGTTCTTTGCGATCCCGTGGACTGTAGCCCACCAGGCTCCTCTGTCCGTGGAATTCTCCAGGCAAGAATACTGGAGTGTGTTGCCATGCCCTTCTCCAGGGGATCTTCCTGACCCAGGGTTAGAACCCGGGTCTCCTGCGCTGCAAGCTGATTCTTTACCATCTGAGCCACCCTACTCAGAGCAGTGCTAACGGCTGAATGAGATAAACAGAAACCCAGGTGGGGCCTGGCGCACGGCTGGCACTCACCATGCGTCGGGTGCGGCAGCTTGTGAACCTTGGAGTAGCTTGCTTTACTGCCCTAAGGCAGGAGGCTACAACTATAAAATGGCATCCCATTTCCTTCCAGAGTGTTTCAGAAAGGAGAAAATAAGATTTGGGGCATAGCTTCTGGCAACTAAGGAGCAGCAAATAAAAAAATCTTCAGTAGTTCTGGGGGGCGGATAGGGGTGGGGGAGACGTTGATACAGAAGCCAGAACTGGAATGAAAATTTTTCTAAAAGCATTATATACGAAACACTTTAAAACCAAAATTCTGACAGAAGCTGTGTCATGGATACCCTGAGAATGGGGGAGATGTGGTGAAAGAGATAGCTATAAATATTTTGGAAGCATAACTTGATGTGTTTGAGGGAGAACAATAAAAAATATTGTGGAAACATTCAAAGACCACAGACAGCCATGCAGTGGACAGAGGTAAAGTCCCAAGACTTTCTAGGGATCAGTGGGGCAGCCAGCAACTCTGGAGCCTAGAACTGCGGAAGAGCACATTCACGCAGGGCGGAAGAGCAGAGGGCCACAGAGGGACCGCAGGAGGCAGCAGGCACTTTGGGAGGGCGCGGCAGGGCTTCAGGTGCTCTAAGAATACGGAGGGGTCTACAACACCAACGTCACACACACGCAGAGGAAAAGGAAGAGCAGCCTTCACAGTCACGGGGAAGGAGTCCACAGGAGCACACAGGATCACGTGCCCTGAATTTCCCGAAACAGTCCATTTCAAATATTCTATTGTACTGTTCATACAATAAAATATCTGTGTATGAGAAATTGTTTGGGAAATTATTACTGACCAGATCAAGCTAGTAAACATGAAAATACACATCTACTATATTGGCAAAAGATGATATGTCAAAGAGTGATGCCCAAAGTGCTGAATTCAGTGAACAAGGTAGTTGGAAAAAAAACACCAGGTGTAATTCAACCCTATTTTTTTAAAAAAATTATATATATATATATATATATCTTTAGTTGCAGGAAAGATTGAAGGAGTTAACAACTGTACAGTGTTATTGATGCTTGTTTCTGACTCATGAAATAACAAATAATTTTTATTTTCTCCTATTATTTTGTATTCACTGAATGTTTTCTGTAGTTAGCATCTTTTATTTTTATAAGTGAAGTCGTTCAGTCGTGTCCGACTCTTTGCGACCCGTGGACTGTAGCCCACCAAGCTCCTCTGTCCATGGGATTCTCCAGGCGAGAATACTGGAGTGGGTGGCCATTTCCTTCTCCAAACCTCCCCCCAAATTAAGATACTGTCATTTTGGAAATATGAGGAAAAAAAGATTGAAAGCCACAAAGATGAAGAATCACAGCCAAAGAAAGGTGACAATTATGTGCAGAAATAGGTCTCTACTTGCTCAGAGGTAAAGTCTGTGAACACAGACAGACCTCCCAGATATGTTAATAACTCAGCACCGACAGACTAGGATACAAGCCATGGCAGTGAATATTTCACACACCCTCGAGGCATTCAAATTTTAATTCTGGTATCAAAATGTCCACTTTTAAAGAAGGTTTATAATAAGAATTATCACTCCTTGGCTTTAAAAAGAGGGCTTTAAACATATCCTGTCCTGCCTTCTTCCTCTCTCTTTTCTTCTCATGGTCAGAGCTTTGCAGAGTAGACAGCTGGTGTGACTGTGTGTGTGGGTGGGTGTGTATGTGTGCATGCGCACGCTTAGTGGTTTTAGTCGTGTCCGACTCTGTTCAACCCTATGGACTGTAGCCTGACAAGTTCCTCTGTCCATGGGATTCTCCAGGCAAGGATAATGGAGTGGGTTGCCATGCCCTCCTCCAGGGGATCTTCCCGACCCAGAGACTGAACCGGCATCCCTTGCATATCCTGCATTGGCAGGTGGGTTCTTTACCACTAGCACCACCTGGGAAGCCCAGGATAGACTGTTACTGACCTAATATTCTCTATTTCCTTATCTAAGAATTATGCTAGATGGATACTTTTTAAAAGTCTATTATCAGGACATAATTATAGATCATTGGAGATGCAGTTTTTACCCTGCCTTTTCCTCTGCTGGTCATATAGGATTTCTCTAACTATCTTGTTTTGGTGTGTGAATGCTAGTCTCAGGGTACACACACTCATGGATTTAAGACATAAGCTTGACCCCAAAATGCAGGCAGCACCCAGTACATCTGGAACACATACAGGGCTCCTTGACTGATGCAGTAATCAAAAGATGCAATGAGACCAAAAGGAGAGAAGAAAAACAGGAGAAGAGTTCCCAAGAGAAAACAATAGCTCCCTTCTGCTCTTCTTCATAACAGCCCTGTTTATTATCGGATGTGACCGGGAGGGCCGAAGATGACAAATCACCTCCTCCAGCTTAGGTACCTTGGTGGGTGATGGCATGAATGCACTCACAGAAGGGGACACTGGTGGAGAAGGTGGGGGGGAGGTGAGTGAAGATGATGAGCTCGGTTTGGGACACGCTGATTCTGAGATTCCTGTGGGACATCTAATGGAGCTGTCTGGAAGGTAGCTAGATGTGTGGTCCGTAGCTCCAGACAGGACATGGGAGGCATCAGAATTTGGTGGAAACAGAATCTGTAGGGCTGGCTGAGATCACAATCACAGAGAATACAAGAGAAGAGGATCTTGGGAACCCCAACATTTAAAGGATGAACAGAAGACAGACCCTGCAAAGAAGACTGAGAAGGAATTGCTGATGATCTTAGGCTAACGTGAACATTACTGTCAAAATATTTGCATTTTTCCAAATTGGAATAGTGCAAATAGAGACATTGAGATTTTTTTTTTATCTCAGTGCAGTGCAGATAAATGTCAAATTTGAAGATAAGATTTCTGAGACTTTCCTGAAGAAATACAAGTACCACTAAACACATGAAAAGCTCTTGTGATCTAATAGAAATGCTAATCAAAAACATCAAATTGGACTCTGGAGAAAGTCACTGTTTTATGTTTATTAACTATTTTTGGTTATAGCTAACAGTGTAATGAAACAGACCCTCTCATCATTGCTGGTAGGACTAACTGAAGAGCAAATGTGGCCAAATCCATCAAGTACTATAAAAATTTTTTATATCCTTTGGCCCAGCAATCCTACTTTTTGGATTGACTAATGTAATTAATTGCTGTTGTTTAGTTGCCAAGTCACGTCCGACTCTTTTGTGACCCCATAGATTGTATCCACCAAGCTCCTCTGTCCATGGAATTTCCCAGGCAACTATACTGGAGTGGGTTGCCATTTCCTTCTCCAGGAGATCTTCCTGACTCAGGGATCGAACTCGTGTCTCCTGCATTAACAGGTGGGTTCTTTACCACTGAGCCACCTGGGAAGCCATGTAACTAATTAGATTCATGTAAAGGATTTACATAAAAATTTATATAAAATGATTCCTTATGCAGCATTATTTATAAAAGCAATATTTTAAAATCTGAATGTATAATTATATGGAAATAAATAACTGTACTATATTCATAGGATGAAAAAGTATGCAATCACTAAAAATATCAAATTTTGATAATTAAACAATTTCTATGATGATAAAATGCTCAGTATACAATACTAAGTGAAATATACATAATTCCAATTTATTATAAATGTACACATATTATATTTATAATATGTGTACGTACACACACAGAATAAAAGAAGATACTCCAAAATAATAATAGTGGTTCCCTGGTGAAAACTGAATTACAATCAGCTTTTTACTTTCTTCTTTATACATTTCTGTATTTTCTCAATTTCCCACAATGCACGTTGCAATTTTTATAATTTAAAATAAGAAATACTCCTGCCATCATAGTCTAATATTTTCACTACTAAGAGCTTTTACTTTTCTTTCAAAATACCTCTATTATCCTTAAAGACATTTGTATGACTCCTAACTGGGAATTTGGGTTCTAATTCTTAAATAATGTTGCCATTGTCTTCTATCTGCTATTTAATATGTTCAAAGCAGAGAGACAGTAGGGCACAACAGATCAGCATTAAAAGCCCCAGCTAAGTATCGGCACATGTCAGACCAAGAGAAAATTGCATCATAGCGCTATTCAGCACTTCAGAGGGAAGTACTTAATTTGTATATAGCTTTAAAGACTTTTCTTATAAAGTCATGCATAAGAAAAAAGCTTAATGCTAGATCTTACACTCAATTTTTGCTATTCATAAAATACTGTGCAATATTTAAATTAAAATGTAAATTGTCCACACTATTGACAATATGTATAAAATTGATAACTAATGAGAACATACTATATAGCAGAGGGAACTCTACTTAATGCACTGTGGTGACCTGAATGGGAAAGGGAGTCCAAAAGGGAGCAGATACATGTCTATGGCTGATTCATTTCACTGTACAATAGAAACTAGCACAACATTGTAAATCAACTATACTTCAATGAAAATTAATTTAAACAAAAAAACAAGTAATACAACTCCTTCCTGCTCTAATACCATACACTAGCCATCAGGCCAGGGACCCAGCAGAGTTTTGAAGGTTATATTGCCATCTCAATGCAGAAACTCCAAGCAAATGTCTTGTTTATTTTGAATAAACAGTTTTCATAGTTAAAAATTTTAATTGTCTAATATTTTATAATAAAGTTTGCAGCAACCTTAGTGAAGAAAGAAAAAACAGTATGATGAATGATGCTAAAAAGTCAACTGATTAGCTAGTTGGGGAAAATCAATTTTGATTCCCTTCTCATGCCATTTGAAAAATAAATTTCAAATAGATTAGAGCTAAAATGTTTGGGGAAAAATTTGGGAAGAAAATTTTACCTGCTCTCTAACTGAAGAAGGGTTTAACTTAAAATATATAATCACAAAAGAAAAGATGTAGATTGAAATACTAATACCTTACCTGAAAATTGGCCCAAGATCATGAGCAGAGGATTGGCCAAAGAAGAAATAAAAGTAAGCACTAAAACACGAAAAAATGTTTACCTTCACTAATATTCAAAGACACAAATCAAAGCAAGGTGCCATTTTTAGCCTCAAATCAGCAAAAAAGAAGTTTAATAACAACAAAATAGTACAGTGAAATTTATGTGAGAAAAAAAACTCATCTACCACTGATTTAGGGTGTAAATTGGTATACCCTTTCTAAAAACTCAATTAGCAACAGATAATGAGCTGTAAAATATTCACACCCTTTAATATAGCAATCCAATTACAGGAGTCTTAAAGAGACAATCTAAAATGAGGATAAAAATTTATGTACAAAAAGGTTCACTACAGTGTTACAGTGGTGATGGTTTAGTCGCTCAGTCATGTCCAACTCTTTGTGACCCCATGGACTGTAGCCCACCAGGCTCCTCCGTCCATGGGATTTTCCAGGCAAGAATTCCGGAGTGGGTTGCCACTTCCCTCGCCAGGGGATCTTCCCACTCAGGGATCAAACACAGATCTCCCACATTGCAGGCAAATTCTTTACCAACTGAGCCACTAGGGAAGCCCTTGGTGTTACAGACGAGTGTTATAGACAATAGTAAAACTTTGAACTGAGCTAAATCAATTTGAGAATAAGTTCATATAAATGATTTGGAATTGTTAAATCGCATATGCTCACAGGTTAAGTAAAATAATATCATTAAAATTTTTCTTCACAAGAATTTTTAGATTATATAGAAATGCCTATGCTATAAAGTCACTTTACAATATTCAAAATTATGTCCATGCAGCATGACATTTTAAAGTTTCATAATACACACACTCATACAATTTCTATTAACCTGCTTGTCTTAAACTATCATGAGAAAAATGGTTGTGTTCTCACTGAATTTGCAGAGTGTTCGTGGAGTGGTCTAACCTAATATACAGGCTATGCGGCATACAAACTGTTTACTTTGTGGCTACCAAAGAATTAGTCATTCTCCAGAAAAGCTTAGGTATAATCTGTGATAGAACCATTCAACACTTGAGCAACTGTATACGTATAACTTGTTCAAAGGAAGTAACAGAAGAAATTTATTTAATAGTCATTACTGATTCTTCTGAGCAACAAAGCACTGGCCAGCAAAATATACATGCATGAGTATATATGCGTGTGGACATAAAAAGGCTAAAAGGAAATATCCTAAAATACGAGCATGGTTTTCAGAGTAAAAATACTCTAGAACTCTGTTAATATGGTACTCACTAGGTATGAATGGCTATTTACATTTAAATCACAATTACATAGAATTTAATATTCTTCCCTTCAGTTGCACTAGTCACATTTCAAGGGCTCAACAGCCCATGTAGCCGGTGGCTACCATATTAGACAGCGAAGATACAGAACAATTCCATCATCATACAAAGTTCTTTTGAACTGTGCTGTTCTAAAAGATTTCTTATGTTCTTTATACTTTTTGCAAACTCATTATAATATGCATTCCTCTTCTACTGAGGAAAAAATGACTAAAAGAAATAAGGGTAACAAAGGAAACGTTCACAGTCTACTGTGAAGAGCAGACACATTCTCTAGAGAAAAGCAAGGGGAATGACAGTCTGTGGGGAAAAGCAGGACACAAGCACTCTGGGAAGAACAGGAAAAGCTAGAAAGAGATGTGGGGATAATAGACATTCCAAGGGAAGAAAGAAAGGACACGGAAATTCAAACAGCAGGGTGGGGAAGGAGGTGATTATAGCAAGAAGTCACAGGTGCTGGTCTCTCCCCACTCACCAGCCATCACAGCTGCTGACCGCTGAGCTGGCTCAAAAGGACATTTCCCCCGGCCACTCTCAATTCTTTCAACCTGCTGGAAACTGGACACATCCTACAGACCAGAAGGGGGCAATTGGTTTAGAGGTCATGGGGGAGTTCGTGGTGAGAATTACAAAGATGGTCAGATGAAGAAAAAACCCAATTCCCATTTATCTCTCATTCCCCTACTACCATCCCTGTATTCCCAGTCTGCTATTCCTGACTCCACCACCCATTCCTGTATTCCCTATCTCTGCCATCCCTCTTTTCATCAGTTTATTCCTCTTCCCTCAATTCCCATAGTACCTGACACCCACATGCTCTAATGAAGGAATCCCTAGGATGGCACTAGAAGAAAATGAGGGACTGAAAGGTAGATCTCTCTGAAATGCTGCTGAACTGCCAGCTTGACAACTGGCTGGAGGAAGTGCTATAGGATAAGGAGAACCAGGGAAGAAAGTAGGCCTCCCAAGGGTGGGAGCCCTTAGGAAGGATAAAGAAAAGTACAGGTTGATATAGGACCATCTGAAGCCCAGGGATCTAGAGAGAAGGGCCATCCTTCCCCTAATCCCACCCAACAAATAACAGACAGAACCAGAATCAAGGATAGACAGGAGGGAAGGGAATCTGCAAAATCAATGAAGAGCTGAAGCTCAGGTCAGAACCTGAAGATTTGGTGAGTAAGTAATTCCAGAGACTGACCTGGGTTGGGGGGTTTCAGGCGAGGGCAAGAGGTCTAAGAGTTGCACAGAGTCAGTCAGACAGTACCTTAGCTGAGCACCCAGCACTAAGGGAGGCTTTAAGATAACATCTAAAAATGAAAATCAGGGATGATTTCAACCTGGACTGGCAGGGAAGTTAAATGTGGCCAGTTAGGAATCAGTTATGACATGAAGTGCCAGCATGATATACCTACTCACAAACTAGGATGGCCATATGATGTTGCTGGAGCCTAATTACTGTGATGGTAGTGGGAGCAGCAACTCAGATCCACGTCTTCTGAGCATAAGTGTACCACTCGCCCATTCTGACTACTCATTTATTTGCTGCGGTTGGTAAACAGGGTTTTATTTTATTGAGAGAGGCTTGAAGAAGGTCTGTTAAAATCCGGTGTTATCTGATGTTCCCTCAAAGGGGACTGCTGTTATTTTTGTTTAGTCACGAGGTCATGTCTGACTCTTGCAACCCTACAGACTGTAATCTGCCAGACTCTTCTGTCCATGGGAATACTGGGTCGAGAATCTTCTGGAATAGAGGACCCCACAGAAGCACAGTCACCTACCCTGTGTGGCCCTGGGCACATTGCAGCTTGAAGAGAAAGATGACAGTTCAATGAGAGATTACCAAGATGTCTAGGCTCTCTGAACAGGGGGTTATTACCTGTGGCTATGGCCTGTCTTATTGCCTCCTTTTCTCCATACTGCCTAGCCTTGTCCCTAATTACTCTCCATACCCACCCCAGATTAATATTCCAAGACTATTAGTCACTGACTTGATAAATGCTTGAGTCAGAGAAAGACAAAAAAAAAAAAAAAAAAGGCTCACCACTGCCTCTTTATCCCAAACTACTACTTCTAATCAAACCTGGATCACCTGTTATTCCAGAAAACAATTCCTGAAACTACACCCTTACATTTCACCAAGGACTTTAAAAGGATCAGCTTTTTCTCAGTTCTCATTCTCTTTGATCTTTCTGCACTATTGAATACTTCCGATTCACTCCCTCCCTTGAAATGTTCTACTTCTTGACTCCCTTGAAATTCTGCCTCCTGGAGCCCCTCCTCCTATCGGTCATCTGCCTCCTTTGGTTGGTTCTCTGCTTTCTAAGCCTCTAATCATGTATCCTTAGTCATTTTCACATATTCCCTTCAAGATCTCATTAATTTTTCACATTTCTGCCCAGACTTTCTGTGCGAATCATTCCCCTCTCTAAAGCCTATGTCTTCCAAACTCTAGTCCATATTTGCACTTGACTGCTGGACTTACAAAGATGATCTATTAAAACTCAACATGTTAAAAACTCATCTTCTTCCAGTTTTCCCAAATGGCATCATTATAGTATCTAGGTTTATAGCCTTTGAGTAAGTGAGCCTATTAACTACATAGGTTATGATTACTGTATGTTCAAAGCGACATTTCATTAGGGTCTAAAAGGATAAGACCACTCTACCACATTATCTGAATGTTGAGATTCTTCATTACATCATCATGCATCAGTCGGCAGTCTTATCAGCATCAGCTGGGATGAAGGCAAGTCCCTCAAGTTGAAAGCCAGAGCTACGTAGGCAGGCTTTCATTAATCTGTGGGGTTGGAACCCATCCTTTGACTTTGGCCAACAAGAATGCAAGACATATAAAGGACCTTTCCTAAAAGATTAGGGGTGAGGGATAGAGGGGAGGTGATCCCTGTTACATGAAACAAATCAAATGTCACATAAGACTGAAGCCGCCTAAGGTCTCCTCTTAGGGTGCAGGCTGGATTAGAAGGACAGGGTAGTGGAGCTGAGCCAGACTAACCCTAGGTTTGAATTTTGGCTGTGCCTTGGCCAGCATTATCTCTGACTTTTACCTAACTTCCTGGAACTTCTGTTTCATTCATGTAAATTGGAAATAAATACTATCATGATGTGCTATCACTATCATAATAAATAAATATCATGATATGGTGATAAGAATTAATCTCATCTGTGAATGTAACAAGTATCTAGCACCAAGCCTGAACAGAGTAGACACTCAGTTAAATTGCAATTCTTCTCACTGTAGTTGGTGCTGCTCTTTTAAGTCTAAAATTTATCTTTGTTAATCGCTGGAGCTCTCTCAACAAAACAAATTAAAATATTTTCCTCCATGTCTAATGAGCTGTCACTGAAGGGAAGCACTCCACATTTTTAGAGCTGGCAGGTCCTATGCTTCCTTTTATAATAACCTTCATTCTTCTGAGCAGTCAACTCTGAGCAAGTGTTATGGCTGGATCAGCTAGTCAAAGCTCTCAGATAATAGTTATACACAGTCTCAAAGTCATCCATGTGGGACATGAGAAGTTCAGCACTAAGGATAAGGCAAGAAATTGCTCAAGCAGATGGGGATTGCCAGGTAGCAGGATAAGACAGGTAAAGGCAGAAGAGAGAATTCAAGGAGTCCAGAGAGCAGTCTTGGGATGCTTAAAGAGTTAGCACAGTTGCTAGTTGTGACTTTATTTTCCTATAAACAACTCTTGATTAAAGGATGATCCTTCATTTCATGAGCTTGCTGGATAGGAGGGTTCAGAAAAAGAGCTGAAAGTCATAGGAGTGCAGACCACAGGCCCCTAGCTTCACTCTTGGTTGCTGATTTTCCTCAAAAAAAAAAAAAGGACAAGGGTACAAGTCACACCAATCCTGACAGGTAAGTCCAGAACATTTTCTGTCTAGATACTTATGTAACAACCATTAAAGCCAAAGAAGAACAGAAGGCCCTGTGCAACCAGCTTGGAGTGACTGCACCATCTGTAAACCACGGCTCTGGTATTCACATCCATGGGCTTCCTGATCCTATATATACTGGGAAAAGACAAATACGGCAATGGCTGTGCCACTGCTACTTTTGGGAGCTTCATGAGAACCACAGGGAAACTAGATTCTCAATGTTACCTGAAGGGATAAAAAGACTGTCAACATCATTCTGAACTGGGAAACCTTCCCAGGATGAGGGAACTAGCCATACCTTAACAGAGAATCTATCACCAGCATGATGAAAATAACTCAACATAAGCCCAACTCCCTCTAGGGAGAGCTCAGAGGGACTGACTAAGGCATCAAATATATACAATTAGAGCATGCTTAAGTCAAAAATACAAGGATGACATTTAACAAAGAGGTTTCAATGTATATGCTGAGTAGACCCATGTGGCAAAGACTACTGAAGACTGCAGAAGGATCAAGTCAAGATCTACCATTAATGACCACGGTCAGGAAAGGGAACTGTTGCCCTTCCTCCTACCCCTGCAGAAAGGGAAGTGTCCAGTAACATGAAGGATATTTGAGGCTTTTGATGCATTTCAGGGACTGATCACAAATGTGTGCTGCCAGAATAACAGTACTTGACTACCAGGTAACTGGTGGGAAAAGGTGAAGGGTCAAAAACATTAAAACCCTTCCTAAGATGTCACCAACCCCAGGGGCTTTTGAGGCCATGGCCAATCTACATGTTATTAGAGGTATCCATGTCCCAAGCCTGCCTGGGTTTGAGGTTGGAGATGCCCAGGGCTTTAGCAGCAATGAAGAGGATTAAGAAGAAAACATCATTGACAGACTGCCCACCTTGAAGGCAAGATCCAGAGTATGAGGCCAACATGTCCTACATTAGTGGACAGTGACCTCAGAAGCCGGGAGAGCAAAGAGTCAGAGGTTGACAGCGGAGGTGGGAGAAAGTGGTGAAAGTCGATTACATGCCGTGGGAGGAAGACATGGGTACAGACAGTGCTGTTTGAGAAACGGACCCAGGTTACTTGGACAAAGCAGGCACAGGGCAAGGAAACCGTGAATCACTGGCCTCTGAAGTTTCTCCCCTCAGCCCAGCTAGCATCCTCACTTCCTTCACCATCCCACTACGTCCCTCCTTATGCTTCGTATTCCTCACCTTCTACAGACAACCTCCCTCCCCCTCCCTTTCAAACCCTCCTTCGGTGGACAAAGGCTCTACCCTATGAGGGCATCCTTCACCCACAATGTTTATCATGCACAAGGGTTGCCTTAAGCATGACCCCTGTCACAGTTGCTCACAGAAGACCCCTCCCATCCGCCCACCCCTGTCACTCACAATAACCCCGCACTTCGGATCAAAAGCGAAGGTGCCACAAGTGAGGAGGTGAGAGGCATTGGCAATGGCGAGAATCTGGACAAAATTGTGACATTCGTCCTAGGGGTCAGAGATGGTTAGAATCAGAAGCAGCAGGTACAAGGAAAGGTAGGGTTAGGACGGTTATATGCAGCTCTGGGTATGGTGTTAGAGTCCTTGCCTGGGTCCCTGGGATGGGAGCATTATGGAGGGCTGGACCAAGGCCTCAGCTGACACCCAGGACAGGGCCTGGATGTATACCTACCTCCTTCTTGCCTTTCTTCCTACAGTTCTGTCTGTGGGCCTCAGGCACCATCCAGTCAATCTAGAAAGGAATAGTGACCATTTCCCCCACGTTCTCACCCAAATCCCTCCCAAATCAGGGCAGGTGACACAATTCTACAACCTCTGTCAACTTGGGAACTTCAGAGACAGAACCCCCTCTCCCAACCACAGAGCACTGCTTTTCATACTGGAGGTCTCCACCCATTAATGAGCAGTGAAATCTCAACCAACATTTTTAATGAAATAGAATACATCAGAATGTACCACATGTAGGAGAGTAAATATTGTTTCAAAAGTTTTCTTTCAGTACATACTTTGTGCACTGGGTCAAAATGTACCAGATATTTCTTACTAAGGGATGATCAAAACAGTCTGAAAGCTATTGCTCTAGAGTAATGTGATGTTAATGATTCCCCTGCCCACTGCCACCTGAACCCTGGTCACTGTGGCCTCCTCCGTGTCATCATGAACCTCTGTCCTAGCCTCTGCAATCACCATGACCCCCCCAATTACCCTCAGCTGAAACAATGAAGTTGATTATCTACCCTTATTCTTTTCCACCCAGCATTCCCCCTCCTACCACAATACCCTCCCTCATATGCCATAAAACCAAGGACCCAATCACATGCTCTGGAATCTGAGGTCCTCCCCACTCTCATCTCTCACCCTTCGAGGTCTCTCCCCTGAAAAGGGCAGGGATACAGCGAGGATCGTGTCCCGGGCGCCGACATAAAGCATGTGAGAAGCAGGATCCACAAGGAGAACTGAGTAATTGTATGTCTGAGGGACGCTGAACCGGGTGAGATAGGAGTCAGCCTCTAGCAGGAACAGAGAATGAGAGTGAAATGCGATATCAGCCATCATTTTGTAACAGTTAAGTCCACAAGAGCAAAGCCAAAGGGGCCAATTTTTTGCTTTCTTCCAAGACCATTTATTTAGCAGCCTTAAGGGCTAAAACAACCATCTAATTTCCTCAGGGACAGATAACTGATGAGGCACACAATAAAGTATGCTTTTTCTATAAAACAGTTTATTAAAACAGCATAAATATTAAGTCTATTTAATATTGGGTTGGCCAAAAAGTTCATTTGGGTTCCCCTAAGCTGGTTATGAAAAACCCAAATGAACTTTTTGGCCAACTCAATATTTATTTCCATTCATAGCAACACGATACATAATTGAAAATACCCTTAGAAGGTATGAGTACTTTCCTCTCTAAATCTCCTTTTTTTTTAAAAAAAATAATTAATTGTTGTTCTGTCGCTAGGTCGACTCTGCCACCGCATGGACTGCAGCACTCCAGGCCTCTGTCCCTCACCGTCTCCCAGAGTTCACCTAAGTTCCTGTCCATTGAATCTGTGATGCTATCCAACGATCTCATTCTCTGCCGCCCTCTACTCCTCCTTCTTCTCTTGCCTTCAATCTTTCCCAGCATCAGTCTTTTCCAATGAGTCAGCTATTCGCATCAGGTGCAATCTATTGTTACTTAATAGTAACTTCTTTTTACTTAGAAGGGAAATGTCTCGCTCTTCTCACAAACACATTAGTAGACAATTTCCTCTCTCTCCCACCACCCTTGATCCCAACCTGATTCTACACAAAGAAGCAGACAGTAGCGTGGACAAGAACAGAATGTGCTTCAGAAATAGATTCTACCCACAGTTTCAGCCCAAGTTTAAATGTGGCTCTTTCTCTTACCAGGTATCTGATCTTGAGTATGTTACCTGCCTGCTCTGAGCATCACTTTGCTCATCTATAAACACCACCATCCAGTGTTATTGGGAATCAAACGAGATAACCTATGATAGTGGAAGCATCTGACACATACTACGTATTTCACAAATTGTTCCTTTCTTCCACCCTTAAGCATGTGTTCTGTCTGGGCCAAATCTAAACATGTATCAGCATTCAAAACTCTGATCTAGGGCTTCCCTGGTGGTTCAGTGGAAAGAATCCACCTACCAATGCAGGGGATCCAGGTTTGATCCCTGGTCCAGGAAGATTCCACATGCCATGGAGCAATTAAGCCCCATGCACAATTCCTGAAGCCCACAGGCCCTAGAGTCTGTGCTCCACAACAAGAGAAGCCACCACAATGAGAAGACTATGCACGGCAACAGAGTGACCCTTACTCGCTGCAACTAGCGAAAGCCCACACACAGCAAGAGACGCAGTGCAATCAAAAAATAAAGTAGATAATTAATTAATTTTAAAACCCTGATCTATTTAAAGATTATAACAAATAAGATGAATTTACCTTCTTTGCTCAATCTCTGGCTCTGGGGCCCTGAATTAATACAGCTCTGCTCTACCTGCTTCATCTGCTCAGCTATCTTCAAGAGTGGTAGAATGGCCGTGCAGTCTTATATGTCCTGATTGGAGCCCCACACACCCCATCTTCCCATACCCATACTCATATCTGTGCTGTATCCTGCCTACTATCCCACGCTTACTATTAGCCCCAGATCACCCAACCACCCTCAAATCCCCAACTCTGCCTCAGCTTGTCATATGGATTCCTGGATATGAGCCCAACCTGGCAACCTCAATGCCATGCTGTGGCTATTGCTCCAACAGAAACTGAAACCCAGGCTCTGATCACAACTTTGTCTTCTGGATTCATAGCATCCCTATATGTCACTGGTCTGAAATGACACAGTAATTTAGAAAACTCTATTACCCGGTTGTGAGTTTTTCCCAACAGGTTGTACTCTTGGTTTCACTGGTTCTGTCTGTACAAGGTGCTAACGCTCAGGGCCCACTGCGAAAAACACTAGGTTAATGGCCACACTCATGCCCAACTCGGCAAAGAGCCTTTAACGTCTTTAAATCACTCCAGTGATCACTTTTAACCTCATGGCATCCCTTGGCTTCTTTCACATCTTTTGAAAGGACATCTCCCTCCTCCTTTTCTCCCTTCTGAAGATTTTAAAAACCATTTAAGCAGAATTTTAAATCAACTCATTGAATGTTTCCCAGCACTCAATCTAGGGCATGGATAGAGGAACACCCAGGAAGTTAGGAGGGTTGTGTTGGATCAGATAATGAGAGACCAGGAGTTGGTGTCAGAGATGAAAGGGCTGCAAGTGGGTTAGGGATATTAGGGCCATGAGTCCGACAAAAGGCTCGGAGGAGGTTAGAACTGAGGATAAGGGAATGAACTTGAAAAGTGGGCAGGTGTAAATGCTAAGCTGGCAATCAGAAGGATGCGTGTTTGGAGTAGTATGAAAGATCGATGGGTTTGATAGCTGGATGGTCGTCAGGCTAGCATGACGGAAACAAGTACAAGTGAGGAAAGAGGGGAATAAGGGAGAGGAAACAGTCTCCGGCAACCCCCATTCCCCTCCCTGGGCCTCGGAGTCTGCGTCTACACTGTGAGAGGCGGCTGCATAAATAAGGGAGAGCGGGAGCCGCCTGGGCGTGTCGTAGGAGCCCAGTCGCCGGGTCGGGTGGAGTGGCACCACGTGGGGGTCCCGCCTGCATTTGGGCGAGGCACGGGCAGCGAAGGAAGCCGTGGGCCGAGCTGGGGGGGCGCGGGGTGCTGCCCGGGTGAGACCGGCAAGTGGGTTTGGGTACCTGCAGGCGGGATCTGGGCCGGGAGCCAAGGGCTAAGGGCGAGGGCGCCAGCGCCTTACCGGAGATAGGAAGCGAGATCCTGGGGACCGAATGTGGGACGCGGCCACACACCGGGCCTCTCAGCAACGCCAGCAGCAACAGCAGAAATAAGGGCGAGGTCCGAGAGGGCCGCAGGCGCGGGAGGAGCCGCGCGACAGAGCCCGGCATTTTTGCCACCTCCTGGCCGCCGGGGTGTGGCGCGCCCCGCAGCCTCGCTCAGCAGCTGAACAGCCACCAGCCTGGGCCCACTCGGTTCCCCTTGGTTCGGTTGGGGCTGCGGCTGCCGGTCACAAAGCAACCTGGCTCCACCCCTTCAAGAAGAGACCAATGATTGGGTTAATTTTCTCCTCCCCCAAAGGGGTTGCGTGGAAGAGGCTGACTAAGAGAAAAAATCCAACCCAGACAGAGGGAGAGCTACACCCAGGGTTAGGTGGGAGGTCTACCTCCGAATTGGGCTGGACTTGTCATTCCAGGACCCCCAGTGACAGATTGCAAAGGCTCTGCAACCTAGAAGAAATAGACAAATTCCTAGAAATCTACAATATTCTAAGAGTAAACAGGAAGAAATAGAAAACATGAACAGATCAATTATGTAATGAAACTGAATCAGTAATAAAACAACTCCTACAAAACAAAAGTCTAGGACAAAATGGCTTCCTTCTACCAAACATTTAGAGAAGAGTTAACAGAAGTCTAGGACCAAATGGCTTCACAGGAGAGTCTACCAAACATTTAGAGAAGAGTTAACACCTATGCTTTTCAAACCAGTTAAAAAAAATTTCAGAGGAAGAAATGCTTTCAAATTCATTCTACAAAGCAGGCATCACCCTGATACCAAAACCAGAGAAAGATATCACAAAAAAATGAGAAAATTATAGGCCAATATCACTGATGAACATAGATACAAAAATCCTCAGTAAAATAATAGGAAACTAAATTCAATAATACATTAAAAGGCTCATTGCCATGATCAACTGGGATTCAGTTCTCACAACTTAAACAATGTGATACACCAGATTCACAAACTGAAGAATAAAAGTCATATGATCATCTCATACAGAAAAAGTTTTAACCAAAGTAAACATCTATTCAGATAAAAACTCATCAAAAAGAATACATTAATAAATAAAATAAAAACTAAAAAATAATTTTTAAAAACTCATCAAAATGAATATAGAGGGAACAAATCTCAACATAATAAAGGCCATATATGATAAGCCCACCTTTATGTTTCAGTAAAGTTTCAGGACACAAAATTAGTATACAGAAACAATTGCATTTTTATACACTAAGAACTATAGTAAGTCCACTACATATGAACAAGTTCAGTTCCAAGAACATGTTCATAAGTCCACTTTATTCATTCAGAAGACATACAGATGGTCAACAGGGACATGAAAGATGGTCAAGGCTATTAATATCAGGGAAATGCAAATTGAAATCACAATGAGATGTCACCTCACATCTGTCATTATGGCTATTATCAAAAGGACAAGAAATAATGTTTGGCAAGGGTGTGGAGAAAAGGGAACCCTCATACACTGATGGTGGGAATTTAAATTGGTGCAGGCACTATGGAAACCAGCACGGAGACTCCTCGACAAATCATAAATAGAACTACCATAGGATTCAGGAATTCCACTCCTGAATATTTGTCTGAAGAAAATGAAAACACTGATTAGAAAAGATACATGCATCTCTATGTTCACTACAGCATTATTTACAATAGCCAAGATACAGAAGCAATCCAAGAGCCCATCAATAGATGAATGGATAAAGCAGATGTCATATACGTGTATGTACAAACATATATGCACATATATGGGGCTTCCCAGGTGGTGCTAGTGGTAAAGAACCTGCCTGCCAATGCAGTAGATGTAAGAGACCTGGGTCTGATCCCTGGATCAGGAAGAGTCCCTCTGGAGGAGGGCATGGCCACCCACTCCAGTACTCTTGCCTGGAGAATCCCACGGACATAGGAGCCTGGGGGGCTACAGTCCACTGGGTCGCACAGAGTCGGACACGACTGAAGCGGTTTAGCACGCACACACACAATCATGCACACATATACAACAGAATACTGCTCAACCACTAAATTAATGAAATCTCACCACTTGCAACAACATGGTTGCACCTAGAAAGTGTTAGGCTAAAGTGAAATGAGTCAGACAGTTACAATATTTTACGATTTCACTTATATGTGGAACCTAAAAAACAAAACGAACTGTCAACCATAACGAAACAGAGTATAGACAGAACAATGGAATGAAATCGGTGAGGGAGAGTAACAGGTACAAACTTCTGTTGCAAAATAAATTAGTTACAGGTATGAAATGCACAGTGTGGAAATATAGTCAGTAACTATGTGATATCTTTGTACAGTGATAAAAGTAACGCACTGTGATATTCAGTTTGAAATGTTAGAAATACCAAATCACTATGCTGTCTAACAGGAACTAACATAATTTTAAAGGTCAATTATACTTCAAAAACACAGGAAAAAAACTCAGAGTAAAGAGATCAGATCTGTGGTTACCACAGACAGGCAGGTTGGGGTGGATGAAGGCAATCAAAAAGTACAAAATCCCAGTTATAATATAAATAAGTACTAGAGATATAATGTACAATGTAAATAACACTGCTGTATGTTATATATGGAAGTTGTTAAAGAGCGTAAATCCTAAGAGGTCTCATCACAAGAAAAACTGTGCTGTTTTTTTAAAAATTGCGTATCTATGTGAGATGATGGATATTCAGTAAATTTATTGTGGTAAGCCTTTCGTGATATATGCAAGTTAAAGCATTATGCTGTACACCTTAATCGTATACAGTACTGGATGCCAATCACATATCTCAATAAAGTTGGAAGAAAAAGAGTGACAGAGCCAATGAGTGAACCCAGGAATAAGACTGGGATACCGCTGGAGTTTCATGAGGTAGGACTAGCTTGAGGAAGTGTTGGGTTTGGCATAATATCCGCAACACAAATCCAAAACTCTACCTAAGCGCCAAAGAAGAGCTCTTAACCCTGGTGCAGCCTTGAAGACTGCGATCCCAAAGAGCAGCCGCAAGCGGACCCTGAGGAGGCGTCAGCAGTGAGCCGCCCAGCCGGAGGGGGGCGCCCTCAGAAGCGGTGGAGCACGCCCACGGCCGGAAGGGGGCGGTAGCCGGGTCTTTGCCTTCACGAAGTCGGGGTTCTCTGCAGCTGTGGGAACAGGGTAGAGGACCAAAAGCCGGGAGCCGGGTTGCCGGCAGCGCCTCGCAGGAAAGGCTTGGGCTGAGCTCGGGCCTGCCCTCACGGGGTGTCGCAGGCAGACCCGGTCAGCTGCCAGGGAAGCCTGCCGCCCGGAGGCCCAGGTCAGACGGGGTCTGAAGCCGCCTGCCGCTCGCGGGTCTGACAGGGCGGGCAGAGCCGAGCCGCCGCCTCGCTGACCCTCCCGCGCTGGGGGCTAGGCGGCCAGTCGGGCAGGCCGCGTAGGTGCCCTGCTGACAGCCCAAGACACTGTGAGTGGGAGGGGGGCAGGAAAATAATATATTAACTTCTTGTAAATCAATAGGAAACAGTGAAACCTTTGGGTCAAAGGGGTTCGGTTTGGTTTGGTTTTTCTTACAAGGGTCGGGGAATGAAATTTGAGGGCCTACGAAAATGTTTAATTTTTTTTCTTTTAAATGCTGCTGCTGCTAAGTCGCTTCAGTCATGTCCAACTCGGTGCGACCCCATAGACGGCAGCCCACCAGGCTCCGCCATCCCTGGGATTTTCCAGGCAAGAGTACTGGAGTGGGTTGCCATTGCCTTCTCTGTCTTTTAAATGAGGGTTCACGAAAGCAAAGGTGCTTAGGATCATGAAATTTTTAATGCAGCCCAGGGGGAGGGAGAACTATTGACTCATAACACATAAAGTGTCCAATATAGAAGTTACAGGTGCTTTTATAGGGATTTATTAAAGGGTCCTAAGCTATAAAGACCTGAAGTTTGAGACCTAACGGATGAGTAGCGTTAAGGAGGGGACTACTCAAAAGAGAATATCCAAGGGCAGGATCCAGAGCAAGGGGCCAACCGCCTTGGGGAGGTGAAGGGTGCGGGCAAGGGCAAGGAGGGTGGAGCAGGGGAAGGGGTTGGCAGGGTGTCTCATGGTATGAAGACAGAGAGTTGGGAGGAAGATGCCTGCAGAATTTTGGAGCCAGGGTAGGGATTTCAGATTTTGTTCCAAGTGTATGTGGAGGCCATTGAAAGGTTTTTTGGTAAGGGAGTAACTTGATGGCTTTTGGTGGTTCAAGGCCCAGATTTAACCTGTTTACAGAGGAACATCAATAAGTGGGCATTCTTGTCAAAAGTGGAGAATATAGGATAAGATAGGAAGTAGTCAGATGCTGCTTAGAACCATGCCCAAATGCATTAGAAGCATTAATTTATCGCGTTTGATGATACAAGGAAGAAAGCTACCTTTTACTTCATTTAAAGAACGTATTGGAATTGTACAGTCTAAAAATGACTATGGGGTGGGGTGATGAATTGGGAGATTGGGATTGACATATATACACTATTGATACTCTGTATATAGTAGATAACTATTGAGAACCTGATGTGAAGAGCAGACTCATTGGAAAAGACCCTGACGCTGGGAAAGATTGAGGGCAGGAAGAGAAGGGGGTGACCCAGGATGAGATGGTTGGATGGCATGATGGACTTAATGGACATGAGTTTGAGCAAACTCTGGGAGAGCGTGGAGGACAGGGAAGCCTGGCGTGCTGCAGTCCGTGGGGTTGCAAAGAGTTGGACACAACTGAACAGCAAGAATCTAGCACACTTGATCTAGCACACAAAAGAGCGCGTCTAACTCTTTTGCAACCCCATGGACTGTATCCCACCAGTCTCCTCTGTCCATGGGATTTCCCAGGCAAGAATATTGAGTGGGTTGCCATTTCCTTCTCCAGGGGATCTTTTCAACCCAGAGATTAAATCCACACTCCTTCCTTTGTTGTTCAGTCACTAAGTTAGTCCGATTCTTTGCGACCGCATGGACTGCAGCACACCAGGCTCTGCTCAAACTCAGATCCATTAAGTCGGTGATGCCAGCCAACCATCTCATCTTCTATCAACCCCGTCTCCTCCTGCCCACAATCTTCCTCAGCATCAGGGTCTTTTTCAATGAGTCAGCTCCTCACATCAGGTGGCCGAAGTATTGGAGCTTCAGTTTTAGCATCAGTCCTTCCAGTGAATATTGAGTCATTTTTCTTGGCAAGTGGATTCTCTACCACTCAGCCACCTGGGAAGCCCATCTCTAAGAATAAAATTTAATAAAAGATGAGAGCTTTGGGGAAAATTACGAAATTATAAAATCTGTATATTCTTTTAGATTTTCTGTATGAACAATCAATCATTCATCTTGGCAAACAATGACAGTTTTATTTCTTCCATTGCAGTGCCTTTTTTTAAAATGTGACAAGTTTATTTGTCTTGCCTTATTGCTACCTTCACTACTGTGTGAAGTGATGATAGCAGCCTCCTTGTCTTGGAAAACTTTCAGCATCAACATTAAGAACTGTATTTTCTTGTTTTTATAAACATTTTATCAGATTATTCCTGTTGTCTACTCCTAGTTTACTGAGGTTGATTCTTTTCATGTATGAATGTTGTTTTCCTGCACCTATTGAGATGATCACATAATATTTAATCTTTTAATGTGATGAATTACAGTGACTTTTTCTAATGTTATGTCAACCTTATGTTCTTGAGATAAACCCAGCTTGGTTATGATGTGTTATTCCTTTTATATATTGATTTTTTCAATTTGCTTAGGATTCTTACATCTAAGTTCATGGATGAGATCGTCCTATAATTTTTTTTCTTATAAAAAATAATCTGATTTGGGTATGAAAAATTATGCTAACCTACTAAAATGAGTGGTGTTCTCCTGTGCTCTGCAAGAATCTGTTTGAAATTCTTGATCTTTGAGAGTAATATGGAATTCATCAGTGGAATTATGTGGTCCTGTAGTTTACTTCACGGGAACATAATTGACTACCAATTACATTTTTTCACTGGTTATAAACTATTTATGTTTTTTAAATTTCTTTTTGATTTAGTGTTTGTTAAATATGGTGGTTTCCTAGAAATTTGTCCATTTTATTAAACTTACTGGTATAAAGTTGTTCATTATATCCTTTTGTGACCTTTTCCATGTTTGAGTATTTGTAATGATGTTCCCTTCTTGTTTGTTCCAAATTTTCATTTGTTCGCCTTTCCAAATCTGAGCCCTGGGGATAAGTGTAAGTAGCCAGCAAAGAAAAAAGGCAGGGCTGTTGCAGGTAGAGAAAACAGCATGAGCAAAGGCACTGAAGTTGATGGTATACTTGGTTTTATTTCAGTGAAAAATTTGAGGTAAAGAATAGCCTCCAATAAGACTGAAGATCAAATCATAAAGGGTTTTGAGTGAGTCTTGGAGGGTGAAAATGTAGTTATATTTTTCATTTTTAAGAATTACTATGTACAAAATAAACACTTTGCTAGCTCTGATATATAGAATTGGTGATTTCTCTATCCTTGGGAAGCTCACAATACAGTGGGAGAGGCAGTCAGGGAGACAAATTATACAACAGTACAATGCCAGTAAAGAAACAAAGTTCATGAGGGCAGATAGCTTACATTGAGACTGTAGTTTGACTTTTTTGATTAGTTCCATTCAACATTGCTAATCATCCTCAGCCTTACATTACAGGCAAACATCTAGATACCTTGGCAGCTGTTAAGATTAGGATAGCCTAGAGAAACTTGAGGAGAAGGCAATGGCACTCCACTCCAGTACTCTTACCAGGCAAATCCCATGGACAGAGGAGCCTGCTGGGCTGCAGTCCACGGGGTTGCTGAGGGTCAGACACGACTGAGCAACTTCACTTTCACTTTTCACTTTCATGCATTGGAGAAGGAAATGGCAACCCACTCCAGTGTTCTTGAATGGAGAATCACAGGGACGGGGAAGCCTGGTGGGCTGCCATCTCTGGGGTTGCACAGAGTCGGACACGACTGAATCGACTTAGCAGGAGCAGCAGAGAAACTTGAGTCATCACCTGGTTTGACTTCTTTCTGAGCTTAGCCTGCTAGATCAGTGTTCATTGTTTCAACCTTCAGTTTTATGAAAACCAGTGATTTCTCTTTTCTTCCTTACAGGTGTAGAGAATATCTCAGTGGTGGCTACAGTTCCACCTCTGGTCTGGCTGCCATGTATCATGGGCAAATAGCTAGTAAAAGGCCCTCTAATCCCACACAAATGTACCAGCAACCTCCAAGGCTTCTCATTGTGCATATTGCTCTACCATCCTGGGCTGACGTCTGCTCCAACCTCTGTGAGGCTCTGCAGAACTTTTTCTCTCTAGCCTGCAGCTTGATGGGCCCCAGCCGCATCCCTCTCTTCAGCTTATACATTGTACAAAATCAGCACGAGTGCCTCCTCCCTTTTGTGGTGAGTATATCTATACTTGTTCATTTTATCCTGAAAGCAGAGGTGAGGATTCTGGAACAGAGATCAGTTATATTACTTAAAGCAGTAACTGTGCCCGCTCCCCATACCCATAACTCACAGGCAACACAGTAAGAGCCTCATATCATCCTACACACAGGGGATTTGTACTGAAGGAAAAGAACCCCAAAATTATTAATATGAGAGTGTAAATAAGCCATGTTTTGCCCCCCACTTCCACTCCTCAGAGAGAGAAGTCTTGGCATTTACAGTCTTTTGGAATGTAAGCAGCTGACCTCTCTCATCCACTTTGGAAATGTAAGCACAAGGAAATAAATCCCTAAATTTCTTCAGAAGTCCCTGGTTACTCTACCACCCTTTAATTTCTAAAACTTGTCTTTTGACTCAGGGTCTAGTTTTTTGCTCAGAAAACCCCATCTGTGCAGAAACATGAAAATATTTTTTACACAGGACTCAGGTGAAACTCCCCCGAGTTTCAGAAGGCAAGGGATGGGCTAAGGGCAATGCTTTTACCAAGCTCCCTCACACATAGAAAACTCTTCCTCCTCAAACAAACCCAATTTTTTTACTTTCTCCCCTTTACAAAGTTCAGAGTCTCAGGGATGGGAAAGACTTCAGTTCAGTTCAGTTCAGTCGCTCAGTCATGTCCGACTCTTTGCGACCCCATGAACTGCAGCACGCCAGGCCTCCCTGAGCATCACCAACTCCTGGAGTTCACCCAAACTCATGTCCATCAAGTCGGTGATGCGATCTAGCCATCTCATCCTCTGTCGTCCCCTTTTCCTCCTGCTCCCAATCCCTCCCAGCATCAGAGTCTTTTCCAATGAGTCAGCTCTTCACATGAGGTGGCCAAATTATTTGAGTTTCGGCTTTAGCATCAGTCCTTCCAGAGAACACCCAGGACTGATCTCCTTTAGAATGGATTGGTTGGATCTCCTTGCAGTCCAAGGGACTCTCAAGAGTCTTCTCCAACACCACAGTTCAAAACCATCAGTTCTTTGGTGCTCAGCTTTATTCACAGTCCAACTCTCACATCCATACATGACCACAGGAAAAACCATAGCCTTGACTAGACGACCTTTGTTGGCAAAGTAATGTCTCTGCTTTTGAATATGCTATCTAGGTTGGTCATAACTTTTCTTCCAAGGAGTAAGCGTCTTTTAATTTCACGGCTGCAGTCACCATCTGCAGTGATTTTGGAGCCCAAAAAAATAAAGTCTGACACTCTTTCCACTGTTTCCCCATCTATTTCCCATGAAGTGATGGTACCAGATGCCATGATCTTCGTTTTCTGAATGTTGAGCTTTAAGCCAACTTTTTCACTCTCCTCTTTCACTTTCATCAAGAGGCTCTTTAGTTCTTATTCACTTTCTGCCACAAGGGTGGTGTCATCTGCATATGTAAGGTTATTGATATTTCTCCCAGCAGTCTTGATTCCAGCTTCTGCTTCTTCCAGCCCAGCGTTTCTCATGATGTACTCTGCATAGAAGTTAAATAAGCAGGGTGACAATATACAGTCTTGACATACTCCTTTTCCTATTTGGAATCAGTCTGTTGTTCCATGTCCAGTTCTAACTGTTGCTTCCTGACCTGCATATAGGTTTCTCAAGAGGCAGGTCAGATGGTCTGGTATTCCCATCTCTTTCAGAAGTTTCCACAGTTTATTGTGATTCACACAGTCAAAGGCTTTGGCATAGTCAATAAAGCAGAAATGGATGTTTTTCTGGAACTCTCTTGCTTTTTCCATGATCCAGCGGGAAGATCTCCTGGAGAAGGGAATGGCAACCCACTCCAGTATTCTTGCCTCCCCCACCCCACCCAAAAGACTTCAGAGGTTCTAGTAAATCCCCTTCCTTCCTAAGACAGCCTTGCTGTTGGGATAGTCAGAAAAGACCCAGTGAAAAGCCAGGACTTTGATTCTTACCTAGTGTGAATAAGACCTCCTCCCGCATAGTGTCCATGAAGCCATATGGTAGCCTGGACTCCCCTCAACCCATTCAACTTTAACAGGGTAACTATTTCACCCCCTCCCTATTGAGGTGGTATTGGAGGTGGCAGAGTGGAGGTCATGTGGGGAGTGGCAATGAGGCATCTATTTGCCTCCACGGCAGAGTGGTGTCAGTGAAAGCCTAGTGGGAAGCCAGAAGTTACAGGACTTTCTTCCTAGTGAAATGTGTAATGGTAATGAAGCTTCTCTATTCCCAGAATGTCATTGGGGGCATATGAGGAACCTGAACTTCCACCCCCATCCAGAGATACAGGACACTCTCCCTTCTGGGATATAATTAGAGACCAAATAGAGTCACACCCCAACATGGCAATAATTATGTGGAAACCACTTCCTTCACTGGTGCAGTGACAAAAAAAGTCCTGCTAAAACAGAAGATTTAAACAGGATTCATTCTTACAGCATAATACCCAAAATGTACAGAATACAATTAAAAAAAAAACTCCCATGATTATCAAGAAATAGGAAAATGCAAACTTAAATGAGACAACAAACATTGAGATAACACAGATGTTAGAATTATCTGAAAAGGATTTCAAAGCAGCCATCATAAAAATGTTCCAACAAGCAGTTATGAACATGCTTAAATTGAAAAATATAGTCTCACCAAAGAAGTAGAAATATAAAGAAAAACCAGATAGAAATTTTATAACTGAAAAATGCAATACTCAATTTTAAAAACAAAAAATCTACTATAGACAGGCTCAACAGCAAAATGAAAAAGTCAAAGGAACTTGAAAATAGAATAGAAATTACCTAATCTGAGTAACAGAGAGAAAAGAGACTTAAAAAAAATTTACAAAGCCTCGGGATCTGTGAGACTATAACAAAAAGCTAATATATTATCACAGTCCAAGAGGAAAGAGAAAGAGGAGGGTGGGACTAGAAAAATATTTAAAGAAATAATCACTAAAAATTTCCCAAATTTGGCCAGAGTTATAAAGCTAAAGATTCAAGAGGCTACAAAAATCCATTCTAAGACAGATCATAATTAAAATCCTTGAAACAAAGACAAGGAAAAATTCTTGAGAGCAGGACACTGACACCTTACCTATAAGGGAGAAACAATTCAAGTAATAGATTTTTTTCATTAGAAACCACAAAGGCCAGAGGAAGTGTCACATTTTTCAAATGCTGAAAGGAAAGAACTGCTAATGTAGAACTCTATCCAGTAAAAATATCCTTAAGGAATGATTCAGAAATCAAGATATTCTCAGATGAAGGAAAGCTAAGAGAGTTTTTCACCAACAGACCTACCTTATCAGAATGACTAAGGCAGTTCTTGAAACAAAAAGGAAATTATACAGGCTCTTGGAATATCCAGAAGGAGGAAAAAATAGAAAGAATTAAAATATAGATAAATATAATAGATTTTCTACAGAATCTTCTAAATTATATTTGACAATTGAAAGAAAAATTATAACATTATCTGACATGGTTGTTAGTGTATATAGAGGAACTAATTAGGATAATTATATTATAAATGGGAGGATAAAAGGACTTAAGAAAATTAAGGTTCTTACACTTCATTCAAAATGATAAAATACTGACAACAGTATACTGTGATAAAGATGTATGTATGAATAATATAACACTTAAAACAACCACTTAAAAAATCTGTGTAAAGAGACACACTCAGAAACACTATAGATAAATCAAAATGGAATTTTAAGAAAATAGTCAAGTAACCCAAAGGTAAAAGAAAACAGAGAAATGAAAACCTGAGGGAACAAACAGAAAGCAAAAAAAAAAACCCCAAAACACCTGATAGGCTGACATACCAATAATTACATTAAATGTAAACAGTTTTAATTAACCAATTGAAAGAGAGAATTCCCTGACAGTCTAGTGGGGTTAAGACTCTGTGCTTCCACTGCTAAGAGGTCAAGTTTGATCCCTGCTCAGGGAACTAGGATCACCCAAGCCACTCAACATGGCAATAAATAAAGAGATTGGTGGAAATGGAGGGATGATCCAACTATATTCTATCTATAAGAAACCAACTTCAAACACAATAAAAGTAGGTTGAAAGTAAAAGGATGGGGAAAGATATCCTATGGTAACAATCAGAACAGTACACCTAATAAAATATGGCTTCCTAGGTGGCACTAGTGGTAAAGAATCCACCTGCCAATGCAGGAGATGCTAGAGATGCGGATTTGATTGCTAGGTTGGGAAGATCCCCTGGAGTAGAAAGTGGCACTCCCTCTTTCCATTGGCCTGGAAGATTCCATGGATAGAGGAGCCTGGTGGGCTATAGTCCATGGGGTTAAACAAGTCAGACATGACTGAGCATTGAGCACACACACACACACACAGTAATAAAAGAGTCACAGAACTAGAATAAATAATCCTAAAATTTATAGGGAATCCAGAGGCCTAGGATTGTCAAAGCAATCCTGAGGATAAAGAACAAAACTGGAGGCCTAACCATCTCCTCACCCAAGACTTCAGAAAATATTACAAAACTACAAGAATCAGAACAGCATGGGGGCTCCCTGGCGGTCCAGTGGTTAAGACTCCACGCTCCCACTGCAGGGGGCATGGGAAGATCCTCCATGCCACATGGTGTAGACAAAAAAAAAGCATGGTACTGGCACAAAAACAGACATATGGATTAATGGAACAGAATAGACAGCTTAGGAATAAGCCCACACACCTGCAGGCAATTAATCTTTAACAAAGGAAGCAAGAATATACAATGGAGCAAAGACTAAGTCTTCAGCAAGTGGTTTTGGAAAGGCTGGACAGCCAGGTGTAAGCCAATGAAGTTAAAACATTCTCTCACACCATATGTAAAAATAAACTCGAAATAGCTTAAAGACTTAAAATATGAAGCATGGCAACATAAAACTCCTAGAAGAGAACATAGGCAAAACATTCTCTGAAGTAAATTGCAGCCATGTTTTCTTAGGTCAGTCTCCCAAAGCAAAAGAAATAAGGGCAAAAACAAACAAACAAATGAGACCTAACCAAACTAGGAAACCATAAACAAAATGACAACCTACAAAATGGGAGAAACTGGAAATTATGTGACTGACAAGGGTTTAATGTCCAAAATATACAAACAGCTCAATATCAAACAGTTCTATATAAAAAAATAAAGTGAAAAATGGGCAAAAGACCTAAATAGACATTTCTCCAAAGAAGGCATATAGATGACAAACAAGTACAGGAAAAGATGCTCAATAATCTAATTATTAGAGAAAGGCAAATACGAATGACTGTGGTGAGGTATCACCTCACACCAGTCAGAATGGCCATCATCAAAAAAATCTGCAAGTGATAAATGCCTGAGAGGTTGTGGAGAAAAAGGACCCTCCTGCACTTTGGTGGGAATGTAAATTGGTTTAGCCACTATAGAGAACAGTATGGAGGTTCTTTAAAAAACTAAAAATAGTTACCATATGATTCAGCAATCCCACTACTGTATAGCTAGGGAACTATGTTAAAGATCTTGTAATAATCAATATATACGATTCACTTTGCTATACACCTGAATCTAACACAACACTGTATATCAACTATAATTTTTCTTTTTTAATTTCCAAAAGAAAAAAAAAGTCAATCCAAGAAGAAGACAGAAATCTTTTTTTTTTTTTAATACTTACTTATTTTTGGCTTCATTGCTACTCATGGGAATTTCTCTAGTTGCAGCAAGCGGGGATTATTCTCTAGTTGCAGCACACAGGCTTCTCATTGTGGTGGCTTCTCGTTGTGGAGCACAGACTCAATATGGGCTTAGTTATGGCAGGCAGAATCTTCCTGGACCAGGGATCAAACCTATGTCCCTGGCATTGGCAGGCAGATTCTTAACCATTGGACTGCCAGGAACGTCCAAGAAGACAGCAATCTTAAATCTGTACCCACTAGACAACAGAGCTGCAAATGTGTATTAACTGGTGAATGACTAAACAAAATGTAAAATTCTCACTCCATAAAACTGGAGTTTCGTACAAGCACGCTGCGGACAGAGTGAAAGTGATAGTGATGTTTACAGCCTTATGACCCATATGACAAGTATGTTCTACTGTGCCATTTTCCTTGTGCGTGTCTGTCCCATGACCACATTTGGCTGTAATATCTATCTTCTGTCAGGCAACAGGAGTAGAGAAAAGTTGAGAGTGGTCTGGAAGGGCAAATGGAAAATATCCAGCATAGGAAGCTTCTGGGAAATGAGCTTATGTCCCAAACAAAGGTAAAAGGATTTTTATTTCCTTCTTCTAGTGACTATGTTCTATGCCTCTGGTACTCAGTACATTTGTCTCTAGGTGAGTCCATTGACCCCTTAATCACTGTATTAGAAAAGACAGACAGTTCTAGACTAAAAACCACTGATAGTAAGTCAGGAAAAATTGGAAGTCAAAATTTCCTTCCAGAAGACCGATAATTTCAACCATGGTCAAAAGCTCAAGAAAATCACTGAAGCAATGCCATTACCTTGTGTATCCCTGTGAGCATGCTCACACTCAGTTGTGTCTGACTCCTTTGTGACCCCGTGAACTGTAGCCCACCAGGCTCTTCTGTCCATGGGGTTTCCTATGCAAGAAGACTAGAATGGGTTGCCATTTACTCCTCCAGGAATCATTTCCAACCAGGAATCAAACCCATGTCTCCTGCGATTCCTGCATTGGCTGGTGGATTCTTTACCACTGGGCCACCTGGGAAGCTCACCTTATGTGTAGAAGAGTCCAATCTTTGTTTAAATCCATTTTCTCTGACCTAAGTATCTGACATTTTCTATCTGCAGACTTAGCTCAAAATATAAATGGAGAAAGAGAGCAGGTACGGAGTCTTGCCTAAGTTGAACACTTCGATTTATCCCCTCATATTTGACTTATAAGTGTAATAAAATAATTGTGAACTTCTCATGAGGAATCTTGACAAAGGATTCATAATTAAAATATTAGAATTCCTTTTATATCCATTGTGCTGTTAATATAAATAAATTCTAAAATGATTAATCTCTCAAAGACTTTCAAAAGAATTCCATTACTGTGAAGACTTTATCAATTCTTTTACCTTTTTTTTGAGAGCAAAGAAGTTATTTAAATCATATAAGATCTACAGTGGTATTTGAAGATCAGTAGCGCTGTAATTTGGCTATTACATTTATTTTCTTATCCTTACTAGCTGATCTGCAATAGAACCATTTAAAAGTGGCAAATAATGGGAATGTATTATATAAAGTAATATAAAGATAAACTCCAATACAGATAATATGTTGCTGCTGTTTAGTCGCTAGGTTGTGGCCAACTCTTTGCAACCCCAAGGACTGTAGTCCAGTAGGCTCCTCTGTCCATGGGATTTCCCAGGCAAGAATACTGGAGTGGGTTGCCATTTCCTTCTCCAGAGGATCTTCTAACCCAGGGATCAAACTTGCATCTCCTACATTTGAGACCAATTCTTCACAACTGAGCCACCTTGGAAGCCCAAAGATAATATAATAAACTATAATTGAGGAGGGTGGGGAGAGTAAGAGAAGGAAATGTACAAATTTTATGATTGTATAATGGAGATTTTCATAGCTCATTAATGGATATTAATAAATAACTTACAGGAATTATAAAGACAACCACTAGAACAAATACAAACCTTTCTAAATATGACAAGAAAAACATAATAGAGCAGACAAATTTACACAGTATAGTGATTTTTCAAATTTTATGAAAACAGTATATACCTTAAAATAATGTTACTAAAAATAACTATATCTGTCACATTAATAAATGTGTCCTAAACTTACCTGTTAAAACATTGAAAAAACACAGATTTGATTGCAAAACAAAATTCTATATTCAAGAGACTGTAACAAAGTGATTCAGAAAAATTGAAAATAAAAGGAAGGGCAAAGGTATACTAAGCAAATGTACCCCTACAAAAAAAACCATGAGTTTAATATCAGACATCATTGAATTTGCAGCAAAAAAGCACTAAACAAGACTAAGTATGGCACTATAATATCGACACAAAGCAGGGAAGAGTAGAGAATTATCAAGAGATGCATAAGAAATATATTCAATACAGAGGGCTTGCTGGAGGGGGAGTCTATTAAAAATATAACAGTTTTGATTACCAATTACCAAATAATACAGTATCAACATTTTTAAAAGAAATATATGTATAAAAAAATCTGCACCTTCATGAAGTGCTCATGGAATATTCACAAAAGTTGACAGAATGTTAAGCCACAAATAAACCCAAAAACTTAGATGAATTCTAAAAACTACAAATAGATCAGTCAACATTCTCTGAACACAGTGCAGTAAAACTGGAAATAAGTAACAGACACAGAACAAAAAGTCTCTACCACCTGGACGTTTTTATGCTGCTTAATAGCTTTTGAGTCAAAAAGGAAATTCAGGCAAAAATTGTAGTGTATTAGAAAATAATAATAATGAAACACTACATACCAGAACATATGTATTACAAAAAAGGCAATGCTAAGAGAAAAAAATCATCTTTAAACTGTATGTTTTATTATTTTTAATTTTATTAGTAAATAAGAAAAACTGAAATGAAGCAAGCAATTCAAGAAGAAAAGAAAAATTAAGCTTAAGGAAAGCTGAAAGAAAGAAAAAGATAAAGGCAAAGAGTAATGAATATGAAAATAGGAAATGGTAGAACAAATGACTAAATCTAAATTTGTTCTTTGGGGGGAAAATAGGAAATATAGATCAACCATTATTAGTTAACTTAGTTTTAGGAAAAGAGCAGTGGGAAAGGCATGTATACACAAAATAAGGTAAAAAGAAAGTAACCATAGAAATGAAATACATAATTCTCCATGAAAATATAATTACCAAAAGTGAATTCAGAAGAGATAAAAACTCACCATTTTCCATAAAAGGAATGGGAAATTTATCAAAGAACTACCCTCCCCCAAAATAAAGTACTAGAACCAAATAGTTTTACAGGGGAATAATACCAAACTTTTAAAGGACAGATCTTTACATTTTTTAAAACTATTTTATACTGTAGAAAGAAAAAATATCCTTCCAGATTCTTTTTATGAAAATAACATAATATTGATCTTAAAATGCAACAAATATTACAAAGAAAGAAAAACTGCAAATCTGTCTCACCCAAAATCCGGAGTGGGTTGCCATTTCCTTCTCCAGGGGATCCTCCCAACCCAGGGATCAAACCCGAGTTTGATCTCCCACATTGTAGGCAGACGCTTTACCCTCTGAGCCACCAGGGAAGCCCAAAGTATTAGCAGTAGAATCCAACTTGTATTTAAAAAATCATTTACAGGAATGCAGAGATGGTACAATATTGAAATCTATTAATATAGTTTACTATGTTAATATATCTAAGAAAAATATGATAGTGTTTTTTCCATAAGTACTAAAAAAATGGTATTTAATAAAATGCAATATCCAATCATTTTAAAAAAAACTTAAAACCTAGGAATGGGTGGCTATTCCCATAGTGTCTGTCTATGACAACTCAAATACCAGATCTTACTTAATGAAAGACATTGAATATATTCCTGCTGCTGCTGCTGCTAAGTCGCTTCAGTCGTGTCCGACTCTGTGCGACCCCATAGATGGCAGCCCACCAGGCTCCCCCACCCCTGGGATTCTCCAAGCAAGAACACTGGAGTGGGTTGCCATTTCCTTCTCCAATGCATGAAAGTGAAAAGTGAAAGTGAAGTTGGTCAGTCGTGTCTGACTCTTCGTGACCTCATGGACTACAGCCTACTAGGCTCCTCCGTCCATGGGATTTTCCAGGTGACAGTACTGGAGTGGGTTGCCATTGCCTTCTCCAGAATATATTCCTGTGTAAGTCAAATAAATTTACTATCATCACTGTTATCTAACAGTATTCAAAAGATTTTCACTGATATAATAACACACATAAAACGAAGTTAGAATATAGAAATAAGGAAGTGAGGCGCTTACCTGGCAGTCCAGTGGTTAAGACTCCATGCTTCCACTGCAGGAGGTGCAAGTTTGATCCCTGGTTGAGGAACTAAGAACCCGAACTCCACACGGAGTGGCTAAAAAAGAAAAAGAAAGAAGGAAGGGAAAGAGAGGAGAGGGAGGCTCGAGAGGGAGTTGGTATGTGTATAGTTACGGCTGATTTGCATTGTTGTACAGCAGAAACACAACATTGTAAAACAGCTTTCCCTCAATTAAAAATCAATTTAAAAACGAAAGGAAAGATAAAATGATTATTATTTGCAAATAAATGAGAATATATCTACAAAACCCAAAAGAATCAACTAGAAAATTATTTCAAACAACAAAACATGACAATCAGTTCAGTTCAGTTCAGTCGCTCAGTCGTGTCCGACTCTTTGCAACCCCATGAATTGCAGCAAGCCAGGCCTCCCTGTCCATCACCAACTCCCGGAGTTCACTCAGACTCACGTCCATCGAGTCCGTGATGCCATCCAGCCATCTCATCCTCTGTCATCCCTTCTCCTCCTGCCCCCAATCCCTCCCAGCATCAGAGTCTTTTCCAATGAGTCAACTCTTCACATGAGGTGGCCAAAGTACTGGAGCTTCAGCTTTAGCATCAGTCCTTCCAAAGAGATCCCAGAGCTGATCGCCTTTAGAATGGCCTGGTTGGATCTCCCTGCAGTCCAAGGGACTCTCAAGAGTCTTCTCCAACACCACAGTTCAAAAGCATCAATTCTTCAGCATTCAGCATTCTTCACAGTCCAACTCTCACATCCATACATGAGTACTGGAAAAACCATAGCCTTGACTAGACAGACCTTAGTTGGCAAAGTAATGTCTCTGCTTTTGAATATGCTATCTAGGTTGGTCATAACTTTTCTTCCAAGGAGTAAATGTCTTCTAATTTCATGGCTGTAATCACCATCTGCAGTGATTTTGGAGCCCCAAAAAATAAAGTCTGACACTGTTTCCACTGTTCCCCCATCTATTTCCCATGAAGTGATGGGACCGGATGCCATGATCTTCATTTTCTGAATGTTGAGCTTTAAGCCAACTTTTTCACTCTCCCCTTTCACTTTCATCAAGTTCCTCTTTACTTTCTGCCATAAGGGTGGTGTCATCTGCATATCTGAGGTTATTGAGATTTCTCCCAGCAATCTTGATTCCAGCTTGTGTTTCTTCCAGTCCAACGTTTCTCATGATGTACTCTGCATAGAAGTTAAATAAGCAGGGTGACAATATACAGCCTTGACGTACTCCTTTTCTTATTTGGAACCAGTCTGTTGTTCCACGTCCAGTTCTAACTGTTGCTTCCTGACCTGCATACAGATTTCTCAAGAGGCAGGTCAGGTGGTCTGGTATTCCCATCTCTTTCAGAAGTTTCCACAGTTGATTGTGATCCACACAGTCAAAGGCTTTGGCATAGTCAATAAAGCAGAAGTAGATGTTTTTCTGGAACTCTCTTGCTTTTTCCATGATCCAGCGGATGTTGGCAATTTGATCTCTGGTTCCTCTGCCTTTTCTAAAACCAGCTTGAACATCAGGGAGTTCACGGTTCACGTATTGTGGAAGCCTGGCTTGGAGAATTTTGAGCATTACTTTACTAGCATGTGAGATGAGTGCAATTGTACGGCAGTTTGAGCATTCTTTGGCATTGCCTTTCTTTGGAATTGGAATGAAAACTGCCCTTTTCCAGTCCTGTGGCCACTGCTGAGTTTCAGGTATAAATATTAATACAGATAATAGTACCCTTTCCCCTTCATGGATCACAGCCTTGTCTTGGATAAGGGGCTTGTGTAACTCAGTAAAACCATAAGCCATTCTGTGTAGGGCCACTCAAGATGGACAAGGTCATAATGGAGAATTATGATCCACTGGAGGAGGGAATGGCAAACCAAAATCCAGTATTCCTAAATGAAAAGTGCAAAGAAGTAGAAAGAAGCAATAAATTTGCTGACATATAAAGTGCAACACTTTCACAGCATCATCTTTTAGGATTTGAAATCTCTCAACTGGAATTCCATCACCTCCACTAGCTTGTTCATAGTGATATTTCCTAACAGGATTAGTCAGAAGGTTTTCAAGAAGGAGGAACTGTCCTCAAGCAGAATACATTGTTGTTATATAATCCTTAGTACACAGTTTAAATGGAGTTGTTTGTTGTGTAACCATCAGTTCCAGGCTTAAAGGAAAAAAAACATTTTATGTGACTAAGACTAAGGAATGTAGAGAGGAAAAATAAAAAAGGGAATGTAGAGGGAAAAAAGTGTCTTTTCCTCCTCCTTGAGAATCCCAGACCCCTTTCTCCTCCTTGGGGACCCTTGACTTCTTATCAACCTGCCTAGGAATTGACTCTCTCAATAGCAAGGTGAGCAAGCAAATCAATCCTAAAGAATATCAACTGTGAATATTAATAGAAGGACTGATGCTGAAACTGAAGCTCCAACACTTTGGCCACCTGATGCAAAGAACTGACTCATTGGAAAAGACCCTGATGCTGTGAAAAATTGAGGGCAGAAGAAGAAGTGGGTGGCAGAGGATGAGATGGTTAGATAGCATCACTGGCTCAATGGACATGAGTTTGAGCAAACTCTGGGAGATAGTGAAGGACAGGGAAGGCTGGTGTGCTGCAGTCCATGCTATCACAAAGAGACATGACTGAGCAACTGAACAACAACAAAAGTACCCTTTGTATTTTGGTTGTTATTCCAGAACAACCAACTAGAAGTTAAAATGGCAGAGAAGTTCTCATCATAATAACCAAAGTGATCAAATAAATGCTTATGAATGAAAATAATAATAAACGTGCAAAATTTGTATGAATTGAAATGCTATTGAGAAACACAAAAGAAGACTTGAACAAAAGAAAAGTCATTAGTTCTTGGGAGCATTCAAACCAGAAAGATGTCAGTTATCTCTAAATGAATCTATAAATCCAGTGCAACTTCCAATAAAATTTCTAGCAGAATAGATATTTGATAATAAAGTTAAAATTAGAAACAAAAAACAAGAATAGCTAGAGATTCTTCCTCTCAAATATTAAACAGGTATTCAAACAGCGTGACACTGGAAATTGGAAAAATAAAGCAATAGAATATAAAGTCTAGAAATAGGCCCAAATATATGGCGGGATTTAGTGTATAATAAAGATGCTATTTAACATTAGTTGGAAACAGTATTCAACAAGCTAGGTAGTTGCGGGAAAAAATTAAGTTAGATTCACACTCACAGTTCAATTCAGTCACTCAGTCGTGTCCGACTCTTTGTGACCCCATGGACCATAGCACTCCAGGCTTCCCTGTCCATCACCAATTCCCAGACTTTACTCAAACTCATGTCCATCAAGTCGGTGATGCCATCCAACCAACTCATCCTCTGTCGTCCCCTTCTCCTCCTGCTTTCAATCTTTCCCATTATCAGGGTCTTTTCCAACTATTTTACTTACAACTTATACCTATATAAATTCCAGATGGATCAAAGATTTAAATGTAAAAATTGAAAATGTGTAAGCACTAGAACAGATTGTATCATTTTGGGTTCAATCAGGAGACAGCACAAAATTTTAAAAAGGAAAATTT
Source organism: Aepyceros melampus (assembly GCA_006408695.1). NCBI lineage: Eukaryota > Metazoa > Chordata > Mammalia > Artiodactyla > Bovidae > Aepyceros > Aepyceros melampus. The sequence goes on from SJXQ01009971.1 coordinate 98,446, forward strand.
GTACAGAATATTTTAACATAGTTTAACATATTCAACTATGCATACATACTTGCAGGCTGAGGAAGAGATCTCAAAGAAGGACAAGCTTGACAAGGGACAAACTTCCCAAGGCTGGGGTTTAGAGCCAGTTGGAGAATGTATGGTTGTAGCTGACTGGATACAAAGAAGAGACTGGTTTGCTCAAGCTAGTGCTGGTCCATGGCTACTGGGAAAACAGGAACCCTTCAGGTATAGGCACAGTGGCCAAGGCACAAGCATGCGGAGTGGAGTGCCAGTGCGGGCAGGAGGCCTGGAGTAAGCAGTATCCATGTTGAAAAGAACAGCAGCACTGGGAGGACCTCCAGAGACAAACCTCTGAGGGGAAAGACAGGTGAGCAAAGGGAGTCAGGCATCAGTGCAGGCAAGAGGTCTGAAGCATGCAGTGTCCTGGCTAAGTGAGCAGCTGACAGGTGATCAGGCTAGGGCTAAGAAGTTCCTAATGTCTTAGCTCAAGTTGTGACTGACTGCTTTAAACAACAGACATTTATTTTCTCGAGGTTTAGAAAGCTGGAAGGCCAAGGTCAGGGTGCCAACCTGATCAGGCTCTGGTGAGAGCCCTCTTCCATCTTGCGGACAGTGGCCTTCTTGCTACGTGTTCACATGGACTTACCTTAATACATGTATTGTACGTGAAGAGAGAGCTCTGGTGTCTATTCCTCTTGTTACAAGACACTAATCCCATCATGGAGGCCCCACTCATGACTTCATCAAAACCTAATTATGTCCCAGAAGCTTTGCCTCTCATCACATTGGGAGTTAGGGCTTCAATACATGAATTTTAAGGGGACGAATTTAAGGGAACATTTCATGCAAAGATGGGTTTGATAAAGGACAGAAATGGCTGGACCTAACAGAAGCAGAAGATATTAAGAAGAGGTGGCAAGAATACACGGAAGAACTGTACAAAAAAGATCTTCACGACCCAGATAATCATGATGATGTGATCACTAATCTAGAGCCAGACATCTTGGAATGTGAAGTCAAGTGGGCCTTAGAAAGCATCACTATGAACAAAGCTAGTGGAGGTGATGGAATTCCAGTTGAGCTGTTTCAAATCCTGAAAGATGATGCTGTGAAAGTGCTGCACTCAATATGCCAGGAAATTTGGAAAACTCAGCAGTGGCCACAGGACTGGAAAAGGGCAGTTTTCATTCCAATTCCAAAGAAAGGCAATGCCAAAGAATGCTCAAACTACCGTACAATTGCACTCATCTCACATGCTAGTAAAGTAATGCTCAAAATTCTCCAAGCCAGGCTTCCACAATACGTGAACCGTGAACTCCCTGATGTTCAAGCTGCTTTTAGAAAAGGCAGAGGAACCAGAGATCAAATTGCCAACATCTGCTGGATCATGGAAAAAGCAAGAGAGTTCCAGAAAAACATCCATTTCTGCTTTATTGACTATGCCAAAGCCTTTGACTGTGTGGATCACAATAAACTGTGGAAAATTCTGAAAGAGATGGGAATACCAGACCACCTGACCTGCCTGTTGAGAAATCTGTATGCAGGTCAGGAAGCAACAGTTGGAACTGGACGTGGAACAACAGACTGGTTCCAAATAAGAAAAGGAGTACGTCAAGGCTGTATATTGTCACCCTGCTTATTTAACTTCTATGCAGAGTACATCATGAGAAACGCTGGACTGGAAGACACACAAGCTAGAATCAAGATTGCTGGGAGAAATATCAATAACCTCAGATATGCAGATGACACCACCCTTATGGCAGAAAGTGAAGAGGAGCTAAAAAGCCTCTTGTTGAAAGTGAAAGAGGAGAGTGAAAAAGTTGGCTTAAAGCTCAACATTCAGAAAACGAAGATCATGGCATCTGGCCCCATCACTTCATGGGAAATAGATGGGGAAACAGTAGAAACAGTGTCAGACTTTGTTTTTTTGGGCTCCAAAATCACTGCAGATGGTGACTGCAGCCATGAAATTAAAAGGCGCTTACTCCTTGGAAGAAAAGTTATGACCAACCTAGATAGCATATTCAAAAGCAGAGACATTACTTTGCCGACTAAGGTCCGTCTAGTCAAGGCTATGGTTTTTCCTGTGGTCATGTATGGATGTGAGAGTTGGACTGTCAAGAAGGCTGAGCGCCAAAGAATTGATGCTTTTGAACTGTGGTGTTGGAGAAGACTCTTGAGAGTCCCTTGGACTGCAAGGAGATCCAACCAGTCCATTCTGAAGGAGATCAGCCCTGGGATTTCTTTGGAAGGAATGATGCTAAAGCTGAAGCTCCAGTACTTTGGCCACCTCATGCAAAGAGTTGACTCATTGGAAAAGACCCTGATGCTGGGAGGGATTGGGGGCAGGAGGAGAAGGGGATGACAGAGGATGAGATGGCTGGATGGCATCACGGACTCGATGGATGTGAGTCTGAATGACCTCCGGGAGATGGTGATGGACAGGGAGGCCTGGCGTGCTGCAATTCATGGGGTCACAAAGAGTTGGACATGACTGAGCGACTGAACTGAACCTAACTGAACTGAAGGGGATGCAAACATTCAGTCCATAACACAAAGGACCTATAAGTTCTGGGCATCTGAGTGGAACACTGCAAGGTGGCTTCACCCCATTGGTTTCAGCAGAAACATACCTTCCTCACAATGTCCCTCTAGTACACTCTACTCAGAAATGTTAACATCATGATTACTGTGAAGGAGGAAGGCTTAATTGACAATAAATTGACAGCATGCAGAGCTTGTGGGGAAATGTAAGAGTGAGAAAGGCCTTTCTAACCATAACATGAAACCCAAAATTCCAAAAGTAAAAGGTTAATAAATTCACTTGAATAAAAATAGAAAATATACACTTGGCCAAAAAAATACTAAGTGTAAAATCTAAAGACCATATGAGGAAAAATATTTGCTTCTATATCACAAAGAGTTAATTTCCATAACTGCACAAAGTTTTCCTTAAAATCAATAAAAATAATGACCAGTAGTCTAATAGGAAATGAGATATGATATGACAGTTTTCAGAAAAGGAAATACACATGATCTTGAAATATTGAATATGTTCAGTCTCACTCGTAAAAGAAATACAAGTTAAAACTTCGAGATGCTATTATTTTTCAGCTATCTGATTGGTAAAGACTTTTTAAGTTAAATGACAAAGTTTTTGAGGATTTAAAGAAACATGCACCCTTGGGTATATATTTTAACACAGTTGCTATAGTGGGCAATTTGGTGACAGTATCACAATTTACATACCCTTTAACCTAGCAAGTCTGCTTTTAGAAACTTATCCTACATGTATGTTTTCATATGTGCAAAAATGGCTTTAGATTATTCATTTTAGAATTGTTTAGAACAGCAAAAGATTGGAAATAACCTACTGTCAATTAATAGGGAATTGGTTAAATAGAGTTATGGTCCATCTATTAATGGAATCCTCTTTAGCCATAAAAATTAAGATACTTTTTATCTGTTGAATGTAATGATTACCCAAATATACTGTGTAACAAAATCAAGATTCAAAAGAGTATCATAATCTCTTCTGTTTTGGTAAGAAGAAAGATGAAAATGAAAGTGATAGTTGTTCAGTTGTGTCCAACTCTTTGCAAGCTCATGAACTGTAGCCTGCCAGGCTCCTCTGTCCATCTAATTCTCCAGGCAAGAATATTGGAGTGGGTTGCCATTCCCTTCTTCAGGGGATCTTCCTGACCCAGGGATCAAATCCAGGTCTCCTGCATTGCGGACAGATTCTTTACTGTCTGAGCCACCAGGGAAGCCCATTTATATTTCCTTTTATGTAAAGAAATATCTCTGGAAAGATATCAAATAAGCTGATAATATTTATTGACTGCAGGAAACTACTGGTTAGCTGAAAAATAAGAGTAGGAAGGTGACTTTTTCTACATGTTCTTTTGTAACCTTTGAATGTTTTACTGATTGAAGGGAAAAAAACTGCAACAAAATTTTGGAAACTGTAATACAAGTGAAAAGTGATAAATGACTTAGCAGTCCCCAAGAAAGCTAAATCTTAAGCCATAGTGGGAAACCCAAAGAAGAAAGCAGTTTAAACCACCAATTTCTCAAAAGGCTTAGGAACTAGCAAAATCAAGTACTTTTGAAAGTAAGAATGTAGATGGGACTAAAAGTAGAAAGATGTCAACCATCTGATTTAAAAGCAGTTTGACCTTTAGATCCTCTCTTCTACTCCAAAAACAACAAATTGATTCGTCACGTTTGATTTGACATTGCGACATGCCCCATACCAATGGACATGTAAAAATTTCACTGAAGGAGAAGTCCCCTGAATTTTAGTCGAATTTATTTCCTACATACTGGCTTACAAATGTCTTACCAATAAGTTAGAATAGGTGCTACTTCTTGCTCACTAGGTCCACTCAGCATGTCATTAATGTAATGGGCCAGTGTGATAACTTGTGAAGGGAAATGACAATCAAAATTCCTGTGAACTAAATTATGACATAAGGCTGGAGAACTGATACACCCATGAGATAGGATAGCGAAAGAGGTGTGTTGCTGGTCTTGGCAGCTGAAAGCAGACTGCTCCTGTGGGACCTTATAGACAAGAGTGGAGAAAAGGTGCTTACCAGATCAATAGCTGTATGCCAGGTACCAAGAGATGTGTTAATTTGCTCAAGCAATGAAACTGCATCTAATACAGCAACTGCTATGGGAGTTAGCACCTAAGTAAATTCATGATAATACACTCTCATTCTCCAAGACTCATCTGTCTTCTGCACAGGCCATATAGGCCAAGTTGAACGGGGATGTGGTAGAAATCACCAACTCTGCATCTTTCAAGTCCTTGATGGTACACTAATTTCTACAACCCCTCCAGGAATTCAGTATGGCACTTATTGTTTTCCTAAGTAGAGACAGCTCTAGAGACTTCCACTTGGCCATTCCCACCATAGTTGCCTTCACTCCACAGGTCAGAGAACCAGTGTGGGGATTCTGCCAGCTGTTAGGCATGTCTACTCCATTTATACTTTCTAAAACTGAAGAAATAGCCATAGGATGCATGTGGGGACTCATCAGACCAATATGAAATTTCCCTGATCACTTGACTGCCATAACCCCCTGCTCTGATTGGGGGCAACAATAATGTTCAGGACCTCTGGAAATAGTGTCCGTTCATAGCCAGAGATACTGAAAGGTCTGATTATTCCCTTTACTTCAGTGTACAGATACCCTCATAATTTTCAGATCTTTTGGGTCCTTTTTGATAATTTTTAAATTTTTATTCATGGCTTTGAATAATCCCTCTTCTTTAAACATCTTAAAGGTACTTAAATATCTTTGATATTTCCGATGTCTGAAATGGTATTCTAATTCTCTGATATATGAGTGTGGACTCTCACTCATAATGTTTATTTTCTAACTGATTTTGTTATTTTGGATTATGAGTTTATCTTACACTGATCTTAATGTGTGAAAATTCTGTGAGGCCTTAAGTTTATGGTGTATGTACTTCAGTCAGATGCCCTGAGGTGCTATCACCCCAGGACCACTTTAAGTTATGTTTTAAACTTAGGATTTCCTAGACCCTGTAGATAAAGACAAATCCTAAACTGACATAAAGGAATGTATGTAGTTTATAGGTTTTAGCAGTGATTTCTTTCTCATTTCTACTCAGAGCTCACATAAGTCAACAAGTTTTATTGTCATCTACTTTGACCAGTGAGTGGATTCTTTCTAGCCCACTTTTTCACTGAGAAAATAACCTTTGAATAACCTTTTAACTTTTTGAGCCAGGGTGGAAGTTCTAGCTCTTCTTTACAAGGGCCTAAAGCCTTGTCTCCTTTTCCCTTTCAACACAAAGCCCTTGGTTCCCAAGATCAGCAAATAAAGTCAAGGCTTTTATACCTGTCTCACACTGTAGTTTCCTTTGATATTTGGGGATTTCCCTTAATTTTTTATGAATTCAACTATGCATTTAAAAGATATTCTAAATAGACATTTCGCCAAAGAAGACATACAGATGGCCAAGAGGCAAATGAAAAGATGTTCAGTGTCACCAGTTATTAGAGAAATACAAATCAAAACTATGAGATATCACCTCTACCAGCCAGGATAGCTATCATCAAAATATTCACAAACAATAAATGCCAGAGGATGTGTGAAGAAAAGGGAAGCCTCCTACACTGTTAGTAGGAATGTAAAGTGGTACAGCCACTATGGAGAACAGTATAGAGGTTCTTTAAAAAACTAAAAATAGAACTACCGTATAACTCAGCAATCCCACTCCTGGGCATATATCCAGAGAAAATCATGATCTGAAAGGATACAGGCACCCAAGTGTCCATTGCAACACTGTTTGCAATAGCCAGGACCTGGAAGCAAACTAAGTGTCCATCAGTATAAATGCATAAAGATGTGGTACATATATATAATGAAATATCACTCGGCCATTAAAAAGAATGAAATTATGCCATTTGCAGCAATATGGATGCATCTAGAGATTTGTCATGGACTTCCCTGATAGCTTAGTTCGTAAAGAATCTGCCTCAATTCAGGAAACCCCAGTTTGATTCCTGGGTCAGGAAGATCCCCTGGAGAAGGGATAGGCTACCCTCTCCAGTATTCTTGGGCTTCCCTGGTGGCTCAGATGGTAAAGAATCCACCCAAAGTATGGGAGACCTGGGTTTAGTCCCTGAGTTGGGAAGATCCCCTGCAGGAGGGCATGGCAACCCACTGTAGTATTCTTGCCTGGAGAATACTCCCATGGACAGAGGATCCTGGTGGGCTCCAATCCATGGGGCTGCAAAGAGTCAGACACAACTGAGCAACTAAGCACAGCGCACAGAGATTTGTCATACTGGGTAAAGTAAGTCAGACAGAGAAGGAAAAATATCATATGTCATTCCTTCATGGAATCTGAAAAGAAATGATACAAATGAACTTGCAAAATAGAAGCAAACTCACAGACTCAGAATGAACTTATTTGCCAGGAGGATGGATGACAAAGGGATAGTTACGGAATTTGGGATGTACACATACACACTGCTATAATTAAAATGGATAAGCAACAAGGATGTACTGTATAGCACACAGAACTGCTTAACCTTGAGTGGCAGCCTGGAGGAAGGGGCGTTTAGGGAAGAATAGAAACATGTATATGTATACCTTCTCTGTTCACCCGAAACTATCACAACATTGTTAATCCACTATACCCCAATACAAAATAAAAAGTTTAAAAAGAGATGTTTGTGTTTTATCTAGTATATGTATTGTTAGCTGGTGGAAGAATGTGTTTCAGATATCTAGTTTATCTGTAAGTGCTTTTTTTACGTATTAAGAAGATTAATGTCATGCTGATCATATCCTTTGCAAATACTTACCTAGTTTGTTTTTTGTCTTTAACCTTATTTGTATTCTCCTTTACTTAACAGAAAAATTTAATATTATATGGTTAGATCTTCTCATTTTTCCCTTTGTGGTTTCATACCTTTTTTGTCATGTTTCCAAAGACCTTCCCTACCATAAGATAGTATCCTTTTTTTCCTACTATTTTCCTGGTTTCTTTTTTCAATAAGTTTCGCATTATTGAGTAATTTTAGAGACATCGAAAACTTTCAAAGTATGGAATTCCTATATTTAATTTATATTTTCCTCTCCCTGAAATTTTTTATATATGCATCCCTTTACCATTTATTCAAAAATAATTTGTTTAATACAACTGTGTTCCAGGTACTGTACTAGGCCCTGCAGACATGGCAATGAAGAGAGAGCTCAGATTCCTCCTTTAATATATTATTATATTGAGCTTATATTCTAGTGAGATAGACAATAACTGGTCAGTATACTTTGGGAAAATGTCATTCTTGTGTGACTCTTATCCATTTGTATTCCGAGGCTGTTTATCTCACTTGTTGTAAAGTTAGTAGTAAGTGGGAATTATATTTTTTTTAAGGTTCGTAGTACATCATACGGAGAAGGCAATGGCGACCCACTCCAGTACTCTTGCCTGGAAAATCCCATGGATGGAGGAGCCTGGTAGGCTGCAGTCCATGGGGCCACTAATAGTCGGACTTGACTGAGCGACTTCACTTTCACTCTTCACTTTCATGCACTGGAGAAGGAAATGGCAACCCACTCCAGTGTTCTGCCTGGAGAATCCCATGGATAGAGGAGCCTGGCAGGCTACAGTCCGTAAAGTCGCAGAGTCGGACCCGACTGAAGCGGCTTAGGATGCATGCGCTCACACACATCATAAGCACATAACACTAAATGTTTTTTAATGGATTAGTGAATGGGCCTATGTCATTTACATAGTATATTTTCTTCACTTATTTTTATCAGTTGTAGAATAGGCCCATTACAATACAAACCCCTTCTGTTTAATCAGCAATGTCTTTTTTTTTTTTAAGGTACAGCTTTATTTATTTGAATCTAATGATCAACATGCAGGATTTTCTAAGACTTAGAAGTAATTTTGTAAAAGTTAGTACAGTCTCTTAGCTATCATACAGCATCACACAAACATAAAGAAAGCAAGTAGAATTATCTCTCTTAAAAATAACTTTCCCTGACTTCCCTGGTGGTCCAGTGGTTAAGACTCCATGTTTCCACTGCAGTGGGCACAGGTTCCAACCCTGGTTAGGAAACTAAGATTCCTCATGCCACATGGTGTGGGGCCCCCTACCACCCCAAACAAAACAAGACAAAAAATGCTTTCCCAAGGAGACATATTTAGCAAGAGCAATTGAACTTTTAATTTAATTAGATGCCTAAAGGCTATAGAACAAATAGGTATATCATTCTGTTTGTGATAAAGCTGCATGAGGCCCCTTAATGTAATCAGCAATGTCCAGTTAGAACTGGACATGGAACAACAGACTGGTTCCAAATAGGAAAAGGAGTACGTCAAGGCTGTATATTGTCACCCTGCTTATTTAACTTCTATGCAGAGTACATCATGAGAAATGCTGGACTGGAAGAAACACAAGCTGGAATCAAGATTGCTGGGAGAAATATCAATAATCTCAGATATGCAGATGATACCACCCTTATGGCAGAAAGTGAGGAGGAGCTAAAAAGCCTCTTGTTGAAAGTGAAAGAGGAGAGTGGAAAAGTTGGCTTAAAGCTCAACATTCAGAAAACGAAGATCATGGCATCTGGCCCCATCACTTCATGGGAAATAGATGGGGAAACAGTAGAAACAGTGTCAGACTTTGTTTTTTGGGGCTCCAAAATCACTGCAGATGGTGACTGCAGCCATGAAATTAAAAGGCGCTTACTCCTTGGAAGAAAAGTTATGACCAACCTAGATAGTATATTCAAAAGCAGAGACATTACTTTGCCGACTAAGGTCCGTCTAGTCAAGGCTATGGTTTTTCCTGTGGTCATGTATGGATGTGAGAGTTGGACTGTGAAGAAGGCTGAGCGCCGAAGAATTGATGCTTTTGAACTGTGGTGTTGGAGAAGACTCTTGAGAGTCCCTTGGACTGCAAGGAGATCCAACCAGTCCATTCTGAAGGAGATCAACCCTGGGATTTCTTTGGAAGGAATGATGCTAAAACTGAAGCTCCAGTACTTTGGGCACCTTATGCGAAGAGTTGACTCATTGGAAAAGACCCTGATGCTGGGAGGGATTGGGGGCAGGAGGAGAAAGGGACGACCGAGGATGAGATGGCTGGATGGCATCACAGACTCAATGGACGTGAGTCTGAGTGAACTCCGGGAGTTGGTGATGGACAGGGAGGCCTGGTGTGCTGCAATTCATGGGGTCGCAAAGAGTCGGACACGACTGCGCGACTGAACTGAACTGAACTGAGGGTTTGATCATCATGATAAAAAAAATAATAAACAGAGATATTACTTTGCTGACTAAAGTCCGGCTAGTTAGTCAAGGCTATGGTTTTTCCAGTAGTCATGTATGGATGTGAGAGTTGGACTGTAAAGAAGGCTGAGTGCCGAAGAATTGATGCTTTTGAACTGTGGTGTTGGAGAAGATTCTTGAGAGTCCCTTGGACTGCAAGGAGATCCAACCAGTCCATTCTGCAGGAGATAGGCCCTGGGATTTCTTTGGAAGGATTGATGCTGAAGCTGAAGCTCCAGTACTTTGGCCACCTCATGCAAAGAGTTGACTCATTGGAAAAGACTCTGATGCTGGGAGGGATTGGGGGCAGGAGGAGAAGGGACGACCCAGGATGAGATGGCTGGATGGCGTCACTGACTCCATGGGTGTGGGTCTGGGTGAACTCGGGGAGTTGGTGATGGACAGGGAGGCCTGGCGTGCTGTGATTCACGGGGTCACAAAGAGTCAGGCACAACTGAGCGACTGAACTGAACTGAACACGGAGTACATACTGTGTGCCATGAATTAAGTCATTTAATATTCTTTAAGATAAGTATTTATATTGTTCTCATTTTCTGGTTGAAGAAATTTTAGCTTAAGGACTTGTAGTCAAGAAGAAGAGAGGGTTAGGAACTCAAGTTGCATTTGGATCTAAAACTTGAACCAAGACTAGTGCTTCTTTATTCATAAACTGTCCACTACTCTGCAACAAGCATCCTCTGCTCTTATCAGGCGTATTCCTTCTTTCTCCCTGGCACACCACATTCACTTTCAACCTCCATAGATGCTTATATTGAACTTTCAGCCTCTCTACCAGCCCACCCAACAAACGCACACATATACACCTAAAATACTGTATTCTTTTTACAAACCTTATCCTTTAAATTCTAAGCTCAATCTCACCCCCTTTCCAACAAATCTTTTTGTAAATTTCTAAAGTATCAGTAGTCTATAAGTCTCTTCCAACTGTGATACACATAAAACTAGGACTGTAAGAGTTCCTAGGGCATAGGAATATATAATTTTCAAGAACTGTTATATAGATCTTCCATTTCTACTGTATTCTTTTCTAAAACTTCTATAATTATCCCTATGATGAGGGTATCAGGCTCCTTCTTCATTCCTACCATCCCTTTAACAATTAATTCTCTTCCGCTTCACAAAGAAAACCCAAAATAAAAAGGATGAAGTGAGAGGAACAATCTTTCACCCACTATATATTTTACTGTGATGAATTGCCATGTGGTTTTAAAACTTCCAGGGGCACCAAACAAAGGAATAATTCAAAATATTGACACCAGTGTAAGAAAGAAAATGACTTAATGATTGGGTTAAAAATCTTTTGCAACCAGGTAATCTCCAATTTTAACAAAATTGAAGGAAGACTAAATTGAGTAGAAGATAATAGATCATTAAAATAATTTTATTAGTATATCCATATGTAATTTTTGGCATATAACTCAGAATGAATTTGACAGTGTATTTGACATCTGTATTTATCAAGATGAGGTTTTTCAGCACTAGAAACCTCCTAGAAAATAGGAATAGGATTAATACTTAATGTTGTACCATTTAATCAATTATTTATTCACACATACTTTAACTAATTAAAGAACCCAATGTGCTCACCACTGAGATGCATTTCTATTAAATTTTATCCTTAATGCCAATAATTATAAAAATATCCTTAATGCCAATAATTATAAAAATAGATAATATATATGTTGTTTTGATCAATTTATATGAACAATAATTTTTTAAATAGTGCAATCTAGATAACTCCTTAGAGCCTATGGTCATAGGAAATTTTAAAATCTGATGACATATATTTTTAATGGATAGAAATATGATAAGATAATCAATAAAAGACTGCCAACCAGAAAGTTCTATTACATTATGATAAAACTATGGGAAATTGAAATGGAAATATGAGTTCAGGGAGAAAATGAATAATATTAATTTCCATCTGTTAAAAAGAAAAAAGCTTGCTCATGTACTTTAAAAATTGAAAAATGAGAGTATCAAATTCCATGATATTAATATTTAGATTAATAAACATAATTAGATTATGTTTTAAAAAGTTGTATTATAGTGTCATTTTTAAATATTGCTATTTAAATATACTGTAAGTTATATATCCTTAACAACTACTTACACTTCAAATTTTTAAATCTAGATGTCAACATAATAGATAATAGAGTATATCATTTTTCATATTCTTTTATGGAATACATGAAAAGAAATACTTAAATGCTACTGGCCTCACTTGTTCTCATTTATTTCTTGAGTAGGTTTCTTATCTTCCTATCTAGATTACCAGTTCTCTTTATGTAAAAATTATATCCTATTTCTTCTGTTTTCACCAGAGATTCATGAAGAGGAGCAAGTAAACAAAGTAACATGCTCATGAATTTTATGTGTGTTTTGCAAATATTGCTCAATTCTGCTCTTTGATCAGGAAAGTGTCTTCATCCCAAATATAATTTCTCCCCACCCCACCCCCACCTGCTATTGATGCTTGGCATTCCTTCAAATAGTGTCACAAATTTTAATTCCACATTTATTCAAAATGTATATATTCTTAGGAGATGTAACATTGATCTAGAATCATATTACATTAAACTACTTCCTGAGAACAGGTTTTTGTGAAGGAGAGTGAGGACAGTCAGAGATTTACATGTTGACTCCTTGACCTGATTGCAGACAAGCATCATTTCTTTACTGAAGTGACCCCGAGGGGCCTGTTAGGTAGGACCTTATTGGAAAAGGTCAGTTTTCATTCCATCCCAAAGAAAGGTAATGCCAAAGAATACTCAAACTACCACACAATTGCACTCATCTCACACACTAGTAAAGTAATACTCAAAATTCTCTAAGCCAGTCTTCAACAATACGTGAACCGTGAACTTCCAGATGTTCAAGCTGGTTTTAGAAAAGGCAGAGGAACCAGAGATCAAATTGCCAACATCCGCTGGATCATGGAAAAAGCAAGAGAGTTCCAGAAAAACATCTATTTCTGCTTTATTGACTATGTCAAAGCCTTTGACTGTGTGGATCACAATAAACTGTGGAAAATTCTTCAAGAGATGGGAATACCAGACCACCTGACCTGCCTGTTGAGAAATCTGTATGCAGGTCAGGAAGCAATAGTTAGAACTGGACATGGAACAACAGACTGGTTCCAAACAGGAAAAGGAGTACATCAATGCTCTATATTGTCACCCTGCTTATTTAACTTCTATGCAGAGTACATCATGAGAAACGCTGGACTGGAAGAAACACAAGCTGGAATCAAGATTGCTGGGAGAAATATCAACAACCTCAGATATGCAGATGACACCACCCTTATGGCAGAAAGTGAAGAGGAACTAAAGAGCCTCTTGATGAAAGTGAAAGGGGAGAGTGAAAAAGTTGGCTTAAAGCTCAACATTCAGAAAACGAAGATCATGGCATCTGGTCCCATCACTTCACAGCAAATAGATGGAGAAACAGTGGAAACAGTGTCAGACTTTATTTTGGGGGGCTCCAAAATCACTGCAGATGGTGACTGCAGCCATGAAATTAAAAGGCGCTTACTCCTTGGAAGAAAAGTTATGACCAACCTAGCTGCTGCTGCTACTTCTAAGTCGCTGCAGTCGTGTCTGACTCTGTGCGACCCCATAGACAGCAGCCCACCAGGCTCTGCAGTCCTGGGATTCTCCATGCAAGAACACTGGAGTGGGTTGCCATTTCCTTCTCCAATGCATGAAAGTGAAAAGTGAAAGTGAAGTTGTTCAGTCATTTCTGACTTGTCGCGACCCCATGGACTGCAGCCTACCAGGCTCCTCCGCCCATGGTATTTTCCAGGCAAGAGTACTGGAGTGGGTTGCCATTGCCTTCTCCGGACCAACCTAGACAGCATATTAAAAAGCAGAGACATTAGTTTGCCAACAAAGGTTCGTCTAGTTAAGGCTATGGTTTTTCCAGTAGTCAAGTATGGATGTGAGAGTTGGACTATAAAGAAAGCTGAGTGCCAAAGAATTGATGCTTTTGAACCATGGTGTTGGAGAAGACTCTTGAGAGTCCCTTGGACTGCAAGGAGATCCAACCAGTCCATCCTAAAGGAGATCAGTCCTGAATATTCATTGGAAGGACTGATGTTGAAGCTGAAACTCCAATACTCTGGCCACCTGACACAAAGAGCTGACTCACTGGAAAAGACCCTGATACTGGGAAAGATCAAAGGCAGGAGAAGGGTCAACAGAGGATGAAATGGTTGGACAGCATCACTGACTCAATGGACATAAGTTTGAATAAACTCTGGGAGTTGGTGATGAACAGGAGACCTGGTGTGCTTCAGTCCATGAGGTCACAAAGAGTCGGACACAACTGAGCAACTGAACTATCAGTTTTAAATGATCAACCACATCAAAATCCTCATTTTTGGTCAAATATCACTCTTGAATAGAGTGCCTCCCAGTTCCTAGACTGACTGAGAAATGAAGAGTGACACATTTTGAGAGTGACATTGCTAGGCCTCCAATTTGCAATAAAACTGAGCAGTCACAACTGTACCTTCCTTTGGGTGAGTAAATGAGGTAAAACACATTTTCTGTTTCTAGTAACTCCACACAACCAATGCCTTTTGGCTGCAAATTTTAGAGAAATGTGCAAAATTTTAGGGAAATTTAGGGAAGGTTTTAGTGCAGTGCCTAGAATGGAATATGCATTCCTAGATCTTGGTCAAATAAATGGATATTCAGGAAGGGAAAAGTACTCTTAAGTAATAATTGATAATAGATTGCCAATTAATCTGTAACCTGGGTCACTAAAGATGTGCACCCTTGATTCATTTTCTCTGCAGCAAGTGAAAGGGAACTTTGCTAGGCTGCAGGCCTGCATCTCAGAACTCCGTATACTGCAAAGAGAAGGTTGTTTCAGACCACAAGGGATTTCTCTGCAGCTGGCAATTGAGGATGGGCTCCAGCAGTTCAAACAGTACAGCAGACACATGAGCACAGGTGCAGCTCTGACCTACAGTTCCCTGGAGGTAAGAGATGCTGGCCTTAGGACACTAAGCTTTCTTCCCATTTAAGTCCATCTAAATCCTTCATTATTTGCCATCCTTCTATTGTTCTCTGTTTCATTCACTTGAAGGTCATCACTAGGTACTTCGTTGGGTGTATGAGTGAGTTAAAATACATTCAATCTCTGTAACATCAGGCATCAAACAAATGAGTTTAAAAATTATGCTCTCATCCATATGCTTATTCACCAATCAAAATGTCTAAGTACAAAAGAAAACTGCGTATATTTAATACTTGCCTTCTAGAGTTTAATGTTCAGCCTAGATTCAGATTGAGCAAGGAGAGACATCCAATGGAAGTACCACTGAGAAAAGAGCATATACACTCTCTGATATTTAGTACACATCTAACAAGTGGAGTTTAAGGATTCTGTTTCCTTTGTTTCTTCATGAAATCAAAGCACTTTGAGCAAGAAGGATACTGCCTGTGATTCAAGCAATCTCAAAAGCTGAAACACAGCGGGGTACTTCCCTGGCAGTCCAGTTGTTGACACTCCATGCTCCCAATGCAGGTGGTGTGGATTTAGTTCCCCGCTGGGGAATTAATATTTTTTTTTGGCATGGCCAAAAAAAAAAAACTGAAACAAGGGTGGCTTCTCACTAGTCACTTTCTGGGATAAATTCAGTTTTTTTGGAAGGGTGCTGTGATAATCTATCCCACCAGACCTCCCCACCAAAATCTGTCAAATAAAACTTGATTTGCAAGTTACAATCAAATCCTCTTCTTTGCCCTAGACACTACTACCAATTTCTTTGATGTTTATCCTCTAGATCTAACCTGTTACGTTCTTCACTCTGTACATCAGCGAAAGAGAGCACAATGATTCTTTGGTTTATTTCCAGATTACCGTTCTGACTTCACAGCCTGGAAAAGAGGTGGTCAAACAGTTGGAGGAAGGATTGAAAGATACAGACCTAGTCAGGATCAGGAAGCTTCAGGTAGTTGAGATCACAAAGGGAGTCCTAGAATGTATGAACTCAGCATCCCCTGTTGAAGAGCCCAGCAATGAGGGTAAGGATTAAATGAAAAGGTTAAAAGAATAGTTAGAATTTTCATGAGTAGCATTTTACAGCTGAGGAATATTATTTTCCATGGTCTTTTTATATTCTTAAATGAAATAAAGCCAACAGATTTCACTGTGGTCCAGAAAAGTGTTTCTAGGTGGTAGAGTTTAATTTTTAATTTTAGAAGCAATATATAATAATGTAAAATCTGAAACATTATAGGTAAAGAAAGTTGAAAATTCCTTCCTCCTCAAGAGATTGGGGTATCCTTTGTAATGTTCTAATAAATAGATATATAGAAATACTTTATATTTTAATGGGATCATGACATACATAATATTCCATAACCTTCTTTGTGTGTTGTACAGCTGTCTACAGTAGTATCTGTAGATATGCTTCATTTTTCACTGGATACATGATGTTTTTTACTTTCTGGTTGGACCATAGTTTGTTTAATTGCTTATTAGTGAATAATTTGGTTTATTACATTTTGCTGTATGAAGAGACTTACATGCAGGGCTGGCTTCATTGGGCCTATGACCAGTATAGTCATACAAGGCCCTGCATTCAAAAAGGCCCTATGCTTAGAATTTAATGCTTTTGGGTAACTGTCTTAAAATTCTTGATAATTTTATTTTTGAATCTGTGCTTTGTAAGTGAAGTTTGATGGAACAATGGAACATGTGCAGGGAATTATATTCTCGGTTCATATGTGTCCTGGCTACCTCCTACCTCCCCAGAATGGGTTCTCAGTCACTAGCTTTCCAGTCCTGATGGTCCTAGACTGCCTACCCCTACCAGTCACTACTGGCACCAGATCCTACACTTATCTGAAGAGAAAATATTTAAACTGAGTTTTTTTTTTAATTAAATTTTTTTTTTTAGTTTGTTTTGCTTTACAATACTGTATTCTTTTTGCTACACATCAACATGGATCAGCCACGAGTGTACATGAACTCCCAATCCCGACCCCCTCCTCCACCCTCCCGCCCCACACCCTCTCTCTGGATTATCCCCGTGCATCAGTCCCAAGCATCCTGCATCCTGCATCAAACCTGGACTGGCGATTCGTTTCACTTATGATATCACACATGTTACACTGCCACTCTGCCAACCCATCCCACCCTCTCCCTCTCCCACAGAGTCCAAAAGGCCGTTCTATACATCTGTGTCTCTTTTGCTGTCTTGCGTACAGGTTTATCATTACCATCATTCTAAATTCCATATATATGTGTAAGTATACTGTATTGATGTTTTTCTTTCTGGCTTACTTCACTCTGTATAATCGGCTCCAGCGTCATCCACCTCATTAGAACTGATTCAAATGTATTCTTTTTAATAGCTGAGTAATACTCCATTGTGTATATGTACCACAACTTTCTTATCCATTCATCTGCTGATGGACATCTAGGTTGCTTCCATGTCCTGGCTATTATAAACAGTGCCGCAATGAACATTGGGGTACACGTGTCTCTTTCAATTCTAAAATACAAGTAGGAATTAACCAAGAGAGGGAGAGGAAAGGGAGACTCAAAAAGGAGACCAGGGGCATGAGAAAGCAAGATAAATCATCTTTCAGAAATAAACCCATGGTTCCATGTCAGGAGCCTATCAGGCAGAGGCAGGAGTAAGACTCTAGAGGTAGGCAAAGGTTAGATGAAGAAAGGCCATATATGCCATGTACTCATTCTGAGACATTTGGATTTAAGCTGAAGCATTGGAAATTTATGAAAAGATTTTTATCAGAAAGTCAAATAGAGATTCTCAAATTATGGAATTTAAGATTTTAAACTGATTTTAACTTATCCAAAACTCAAGTTAAATTCACCCTCCAGCAGTTCTTTCTAGTTATATTGGCTTTCTCCGAGGTTATACATACCTGGAGGTGCTCACTGTTCTGATACCATTGATCTCTTCCTGGTACCACAAAAGTAACCTCACTCATCACTTCACACCCTAACTGGGTCAGGGAGTTGGTAGCTAAGGGTATGTTTCCCATAGAATTTTGACTCATGTGGATCCTTCCAGCATCATGGACCTCTGACATTGTGCCAGTATGGGAAGGAGGATAACCAGCCTTTCTGTGTGGTATATGATATCTTGCCTACTATTAACACTCTGCTTTTCTCAAGCCAATCTCCTGACTGACTATCCTATTTACATCCCTCCACTTGTAGTAATCTTTTCCTCTGAATTTCCTCTGAATTCCTCCCCTTATCCTCTTCCAACCAAATCCTCTGCATCCTTTAAGGCCTAATTCAGGTTCATGACTACTGTATTGATTTTCCTCTTCTTAGAACAACCACATAGCTTGTGGTCTGCACAATACAAGTTAGCACTTAATTATATACCATATAAAATTATTTACCATTGCTTTATTGTGCTTCCCTAATAACTCAAATGATAAAGATTATGCCTGCAATGCAGGAGACCCTGGTTCAATTCCTGGGTCAGGAAGACCACCTGGAGAAGGGATAGGCTATCCACTCCAGTATTCTTGGGCTTCCCTAGTGGCTCAGCTGGTAAAGAATGAATCTGCAAGGCGGGAGACCTGGGTTCAATCCCCGTGTTAGGAAGATCCCCTGGAGAAGGGAAAGGCTACCCACTCCAGTATTCTGGCCTGGAGAATTCTATGGACTGTATAGTCCATGGGGTCACAAAGAGTCAAACGGGACTGAGAGACTTTAGCTTTCTTTCTTTCTATTGTGTGATAATTTTGTCTTCTCACCTAACTGTAAACTAGTTGATTTTATCTGCGTTAAATCTTAAGTTTTAAGCCTTGGCATTACAAGTTTATCTTATTTATTTATGTGCCCCCTCTGTAAGAGTCTCCTAGATTAGCAGTAAATGTCTGTTAAATGAACTGCTGGCTGTGATACCTGTGGAGGCTGTCCTTGCTCTGCCCAGCATCCCCTGCACCCCTTTCTCTAGTGACACCTCTACTTTCCTAGTCACCGAGCGGGCCATACCCCAGGGAAGGCAATCATAGTTCTCCAGGCCAATGATCTAAGAGTCCCTCCCAGTGGGTTCTCAGACTGAATCTGTGAGAGAGAAGCTCCTTTTATTTCTCTTTGGCCATGAACAGATCAGGTATGGACTATGTCCTTATCTCCCTTCAGTGACTAGAGAAAGGGGATTCAGATCTCTCCAATCTTACACAAACTCTTCTAGAAATTAAAAAAGAAAGAAAGAAAGAAAAATGTCCTCCCCCCAGTCATAATATAAAGGCAAACAAGAACAATGGCAGCTGGATGGGAGGGAAGTTTGGGGGAGAATGGATACATGTTTCTGTATGGCTGAGTTCCTTAGCTGTTCACCTGAACCTTACAACATTTTTGATCAACTACACCCCAATACAAAACAAGAAGTTAAAAAAAAAAAAAAGAAGGAAAATTGCAAGCCAATCCATTCATGTTAATAGGTAAAACCATCTTAAATAATCTAATCATATCTAAAAAGAGAATACAGAGCTGATCAAGTTGAGTTTATCCCTGTAATGCAAAGTGATTTTGCATTGGAAAGACATAAATATAAATTTAACCAAGGAGGAAAAAATTTATACTCTGAAAACTATAAGACATTCATGAAGGAGATTAAAGATGATACAAATAAATGGAAAGATATCCTGTATTCACAGATTAGAATTAATGTTGTTAAACTATCCATACTACCCAAAGCAGTCTGTACATTTAATGCAATCAGTATCAAAATACCCATGACATTTTTCACAGAACTAGAAAAAATAGAGGAAAGAACAGAATGGGAAAGACTAGAGATCTCTTCAAGGAAATTAGAGATACCAAGAGAACATTTCATGCAAGGATGGGCTCGATAAAGGACAGAAATGCTCTGGACCTAACAGAAGCAGAAGATATTAAGAAGAGGTGGCAAGAATACACGGAAGAACTGTACAAAAAAGATCTTCATGACCCAGATAATCATGATGATGTGTTGACTAATCTAGAGCCAGACATCTTGGAATGTGAAGTCAAGTGGGCCTTAGAAAGCATCACTACAAACAAAGCTAGTGGAGGTGATGGAATTCCCGTTGAGCTGTTTCAAATCCTGAAAGATGATGCTGTGAAAGTGCTGCACTCAATTTGCCAGCAAATCTGGAAAACTCAGCAGTGGCCACAGGACTGGAAAAGGTCAGTTTTCATCCCAATTCCAAAGAAAGGCAATGCCAAAGAATGCTCCAACTACCGAACAATTGCACTCATCTCACATGCTAGTAAAGTAATGCTCAAAATTCTCCAAGCCAGACTTCAGCAATATGTGAACCGTGAACTCCCTGATGTTCAAGCTGGTTTTAGAAAAGGCAGAGGAACCAGAGATCAAATTGCCAACATCCGCTGGATCATGGAAAAAGCAAGAGAGTTCCAGAAAAACATCTATTTCTGCTTTATTGACTATGCCAAAGCCTTTGACTGTGTGGATCACAGTAAACTGTGGAAAATTCTGAAAGAGATGGGAATACCAGACCACCTGACCTGCCTCTTGAGAAATCTGTATGCAGGTCAGGAAGCAACAGTTAGAACTGGACATGGAACAACAGACTGGTTCCAAATAGGAAAAGGAGTACGTCAAGGCTGTATATTGTCACCCTGCTTATTTAACTTATATGCAGAGTACATCATGAGAAATGCTGGACTGGAAGAAACACAAGCTGGAATCAAGATTGCTGGGAGAAATATCAATAATCTCAGATATGCAGATGACACCACCCTTATGGCAGAAAGTGAGGAGGAGCTAAAAAGCCTCTTGTTGAAAGTGAAAGAGGAGAGTGGAAAAGTTGGCTTAAAGCTCAACATTCAGAAAACGAAGATCATGGCATCTGGCCCCATCACTTCATGGGAAATAGATGGGGAAACAGTAGAAACAGTGTCAGACTTTGTTTTTTTGGGCTCCAAAATCACTGCAGATGGTGACTGCAGCCATGAAATTAAAAGGCGCTTACTCCTTGGAAGAAAAGTTATGACCAACCTAGATAGTATATTCAAAAGCAGAGACATTACTTTGCCGACTAAGGTCCGTCTAGTCAAGGCTATGGTTTTTCCTGTGGTCATGTATGGATGTGAGAGTTGGACTGTGAAGAAGGCTGAGCGCCGAAGAATTGATGCTTTTGAACTGTGGTGTTGGAGAAGACTCTTGAGAGTCCCTTGGACTGCAAGGAGATCCAACCAGTCCATTCTGAAGGAGATCAACCCTGGGATTTCTTTGGAAGGAATGATGCTAAAACTGAAGCTCCAGTACTTTGAGCACCTCATGCGAAGAGTTGACTCATTGGAAAAGACCCTGATGCTGGGAGGGATTGGGGGCAGGAGGAGAAAGGGACGACCGAGGATGAGATGGCTGGATGGCATCACAGACTCAATGGACGTGAGTCTGAGTGAACTCCGGGAGTTGGTGATGGACAGGGAGGCCTGGCATGCTGCGATTCATGGGGTCGCAAAGAGTCGGACACGACTGCGCGACTGAACTGAACTGAACTGAAGAAAAAATAATCTTAAAACTTGTATGCAACCACAAAAGACACCAATTAGCCAAAGCAATCTTGAGAAAAAAGAAAAAACTAGAGGCATCACACTGCCTTACATCAGACTATACTACAAAGCTACAGTAATCACAAAAGTATGGTTCTGGCACAAAAACAGACACATAGATCAATGGAACAGAATAGAGAGCCCAGAAATAAACCCACATATTTATGGTCAATTAATCTACAACAAAGAAGGAAAAATACATGTTGGAGAAAAGACAGTATCTTCAGTAACTGGTATTGGAAAAACAGCACAGCTATGCATAAAAGAATTAAATTAGAACATCTTCTCATATCATATACAAAAATAAACTCAAAATGAATTAAAAACCTAAATGTAAAACTGGAAGCCACAAAAATCCTAGAAAAAAATATAGGTAAAACAATTTGACAAAAATCATAGCAATATTTTTTTAGATCTGTCTCTCAAAGCAATGGAAACAAAAGCAAAAATAAATAAATGAGATCTACTTAAACTTAAGAGCTTTTGCACAGTGAAAGAAACCATCAACAAGATGAAAAGACAACCTACTAAATGGGAGGAGATATTTACAAATGGTATCATTTGATAAGGGGTTAATATCCAAAATATGTAAAGAGCTCAACAACTGAATATCAAAAAAAAAAACAATTAAAAATGGTCAGAACACCTGAATAGACATTTTTTCCAAAGAAGACATATAGATGGTCAACAGGCACATAAAAGGATGCTCAGCATCACTAATTATCAGGAAATGCAAATCAAAACCCCAATGAGCTATCACCTCCCACGTATCAGAATAGCTATCATCAAAAGATAACAAATAATAAATGCTGGCAAGGATATGGAGAAAAGGAACTCTAGTACACTGTTGGTGGGAATGTAAATTGATGTAGCTACTATGGAAAACAGTATGGAAGTTCCTAAAAAATTACAAATAAAACTAACACAAGAGGATTTAGAGTTGCCAGTGCCTGACAGTGTGTCTGACATGAATCTGGATGTGGTAGAGTAGGGGGTGTTAGTGAAGGGTGGTGGGAGAAGGAGGAGGCAGCGGTGAATCACTTATAAATGACTCCAAAGCAGAACCTGAAGCCTAAATTCCAGGAGGATCATGGTCATTCACGATGAAGAGGGAAAGAATGTATTTTTCCTTCTTTGTTGTCCATTCATGAGACATGGAATCAACAATTGCAACCCTTCAGTGTGAGTCAGGGGGCCCTGAGAAAGGGGAATGCCTGCCATCTGGCCTTCATTCAACTGCAGCCACTCCAACCACTCCCTATGGTGAACCTAGAGGAAACTCTGAAAATGCAGGATTACAGGCCCCAGTTAGCTAAAATGCCTTGTGACCTGCAACCAGAGGATTATACATTCTGAAAAACACAATTCAAAGGACTGTCTCCAACCTGGACAGAAAGACCCTTATCAGATGACACAGATTTACATCATGATGAAGATGATGTGCAGAGAAAACCCATGCCCCCAAAGAGATTACAGCCACTCCTCCAAACAGATCCAGCGGGAATAATCACAAAAGTCACCCTGGGGCCCCTTAATAGAACAGGGCAAGAGCTCCATGACCCCAGCTAGGCAGGGTCTACGAGTCCTGTGTCAGCATTAAAGAAGTTACAGAAGACTAACCACTGTCGCTCATTACCCCAATAAAGATTTCTTGGGGTTCACGTCTCAAGGAAAATTTGCAGTAGGAGATAGATGGGTCCCTGGGCTGAAAGCTGGTGATTTTCAAATGGAGTAAAACGGAAGTTTGTCTTCAGCTAGACAAGAATGACATGTGTTTCCCTTCCTCCACTGATAATGGAGGGAATAAACTGATGGGGGAATTTGTTGCAGTGAAAAGGAAAAATGAGAAATGAGTTTTTCTTTTTCACTTCTCTGAGAGTAAAGAAGATAAAGAGAACAGTGAGCAGGCCTGAACATTCCTAGTTTATTTTACTTTAACTGCTCCTAATTCTGCATGTCTGTAACTAAGTTTGCTTTTCTGGCCCCTAACTCTGCAAGAGCTACACTTCACTTGACTCTATGCTAAATACATCCCCTATCTGGTGTTTACCTTTACAACAGCCTTCCCCTTGCAGTTACATGTCAGAAAGAAGGCCTCAGAGCCACCAAACTGCCAGATGCAGTTACTAGGTTACTGACACCAGTTTATCACTGTCTTTAAAACAATGCAAGAGGAAGAAATCAAGATCCTATCACCTTTGTTCTCTCATCACCTACTGCTAACTATGAGCGCTTACCTTAGGGGCACAGTTCTTGAGGCAGGAGCATACTGTGTTCCCCTCTCCATCAGCTGAGAATAAAAGCCACCATTCTATTTCTTCAAAAAAAAAAAAACTAACACAACATTGTAAATTAACTGTACCTTAATAAAAAAATTAAAAATAGAATTACCATATGATCCAGCTATTCCACTCCTGGGTATATATCTGAAGAACACAAAAACACTAATTTGAAAAGATGTATGCACCCCAATCTTCATAGCAGCATTATTTTCAAAAGATGCTTATGGAAGCAATTTGTGTCCATCACCAAATGAATGGATAAAGGAGATGTGGTATGTATATACAATGGAATATTACTCAGCCATAAAAATGATTGAAATTTTGCATTTGCACATCATGGATGGACCTGGAAGATATTATCCTAGTGAAGTAAGTCAGACAAAGACAAATACTGTACATTAGCACTTACACTGGAGAAGGAAATGACAACCCACTCCAGTATTCTTGCCTGGAGAATCCCCGGGACAAAGGAGCCTGATGGGCTGCCGTCTACGGGGTCGCACAGAGTCAGACACGACTGAAGCAACTTAGCAGCAGCAGCACTTATATGTGAAGTCTAAAAAAATAAATGAATGAATATAGTAAAACAGAAACAGACTTATACAGAGAATAAATTAGTGGTTACCAGTGGGGAGAGAGCTTGACGGGGAAGGAAGATAGGGGGAAAGGATTAAGAGGTACAAACTACCATTTTAAAAGTACAAGGATATAATGTCCAGCACGGGAAATAGCCAATATTTTTATAATGACTTTAAATAGAATATAATCTAGAAAAATATTGAATGACTATGTTGTAAACCTGAAATGAATATAACATTGTAAGTCAATTATGTGTGTGCTTGTGTGCTCAGTAGTGTCCGACTCTTTGTGACCCCAAGGACTATAGCCCACCAGGCTCCTCTGTCCATGAAATTTTCCAAGCAAGAATGTGAAGTGGGTTGCCATTTCCTACTCCAGGGGATCTTCCCAACCCAGAAATCAAACCCGCATTTCTTGTGTCTCCTGCATTGGCAGGAGGATTCTTTACCAGTGATGCCACCTGGGAAACTATACTTCAGTAAAAAGGAAAAAAAATGTATAAATATAATTTACTACATAAACAAATGTAAAAATTATGTTATCTTAATAGGCACAGAAAAAGAAAACATATGATAAAATAAACATCCATTCATCATTTAAGGAGAAAATCTTGGTAAACCAGGGATAGAAAATAACTTCTGTAACTTGGCAATAATGTTTCCATCAAAAATCTACAATACAGTCCTTACTGGTGAAATGTTAGAAAGATTACCTTCATGCCTCTGCATGAAGCACCTTATGAACAAGAGAAACTAGACTAAACACAGAAGAAAAGGAAAAAAAAAAGTGGCTGAGATGGCAGAATGAAAGACCCTGAGCTCACCTCCTCTTGCAAGCACAACAAAATCACAACTACGTGAAGAGTAGCCATCAATGAAAAAGACCAGAACCTACCAGAGAAAGTCTTCTACAATTAAAGACATAAAGAAGAGACCACTGTCAGATGGGTAGGAGGAACAGACTTTCCATGTAATCAAGTCTCATACACACTGGGTGAGCAACCCACAAAATAGAGAATATATTGTAGAGGTTCTTCCACAGGGGTGAGAGTTCTAAGCCCCATATCAGGCTCCCTGGCCTGGGCTGCACCAGAAATATAAGCCACAGAGCACCTGGTTCTGCAGCTTCAGTTCAGTTCAGTTCAGTCGCTCAGTTGTGGCCAACTCTTTGCAACCACATGGACTGCAGCACGCCAGGCTTCCATCACCAACTCCCAGAGCTTGCTCAAACTCATGTCCATACAGTCAGTGATGCTATCCAACCATCTCATCCTCTGCCGTCTCCTTCTCCTCCTGCCTTTAATCTTTCCCAGCATCAGGATCTTTTCTAATGAGTCACTTCTTCGAATCAGGTCGCTTAAGTATTGAAGTTTCAGCTTCAGCATCAGTCCTTCCAATGAATATTCAGGACGGATTTCCTTTAGGATTGACTAGTTTGATCTCCTTGCAGTCCAAGGGACTCTCAAGAGCCTTCACCAACACCACAGTTCAAAAGCATCAATTCTTCGGTGCTCAGCTTTCTTTATGGTCCAACTCACATCCATACATGACTACTGGAAAAATCATAACTTTGACTAGACAGACCTTGGTTGGCAAAGTAGTGTCTCTGCTTTTTAATATACTGTCTAGGTTTGTCATAGCTTTTCTTTCAAGGAACAAGTGTCTTTTAATTTCATGGCAGCAGTCACCTTCTGCGGGATTTTGGAGCCCAAGAAAATAAAATCTGTCACTGTTTCCATTGTTTCCCCATGTATTTGTCATGAAGTGATGGGACTGGATGCCATTATCTTCGTTTTTTGAATGTTGAGTTTTAAGCCAACTTTTTCACCTTCTCTTTCACTTTCATCAAAAGGCGGTTTAGTTCCTCTGGCTTTGCAGGTTAGCAGGGCTTAATTTCAGGAATCCCAAGGACTGAGGGAAATAGAGACTTCATCCTTAAAGGACACACACAAAATCTCACACACACCTGGACCCAAGACAAAAATAGTAATTTGATAAAAGCCTGGGCTAGACCTAGCTGCCAGTCTTGGAGAGTCTCCCAGAGAGACTCTGGGAGTGGGGGGTGACTGCCACTCACCCTGGGGACATAGGCACTGGCAGCAGCCATATTTAGGAGCTTTCTACTCTATGGACACTGGTCCAGGCAGGCACCATTGTGGTGCCCTCCTCCTAGCTCATTTGCACCAAGACCTGGCCCCACCCAACAACTTGGCACCAATTCTGGTACATCTCAGACCAAACAACTAACTGGGTGGGGACACAGCCTCACCAATCAGCAGACAGGCGGCCTAGAGACTTCCTGAGCCCACAGTTGCCTCTAGATATGCCTCTAGACACAACCTTATCCACCAGAGGGCCAAGACCCAGCTCAGCTGACCAGTGAGCAGGCACCTGCCCTATCCTCCAGGAAGCTTGCAGTAGCCTCTAGACCAGCCTCACCCACAGAGGGCAGACACTAAAGGTGAGAACACCACAACTCTGCAGACTGCAGACCCAGCCCACCCACAGCAGGCCACACCTTACCCTAGGATCAGCTGGGCCCTGGCCCTGCCTACTAGTAGGCCAGCACAAGCTTTTGGACACTCTAGACCTCGTACCCTGGAGAAGGCAATGGCACCCCACTCCAGTACTCTTGCCTGGAAAATCCCATGGACGGAGGAGCCTGGTGGGCTGCAGTCCATGGGGTCGCTAAGAGTCGAACACGACTAAGCGGCTTCACTTTCACTTTTCACTTTCATGCACTGGAGAAGGAAATGGCAACCCACTCCAGTGTTCTTGCCTGGAGAATCCCAGGGACGGGGGAGCCTGGTGGGCTGCCATCTCTGGGGTCACACAGAGTTGGACACGACTAAGTGACTTAGCAGCAGCAGCAGCAGCAGACCACATACCCAACAGTATTAGAAATGTCTCCCCTGCTCTGACCCCAGCAATCTGATACCAACTCTGGGATCCCTAGGCTCAGAAGCTGGACTCCAGGACCCAGCTCTGCCTTGCAATAGTCCAGCACTAACCCCGGACCTGGCTTCATCCACCAGTGTGCAGGCAGCATCCCTGGAGTCTTCTGGACCCTGACTCTAGCCACCAGAGAGCCAGCGCTGGCCCCAGGGCCCCCGGGGGTTATGCAGTTAGCCACCTTGTAACCAGGCTCTGCTAAGCAGCACCTAGTAGCATCCACACGAGGCAAGGCCTGGCAACCAGCCTGGCCAGGGCCTAACTTAGCCTACCAGAATGCTCACACAGTCAGCCCACTGCGACAGAAGGACCCCTCATGGAGGGAACCCCTCGAGCATGTAACTTGGGTAACGAGGAATGTGCACTGAGAGGATGCATAGAGTATCTCCATCAGAAGGCCACTTCTCCAGGGCCAAGAAAAGTAACCTACTACATACATAAAAGTACAAACAACAGCATAAATAAAATGAGGCAATGGAGGAACATGTTTCAGAGAAAGGAACACAATAAAATCCCAGAAGAACTATGTGAAGTAAAGATAGGCAGTCTACCCAAGAGAGAGTTCAGAGTTTGTTTGTTTTAATACGATCAAAGAATTCAGGAGAAGAATGGATGTACAGAGAGAGAAGTTGGAAGTTTTTAACAAAGAGTTAGAAAATATAAAGAACAACCAAACAGATGAATACAATAACTGAAATGAAAAATAGACTAGGCGGAGTCAATAGTAGACTGAATGTTTCAGAGGAATGAATCAGTAATCTGGAAGACTGGGTAGTGGAAATCACCGCCACTGAACAGAAAAAAGATTGAAAAGAAAGTTTGAAAGATTGAAAAGGACAGTTTGAAAGACCTCTGGTACAATATCAGACACACTAATATTTGCACTATAGTGGTCCCAGAAGGAGAAGAGAGAAAAAAGGCTGAGAAAATATTTCAAAACATAATAGCTGAAAAATTCCCTAACCTGGGAAAGGAAACAGTCACCCAAAGTCCAGGAAGTAGAGAGTCCCATACAGGATTCTGTAGAGGAACACACCAAGACACATTGTAATTAAAATGACAAAAATTAAAAATAGAGAACATTAAAAAGGATTAAAGGAAAAGCAGCAAATAACATACAAAGAAACTTCCATATGGCTATCAGCTGAAACTCTTTTTTTTCAGCAGAAACTCTTAAGGCTAGAACCCGGTTGCACAATATATTTAAAGTGATGAAAAGGAAAAAACTAGACTACTCTACCCAGAAAGATAGCCTTCAAAAATCAGGAATAAGCATGGGGGCCCCATTACTGCTTTGATTCAGCATAGTTAATCATAGTGGTTTCCCAGATGGTGCTAATGGTAAAGAACCTGCCTGCCAATGCATGAGATGTAAGAGACGTGTTCAGTCCCTGAGTAGGGAAGATCCCCTGGAGAAGGGTATGGCAACCCATTCCAGGATTCCTGCCTGGAGAATCCCAGGGACAGAGGAGCCTGGCGGGCTGCAGTGCGCAATTAGACACAGCTAAAGTGACGTAGCACACACGCATGCAGTTGTCATAGACTAGTAAAATAAGAAAAATACTTAAAAAATGTGAAGATTGGAAAGAAAGAAACAAAACTATTTTTATTTGAAACATACTTAATTGGATACATTAATAACCAAAAGATTCTATGGAAAAATTAGTAAGAGTGTAACAAGGTAGTTGGAGATACCTATGGACTATAGCTCACCAGGCTCCCTGAGGATTTTCCAGGTAAAAATACTGGCGTGAGTTGCCATACCCTCCTCCAGAGGATCTTCCCAACCCAGGGATCAAATCCAAGTCTTTTGCACTGCAGGCAGTTCTTCACCGTCTGAGCCAGTGAGGAAGCCCAATATAAGACAAACATACAAAGTCAATAGCATTTCTATAATTAGAAACAAACTCTTAGAAACTTCCATTTTTAAAGAAATACCTTTACGATAATAAAAGAGTAAAGTATTTAGAAATAAAGTTTAAAAGATTTAAACTATGAATTTTATTCTATGTTTACTCTATGAAATGAACATAAATAACAAACATAAATAAAATAATGTAAATAAACATAAAATAACAAACAAAATATGATTTATTCTATGAAAAGATTCATAGAATAGTTATTGGGGAAAGTTGAAAGCTTTACTGATGGCACCTTAAAGAAGATATAACTAAGTGGAACATGTTAATGGATAGAAACATTAGTATCATAAGGATTCAGTTCTCCCTAAATTGATCTATCAATGCAACTCCAATCAAAATGCTATCAGAATTTTTTGATGAACTTACAAGCTAATCCTAATATATATATTTAAGAGGTGATAGAATTCCAGTTGAGCTATTTCAAATCCTAAAAGATGATGCTATGAAAGTGCCGCACTCTCTCTCTAATTAAAATTAAAAGCTTCTGCACAACAAAGGAAACTATAAGCATGGTGAAAAGACAGCCTTCAGAATGGGAGAAAATAATAGCAAATGAAGCAACTGAAAAACAACTAATCTCAAAAATATACAAGCAACTTCTGCAGCTCAATTCCAGAAAAATAAATGACCCAATCAAAAAATGGGCCAAAGAACTAAATAGACATTTCTCCAAAGAAGACATACAGTTGGCTAACAAACACATGAAAAGATGCTCAATATCACTCATTATCAGAGAAATGCAAATCAAAACCACAATGAGGTACCATTTCACACCAGTCAGAATGGCTGCAATCCAAAAGTCTACAAGCAATAAATGCTGGAGAGGGTGTGGAGAAAAGGCAACCTTCTTACACTGTTGGTGGGAATGCAAACTAGTACAGCCACTATGGAGATTCCTTAAAAACCTGGAAATAGAACTGCCTTATGACCCAGCAATCCCACTGCTGGGCATACACACCGAGGAAATCAGAATTAAGACACATGTACCCCAATGTTCATCGCAGCACTGTTTATTATAGCCAGGACAAGGGTGTGGAGAAAAGGCAACCTTCTTACACTGTTGGTGGGAATGCAAACTAGTACAGCCACTATGGAGATTCCTTAAAAACCTGGAAATAGAACTGCCTTATGACCCAGCAATCCCACTGCTGGGCATACACACCGAGGAAATCAGAATTAAGACACATGTACCCCAATGTTCATCGCAGCACTGTTTATTATAGCCAGGACATGGAAGCAACCTAGATGTCCATCAGCAGATGAATGGATAAGAAAGCTGTGGTACATATACACAATGGAGTATTACTCAGCCATTAAAAAGAATACTTTTGAATCAGTTGTAATGAGGTGGATGAAACTGGAGCTGATTATACAGAGTGAAATAAGCTAGAAAGAAAAACACCAATACAGTATACTAACACATATATATGGAATTTAGAAAGATGGTGACAATAACCCTGTATGCAAGACAGCAAAAGAGACACAGATGTATAGAACAGTCTTTTGGACTCTGTGGGAGAAGGAGAAGGTGGGATGATTTGGGAGAATGGCATTGAAACATGTATAATATCATATAAGAAATGAATCGCCAGTCTAGGTTCGATGCAGGATACAGGATGTTTGGGGCTGGTGCACTGGGATGACCCAGAGAGATGGTATGGGGAGGGAGGTGGGAGGGGGGGTTCAGGATTAGGAACATGCGTACACCTGTAGCAGATTCATGTTGATATATGGCAAAACCAATACAGTACTGTAAAGTAAAATAAAGTAAAAGAAAAAGAAAAAAGAAAATGCTGCACTCAATATGCCAGCAAATATAGAAAACTCAGCAGTGGCCACAGGACTGGAAAAGGTCAGTCTTCATTCCAATCCCAAAGAAAGGCAATACCAAAGAATAATCAAACTATCGCACAATTACACTCATCTCACACGCTAGTAAAGTAATGCTCAAAATTCTCCATGCCAGACTTCAGCAATACATGAACCATGAACTTCCTGATGTTCAAGCTGGTTTTAGAAAAGGCAGAGGAACCAGAGATCAAATTGCCAAATCCGCTGGATCATCAAAAAAGCAAGAGAGTTCCAGAAAAACATCTATTTCTGCTTTATTGACTATGCCAAAGCCTTTGACTGTGTGGATCACAATAAACTGTGGAAATTTCTGAAAGAGATAGGAATACCAGACCACCTAACCTGCCTCTTGAGAAATCTGTATGCAGGTCAGGAAGCAACAGTTAGAACCAGACACGGAACAACAGACTGGTTCCAAATAGGAAAAGGAGTACATCAATGCTGTATATTGTCACCCTGCTTATTTAACTTATATGCAGAGTACATCATGGGAAATGCTGGGCTGGAAGAAGCAGAAGCTGGAATCAAGATTGCTGGGAGAAATATAAACAACCTCAGATATGCAGATGACACCACCCTTACGGCATAAAGTGAATAAGAACTAAAGAGCCTCTTGATGAAAGTGAAAGAGGAAGAGTGAAAAAGTTGGCCTAAAGCTCAACATTCAGAAAACGAAGATTATGACTTTTGGTCCCATCACTTCATGGCAAATAGTTGGGGAAACAGTGGAAACAGTGGCTGACTTAATTTTGGGGGCTCCAAAATCACTGCAGATGGTGATTGCAGCCATGAAATTAAAAGACACTTACTCCTTGGAAGAAAAGTTATGACCAACCTAGACAGCATATTCAAAAACAGAGACATTACTTTGTCAACAAAAGTCTGTCTAGTCAAGGCTATGGTTTTTCCTATGGTCATGTATGGATGTGAGAGTTGGACTGTGAAGAAGGCTGAGTGCTGAAGAATTGATGCTTTTGAACTGTGGTGTTGGAGAAGACTCTTGAGAGTCCTTTGGACTGCAAGGAGATACAACTAGTCCATCCTAAAGGAGATCAGTCCTGGGTGTTCATTGGAAGAACTGATGTTGAAGCTGAAACTCCAATACTTTGGCCACCTGATGTGAAGAGCTGACTCATTTGAAAAGACCCTGATGCTGGGAAAGACTGAGGGCAGAAGGAGAAGGGGACGACAGGATGAGATGGCTGGATGGCATCACCAACTAATGAACAGGAGTTTGAGTAAACTCCGGGAATTGGTGATGGACAGGGAGGCCTGGCGTGCTGCAGTTCATAGGATCACAAAGAGTCAGACACAACTGAACGACTGAACTGAACTGAAGATATATATTAAAGCTAAAGGTTTCCCTTGCCTGATATTAAGATGATTATTAATATAAGACTGTTCTAATTAAGATAGTGTTGTATTTCTACAGGGAAGGACAAATGTCCAGTTTAAAACAGATGAGAGAACCCAGAAACAGACAGCCACATTGTATGAAAACTTAATATGTGGCTAAGTTGACATGACAAAGCAATGGAAAAGAATGGATCTAGTCATTAAATCATACTGGAGCTATAACTATTCCATATGGGAAAAAATGAAAGTTGATCCCTGCTGCTGCTGCTAAGTTGCTTCAGTCGTGTCTGACTCTGTGTGACCCCATAGACAGCAGCCCACCAGGCTCCTCCGTCCCTGGGATTCTCCAGGCAAGAACACTGGAGTGGGTTGCCCTTTCCTTCTCCAATGTATGAAAATGAAAAGTGAAAGTGAAGGCGTTCAGTCGTGTCTGACTCTGCAACCCCATGGACTGCAGCCTACCAGACTCCATTTACAATACTATATTTTAAATAGATTAAAGACTTAAATATGAAAGTTAAAACTTTAAAAATTTGCAGGAAAATACAGGAGAAAATTTTATCACCAAAGTTAGGGAGGAGGAAGAGTAAATTTGCTAACCATAAATTAAAAGATTGATATTTTATGACATTTGATTACTTCAAAATTAAGAATTTCTATTCATCAGAAACACCATAAAGAAAATAATGACATGTCATAACTATATTTACAACTCATATGACCAATAATGAATTGGTGTCCAGAATACAAAATGCCTGAAACTTGATTTTTTAAAAAAGACCATCTAATTTTTAAATAAAAAGTCTGAACAGGTATGTCACAGAAGAGGAAACCTCATGAAAAATAAACATTAAAAAAATTCTTACCATCATTGATAACCAGGAAAAATAAATTAAAACAATGATATCCCATCTTATACCCACTAGTTTGCAAAAAATTACAAAGTCTCACAAGAGTGTTAGCAATAGCAGAGCATGGAAACTCTTATATACTGACAGGAAGAATGTAATTGTTTCACAAATTGTCATTTTGTTATAAAGTAACATTCATAATACCCTACAACCTAGCATTCCATCCCTAGGAGAATGTCTCCAGAAAAACTTTTTATAAATGTGCACTTGAAGACATGTACAAGAACATGAATATTGACATTATTTAAAAAGCCAAAAATTAGAGTACCCAAATGTCCATTGAATGACTCATGAATAAATGTGTGTGCATGCTTAGTTGCTCAGTGATGTCCGACTCTTTGCAACTCCATGGACTATAGCCTGCCAGGCTCTCTGTCCATGGGCTTTTCCAGGCAAGAATACTAGAGTAGGTTGCCATTCCCTTCTCCAGGGTATCTTCTCGATCAAGGGATCAAACCTATGCCTCCTGCATTGGCAGGCAGATTCTTTTACCATTGCAATGTATAGTCACAAAGTAGAATATCATACAGTTATGGAAATGAGTGAACCACAGCTACCTACAACAATGTTGACAAATCTTTTCAATACTGAAGAAAAAAAACAGATAACCAAGAATGTAGACAATAAGATACCTCTTTATAAAGCTCAAGAAAAACTAAAATAATAAAGTATTTAATAAAACTAGCTTTAAAAGGAAAGATAAGATTTTTAAAAATTCAGCATAGCAGTGTTTCTCTTAGAGAAGATCAGAGCAAAGCATATAGATACTTTACTAGCATTGTTCCGCATCTTAAGCTAAAGGCTTCATGAGTGTTCATTTTGCTGTTATGCTTCATAGTTTAAATATGTGTTGCCTGTATTCATTTGCATGTAATAAAATTTTTATAAGAGCTTTCCAAAGAATGACTAAGTAATCAATACGACAGAACTGAAACAGCCACTGTGATCAACGCATTTTGGCATCCAGAGGGTGTCATCCATGTTAACAGCAGTCTGCATCGTTGAGTATGTAAGTCTTTCAACCAGTTACAAATCACCTTAATGATGCTGTCAGCCGGCCTCCATTTCTCAGCCTTGGTACCACAAGAATATCAGGTTCCTTTTCTAAGTGTTCACATACCATCTGTTTAGTATTTCCTCCTAGTCTTTGCCAGGGATCGATGTCAAGCTATTTTATCCATATGTGTTCTCAGGAAACACCAAATGTTAACAGCCCAAACATACAAGATAAAGATTCATTGCTTCCTAAAGGATTCCAGAAAAAAAAATAAAAACTTTTCTATGATTCATGCTTCAGTACAGTTGTCAGAATTCTACTTACTGATTTTTTTTCTCTTTTTGGTATCCTTAAAAATACATCAGAAAATGCAGCTATCCATTGAATTTGTCTTTGAAAATTATATTAAAGTCATTTCCCTGTGGCATTAAGACTAAATTAGAACCACTGTTCTTTTACTACCTAAAGATTTTTTAACACAGAGACATTTATTAACAGGAGGCATGGCCTCAGAAAAAATAGCACCTCTTCTCTTCTTAAAAATTGAAGAATTTTTTAGAGTTCAATAGAAAACCTAAAGTTATTTGAAAATTAGGTCTTTTAATTTTTTTGTTACCTCTTTTGAAGAATAATTTGCATACTAAAAGTTTC
Source organism: Aepyceros melampus (assembly GCA_006408695.1). NCBI lineage: Eukaryota > Metazoa > Chordata > Mammalia > Artiodactyla > Bovidae > Aepyceros > Aepyceros melampus. The sequence goes on from SJXQ01009971.1 coordinate 133,373, forward strand.
ATTCCCACTTCTCCAGTAGCTCAAATGGTAAAGAATCCACCTGCAATGCAGGAGACTAGTTCAGTTCTTGAGTTGGAAAGATCCCCCGGAGAAGGGATAGACTACCCACTTCAGTATTCATGGAATTCCCTGGTAGTTCAGATGTAAAGAATCAACCTGCAATGCAGGAAACCTGGGTTCGATCCCTGCATTGAGAAGATCCCCTGGAGGAGGACATGGCAACCCCCTCCTCTCTCACCTGGAGAATCCTCATGGACAGAGGAGCCTGGAAGGCTACATTCCACAGGGTGGCAAAGAGTTGGATACGACTGAGTGACTAAGCACAGCACAAATTTCATCCAAACTATACAAGCCAATGAGTTTTGACATTTGATATGTCCACAAATCATCACCACAATCAAGATCCAGAACACTTCCATCAACCCCAAAAGATTCTTCTTGCCCCTTTACACTCCACCCCTCACGTATACTGCTGACCTGGTTTTTGTCTGTAGATTAGTTTGTATTTTATATAAATAGGATCATATAAATGGTATACAATCTTTTGTCTGACTTTTTCATTAGATTTTGAGATTCATTTATGTTGTTTATATCAACAAGTAGTTATTAGTTTCTTTTTATTTCTAAGTATCATTATCTTATATGATTATGCCACATATTGTTTAACCATTTTTCTGTTAATAGATGTTCAGTTGTTTCTAGTTTTTGACTGTAGTTACTAAAGTTTCTACAAATATCTGTACACATATCTTTGTGTGGGCATGTTTTTATTTTTCATGAATCTTACCATATTTTTGGTTAATCTTTTTCCATCCACTCACTTTCAACCCGTTTGTGTCTCTATACTTAAAGTGTATCTTTTATAGACAGAATATAATTGGGTCTTGCTTTTTACCTATTACGCTATTCTCTTTTTTTTTTTTTTTTGAGTGTATACTCCATTAACATTTACCATAAATATTGACATTATTGGATTTAGGTCTGTCTGTCATTTTACTTTTTGTTTGTCCTCTCTGGTTTTTGTTCATCTTTTCCCTATTCTTCTGCTTTCCTCTGGATTATCAAACATATTCAGAATTCAATCTTATCTATTATAATTTAGCGACATTTCCTTGCATTATTTTTAGTGGCTTCTATAGGGATTACATTATACATTCTTAACTTTTCAAAGTCTACTTAGAGTCAATATAGTACACTTCACATAAAATGTAAAAACCTCAAGATTACAGTACTTCACATAAAATAGAAACCTTGTGGGGATTAAAATATATTTTAACTTGTTTACAGCCTACTTAGAATTAATACAGTACTATGTCATGGATATTAAACAAACTTTGCAACTGTGTGGGTCCATTTATCCCCCTGCATACACACACATATACACAGTCTTTTTGTATAGTTGTCACGTGTGTTGAATCTACATTATAAACCTCACAAGGCAATATTATAAGTTTTTGCTTTAAACAACCATGTGTATATTATAGAAACTGAGAGAAAAATAGTTTTTATATTTACTGTTTCCAGTGTTCTTCACTTATTCCTAAAGATCCAACTTTCCCTTAGGTATCATTTCCTTCAGGTCAAAGAACTTTAATATTTCCTGTAGCTTGTTTCTGGTCATGACAACTTCTCTTAGCTGTTATCTGAAAATGTAAATTTCATGTTCATTCTTGAAGGATGTTTTTATTATACATAGACTTAAGGGTTGACAGGATTCTTTTTGCTTTCAGCACATTAAAGATATTGCTCCATTGTCTTCCTGCTTTCCAGGGTTGCTCAATAAAAGTCACAGTCCTTAAATCACCTTCCCCTTTATGTAAAGGATCGATTCTCTGGATGCTTTCAAGAATTTTCTCTTTATGTGTGTTTTTAAGCAGTTTTATAATGATGTGGCTGGGCACAGATTTCTTGTCTGGGTTAACTGAGCTTCTTTAATCTGTTAATTTATTTCCTGAATCCAATTTGAGAAATTTGTAACCATTATTTCTTCAGATTTTTCTTTTCTGTCTCATTCCCTCTCCTCACTCCTCTAGTACTCTAATTACCCACATGTTAAACCTTTTAAAGTTGTTCCACAGTTCCCTAAGGTTCTGTGGTTTTCTGCTTGTTTGTTTCATTTTGTCCAAACTCTTTTCTTTCTCTTCTTCAGATCAGATGATCTCTGTTGGTCTATCTTTAAATTCACTGATTCTCATCTCTCATCTCCATTCCGCCATTAGGCTCTTGTAGGGAGTTTTCATTTCAGATAGTATTATTTTCAGTTCTAAAATTTCCATTTGGTACTTGTTTATATTTTCTACTTCTCCATTGATATTTCCTATCTTTTCACTTATATTGAACATGTTTTCCATTCCTTATGACCATAATTTTAATTATGCTGCTTTAAAGTCCTTGTCTGATAACTCTAACATCTTTGCATCTTGAGTTTGCATCTGTTGACTCTATTTTCCTCTGAAATTGGGTCACATTTTCTGATTCTTTGTATGCCAAAAACATTTGGATTGTATTTTCTGTATGTTGTATAGACTCTGGAATCTATTATATTACTCTGAAAAGTGTTTGTTTTAGCAAACAGTTAACATTGTTAGACTCAAACTGCAACATTTCATGACCTGCAGTAGGCCCCGCACTCAAATCTCAGTTTCATTCTTTAAGCTTACTGCAGCCATGAAATTAAAAGACGCTTACTCCTTGAAAGAAAAGTTATGACCAACCTAGATAGCACGTTGAAAAGCAGAGACATTACTTGGCCGACTAAGGTCCCTCTAGTCAAGGCTATGGTTTTTCCTGTGGTCATGTATGGATGTGAGAGTTGGACTGTGAAGAAGGCTGAGTGCCAAAGAATTGATGCTTTTGAACTGTGGTGTTGGAGAAGACTCTTGAGAGTCCCTTGGACTGCAAGGAGATCCAACCAGTCCATTCTGAAGGAGATCGGCCCTGGGATTTCTTTGGAAGGAATGATGCCAAAGCTGAAACTCCAGTACTTTGGCCACCTCATGCGAAGAGTTGACTCATTGGAAAAGACTCTGATGCTGGGAGGGATTGGAGGCAGGAGGAGAAGGGGACGACCGAGGATGAGATGGCTGGATGGCATCACTGACTCGATGGATGTGAGTCTGAGTGAACTCTGGGAGTTGGTGATGGACAGGGAGGCCTGGCATGCTGCGATTCATGGGGTCGCAAAGAGTCGGACACGACTGAGCAACTGAACTGAACTGAACTGAGGAACTGCTTTCAGTTTGCCCCACCTGGGGTCAGCTAGGTATCTGGACTCTCTGACCCTGGTTTCTCCCTCTGTGGATTTATTCCTCATTCACCAGAGGCTCTGGTTATGCCAGGCTGCTTCCGCTGGTAATGCTAGTGAAAGACAGAGGCCTTTGTACTGAAGCTTTAGTTGACCCCACACTGCTGTGATGGAGGCTACCTGTAAGACAAAGGGCAAAAAAATGGGAAACTCGTTCCTTGCTGATCACTTACTCTAAGTTTCAACTCTTCTCACAAATCTATCTTTGTTCAATCTCAAGAGACCTCAGGTACTTATTTTGTTTTGTTTTTAATATTATCCAGAGTTTAAAGCTGTTATTGACAGGAAAATGAGTTTGTCAGGTATTAGATTGGAAGACCCTTATCACTCTCAGCAGTTTGGTTCCTTCTTTTTACCTCCTCTTCCATCTTCTATTTAGATTAATAAGGTCAAGTTCTTCATCATCTCTCTCTGTATTTAGGAAATTATGACTTAAGTTATTCTGATTAAATTCCAACTCTTCTTTCCTCCTGTTCTTTCCCCCTCATCCACTGACACTCAGAAATAAACACACTCCTGCTTTACTTGGCAAATGACTTGATTGCTCCCACTCAATCTTAGTACAATCTGGCTACTTCTCTATCTGAAATCATACCTATCATATACCCAACACTAGAGCATAGTTAGCACAGTACAAAGATTGATTCCCCAAAGGGACTTTCAGTAAAACTGAAAACCATTCTGATGGGTAAAAAAAAAAAAAAAAAAAAAAGATTGCAGTCAAAAATAGACACAAGTACATATATAAATTTAGTATAGGATGAAGATGACAAATCATTAGAGCACAGATGGTTCAAAAAATGGTCTGGGACAAGTGGTTAGCTATCTAGAAAATATTCCAAATGGACCAGGGACATTAATGTTAAGAATGATATTTTTAAAGTAGCTAAAGAAAACCCTGGTGAATTTCTTTATAATCACAGCACAGGGAAAGATTTTCTACCTATGACTCAAAATCCAGGTACAATAATTTATTTAACTACATAAAGATTCACTATGTAAAAATTAAAATCTTAGGCATGGCAAAGATCACCATAAGCAAAATCGAAAAGACAACTGGGAATTTCCTGGTGGTGTAATGGGTAAGAATCCGCTTGCCAAGGCAGGGGACATGGGTTCAGTCCCTGGTCTAGGAAGATTCCACATGCCTTGGAGCGCTCAGCCTGTGTGCCACAACTTCTGAGCTCACACTCTAGAGCCCACAAGCCACAACTACTGAGCCCCTGAGACACAACTACAGAAACCTATGCGCCAAGAGCCTGTGCTCCACAACAAAGAGTAACGCCTGCTCCACACAGCTGGAGAAAGCCAGCGAAAAGCAGCAAAGACCCAAGGCAGCCAAAAATAAAAAATTAATTATTTTAAAAAGTCAACTGAAAAACTAGGAGAAAGTATTTGTAATTTATATCTTGGGGGAGGAAAAGGACAAATATCTCTAATATATAAAGAATACTTAAAAATCAATGGGGGGGGAACACGTGTATACCTGTGGCAGATTCATGTTGATGTATAGAAAAACCAACACAATATTGTAAAGTAAAACATAATAATAATAAAAAATAATAACATAACTAGCTCTAAAAAAAAAATCAAGGGGGAGGGGAAGAACCCTATAGAAAAATGAACAAAAGACATATACAGATAATTTTTTAATTAATAAAAAAAATTTTAATGATCCTTAAACACATAAAATATGCTCAATTTCAATCATAATTGGAGAAATGAAAACTAAGACTATACTAACATACCATTTCCCACATTTAAATCAACAAAAGTTAAAAATATGACAACAACAACAAAAAAAAAAACTATGACAACACACTCTGTTGGTGACGCTACATTTCCATTCAGTGCTGGTAGAGTATACAATGGTACGACCCACTGGAAAAAAACTCTGATGCTGGGAAAGATTGAGGGCAGGAGGAGAAGGGGGCAACAGAGGATGAGATGGCTGGATGGCATCATCGACTCAATGGACATTAGTTTGAGCAAACTCCGGGAGATAGCGAAGGACAGGGAAGCCTGGCAATGCTGCAGTCCATGGGGTCACAAAGAGCTAGACACGCACGACTTAGCAACTGAACAATAATTGATAGTATCTAACAAAACTACTTAGGCATTTGCTTTTTTTTTTAGGCATTTACTTTTGATTCACCACTCTCACTTCTGAGAATCTAAACCCTGAAGACATACCTCTAATAATGTAAAAATGCACACATATATAGAGGATTACAAAACTGTTATCTAGGTTTTTATTGCTGTTGTTTAGGATATGTTTTAGGACTTTCTTTAGTTTCTGTCCCTTTTTTAAAAACATTTCCTTACTCTGCCTAAATCCCCAGTCAGTCTTAGTCTCTTTCGGTTCCTCCAACTTTTATTTTCACCTCAGAGTAGATCCTTCTCTTAGCTTGCTTGAGCATTAAGAAGGCAAAGCTCCTTAGTCTGAGTTCTCAGGGCCATACCATTTCCTTCTCCAGGGGATCTTCCCAACCCAGGGATCGATCCCATGTCTACTGCATTGGCATCAGGGCCACACTAACAGATTTAATGCCGTCCTAATCCCACTTCCTCCTTTTCCTAAATAACCATTCCCCTGCTCTCTTTCCTTACCGCAGTGCCTTTGAAAACACTTCTTCCCAATCCACTTTTCTAATTTGCATTGAAATTTACATTAAATGCTTTTTGTTTATAGAATATGTAAATTTGTGCAGAAAAGGAAGATTTTTTAAATACCTTCTAAGTCTTGTGTTTCCCAAGTCAAACTATGCTTTAAATCTTGGTATGTCTCAGTCAGTAGTGATCAACCCCTTTTGCATGTGAGTCGTAATTTTTTTCTCAGTAAAATGAAAATAGAGCTAATTGAGACCCACAGATAAAATATGTTTTCTTACAAATTGAATCATCTAAGTATGATATAATATGATTATTGAAGACAAAAATGTCACCAAGAAAAGAGGAAAGAAATGGCCCTGGCATTTAGTAACTAAAATGTTCATGTGTAGACAGCTGGGAGGTAGCTTTCTGTTGTTTCACTTCTTATAGTTTCATTATGCTTTTAAGTCTACAAAGTGCTTTCCAGTATCATCATTTTATACTTAAATGAAGGTCCGTCTAGTCAAGGCTATAGTATTTCCAGTGGTCATGTATGGATGTGAGAGTTGGACTGTGAAGAAAGCTGAGTGCCGAAGAATTGATGCTTTGAACTGTGGTGTTGGAGAAGGCTCTTGAGAGTCCCTTGGACTGCAAGGAGATCCAACCAGTCCATTCCAAAGGAGATCGGCCCTGGGATTTCTTTGGAAGGAATGATGCTAAAGCTGAAACTCCAGTACACTGGCCACCTCATGCGCAGAGTTGATTCATTGGAAAAGACTCTGATGCTGGGAGGGATTGGGGGCAGGAGGAGAAGGGGACGACAGAGGATGAGATGGCTGGATGGAATCACTGACTCGATGGACGTGAGTCTGAGTGACCTCCGGGAGTTGGTGATGGACAGGGAGGCCTGGAGAGCTGCAATTCATGGGGTCGCAAAGAGTCGGACACGATTGAGCGACTGAACTGAACTGAACCCTAAGCTTAGATATTATCATCATCCACTTTATAGATGAAGAAATTGAACTTAGAGAGATGGGATGACTGGTCTAAGATCACGAAGAAGTTAAGAGCATATTGGCTATGATTATTTGTGCAGTGAAGAATTTTCTGAGCTCCCTGTTGTATTCCAGACCCTGTGCTAATGCTAGGTCTATAGAGGTGGGTAAGGTGCTACATCTGATTTCCATAGGCATACAGATACCTGTCCATAACCAGGACCCTCTTTATTGCATCTACAAGATCTCCTCTCTATTTGGGCTGGCCAAGGCTGGGCAAGTCAGGCATCTCAGCAGGATTGGATGGGAGTTCCCCGTTGTCCAGTGGTTAGGACTCTGTGCTTCCACTGCAGGGGGCCTGGGTTTGATCCCTGGTCAGGAACTAGGAAGCCATGTGGCTTGGGGGAAAAAAAAAAGAGGACTGGATGGCAGGGGATATTGTCAACTCCTTGTCACAGGGTGTTGCTCCCACAGTTCCAGATGTGTGAGGCTCCCATGCAGCTTCTCCCATTGGGAAGTCCCTACAACCAGTCACAGGCTTCTGCACTCTTAGGAACAAACAGGCCTGAGAAAGCAATTCTGAAAAGATTACTCTCCCAGCCAAAGTAATTGCTCTGGAAACATTTCTTTTTTCTATTCATGTACTTATTAAGGACTGAAATTTTACATTTGGAATTATATTAGGACATGTCTTAGAGCTAGAGATGCCCATACATCCCTATTTTGTCTCTAATAATGTAAATCATCCATTGTGAATCATTAGTATTACATTCTTTAGGTAACAGTCAAGCCTTTTTTTTTTTAGCCCACCTTAGGGTGCACCAGCTTGACCTTCCATTGTAAAACTCTCTGGGTAACTGACTAGAGCTGGAAAAGAGGCATGTCCACTACAAGCTGAGGGGTCTCTGCTTGAGTTCTGCTCATGGGACTAGGAAATTCCTCTCTCATTTTTCGACTACTGCCCTTTACCACCACAGGACAGGAAAGTATGTGTGGGAAGCCTGGACTGAGACATGGGTATCTCACACAAGCTAACAGTTTGGCACACTTTCAAACAAATATCCTTAGAATACTAATTCAACAATTGTTTAGGAGCCAAGAGCTATAAGGAAGTAAAGGGAGAGGAGTACGGGTTCTCTTCTGCCCCAGTCTTCCACACTTCTTCCCTAAGCAGAGTCAAAGGCTTGCAGTAATGGAACCCACTCTTCTTAGAAACAGGTGTAGTGACTGCCTGTTGTCACATGAGTGTGTTCCTTTGGGGACATCTCATCCTTCACCTCGGCTGCTTACCTGCCTGTCCTCACTTCCTCCCTTTTTCTGCGTTAGCCTTCTTGCTGGTGCTCCAATATACCAAGGTCATTCTCACTTTAAGACCTTTGACCTTGCTGATTCCTCTATAAGGAACAGTCTTTCCATAGATGTTTTCATGATCCCTTCCTTCACTTGGTTCAAGTCTCTGCTCAGCTGTTACCTTCTTAGAGCATGCTTCTTCCCTGGCAAACCAAGAGAAAAGTTCACAGACACACACAAATATCCTGATTTATTTTTCTTCACAGTTACCTATTATTATCTGTAATTGTTTTCCATTTTGTGTGTTTATTGTCTGTTCTCCCACTAGAATGGTAAACCATAAAAGCAAAGAATTTGTCTTTTTCATGTTGACCCCAAGCAGTGCCTAGCTCATGCTGCTGCTGCTGCTAAGTCGCTTCAGTCGTGTCCGACTCTGTGCGATCCCATAGACGGTAGCCGACCAGGCTCCCCCGTCCCTGGGATTCTCCAGGCAAGAACACTGGAGTGGGTTGCCATTTCCTTCTCCAATGCATGAAAGTGAGAAGTAAAAGTGAAGTCGCTCAGTCGTGTCCGACTCTTAGCGACCCCATGGACTGCAGCCTAGCAGGCTCCTCCGCCCATGGGATTTTCCAGGCAAGAGTACTGGAGTGGGGTGCCATTGCCTTCTCCGGTGCCTAGCTCATGGAAGGTACTAATAATCATTTGAATGACAAATTAAATAAGTGAATGAGTGAATGAATGGCAACAGTATTCTCCCTGAGAATAGTTCTGAGAAATAAATTTTCTATATCTCATTACACTTCTACTGATGTTTTAACCCCTCTTATAGACAGGGATCCTAAGAAGATCCCCACCATTGACCAAGTGGGGATCACTTCTCTACAGAGGACACACTGCCTTAACTCTCAGTACCCCACCACCTCCTTTCAACAAGCTTTCCCTTTTTCCCAGGGTTCAATCATTACCACCACAAATGAGCCTTATAAGTTCAGAAAGACAAGCTGGACTGCCCCTAACACTGGGATGTGTTGGAGACTATCCCCTTGCAGTTATTGACTTAAAAACTGGTTGAATGAACCTGAACAGTTATTCCTGAGCAAACTGTCTGCTCTAATTATTTATCCTAGTTGTCAGCATCCTAAAGCCACTCCTGTATTCACAGAGTAGATAGCACTGATTGTAAACTGACCCAGGAAGCTAAGATACCATGATTACATAGTTTCTGTAGTAGTTCTTGACATTTTGAGGGTCACAGAGCTCTTCTGAGAATCTAATAAAAGCTAAGGACCTAACCATCTCCTCCACCCCACCAAAATACATCTATGCTCTTACAAACTGAGTTGTATTCAATTTCAAGGGTTCCCAGAACCTTTGAAGCCAATCCATGACCCAAAGGACAGGTAACATCATAGTCATTTAGAAAGAAATAGAATTTTCCTATAGGTCAAAACCTTTGTGGGACTGGGGAGGTTGTGCAGGACTGGACAGGAGCACAATTTTCCTGGGCCTCTTCTTTAGACATTCTATGTCATGAGAGAAATATAACCATTACATATGCATGTATGTGTTAAAGTATTAAATTCCCCCATTTTAAACACATTTCAATTTTATAACCCTATTTTAGGGTTGACTTCTGAGAAGCATTGCTTTAGGCATTACCTTATTACCCTTGGGTTTTCTTCAGTTCAGTTGCTCAGTCATGTCTGACTCTTTGCGATCCCATGGACTGCAGCACACCAGGCTTCCCTGTCCATCACCAACTCCTGGAGTTTACTCAAATTCATGTCCATTGAGTCGGTGATGCCATCCAACCATCTCATCCTCTGTCGTCCCCTCTCCTCCTGCCTTCAGTCTTTCCCAGCATCAGGGTCTATTCAAATGAGTAGATCAGGTGGCCAAAGTATTGGAGTTTCAGCTTCAGTATCAGTCCTTCCAATGAATATTCAGGACTGATCTCCTTTAGGATGGACTGGTTGGATCTCCTTGCAGTCCAAGGGACTCTCAGGAGTCTTCTCCAATACCACAGTTCAAAAGCATCAATTCTTCGGCACTCATAGGTTTTCTTAGTCTTTCCCATTATTGTGGGTCTTCCAGAAGAATTTAGCTCAGTGAAGGATATCACTGCTTATGGCCACAGGGTGGCAGAGTAAGTCTAAAAACTGAACGAAAATGCTGGCTACGGCTAAACTGCAACAGACCAGGCCTTCCTCTCCTGTCAGGAACACCCAAACAACTCAGAGCTGAGCACGAGAGCCACATGTTGACTCCAATAAAGTTTCAGTTCATAACCTCAGTGGGACCGGTCCCACTGACTACCCTGCTCACCAGTCAGTGTGAGAGCTGGTTTTCATCTGAGAAGTCTCCTCCCCATTCCCCAGGTTTAGTACATTTAGTTGTATTTGTAAAGAACACAATCCCAAGTGTTGATGTTCTTATGTTTGTTGGTGGCAAGGAGAAAGTCACCAAGATAAGCAAGTAGGGGGGAAGATACTTTTTAAAAAGGAAAGTATCTTCTTTCCCTATAAGAGCAACTCATTTTGTTGACGAGAGAAAAGGAAGAAAATTCCATTTGTTAGATCTGCTATATGCCATTCATAGATAATCATCTCATTTCTTATGCCTCCTATAACTATCAAATAGGCTGTGTTTTCCCTACTTTGCCCAAAATAACACCGCTAACAACTTTCAAGTCACAATTCAAACCCTTGTCTTTCTACTGCATTCTACCACCTTTCATTAAACAAGCAAGCAAAAAAAAAAAAAAATCAGAAAACCCTTCAGGAGAAACAAGTATAATTAGTATTGCCCAAACGAAGCCCACAGATACTCAGGGGCTACTGATTAAAGTCAGATAGGGAGGATATAATGAAACATGTGCTTGCATGCTAAGTCTCTGAGACACTATGGACCACAGCCTGCCAGGCTCCTCTGTCCATGGGATTCTCCAGGCAAGAACACTGGAGTGGGTTGCCATTTCCTTCTCCAGAGAATCATCTCAACCCAGGGATCGAACCCGCCTCTCTTGTCTCCTGCATTGGCAGGTGGGCTCTTTACCACTAGAGCCACCCTGGGAAGCCCATAATTAAGCATAACTTCCTAGAAAAAGTCAGTCTGAGTGGAATTCTGGAGAAATTGCCGGCCATAGATTGAAAAAGCACTAAGGAAGGAAATAACATGGCAAGGAGATTAATTTAGTTGAAGCGGAAGAGTTACAGGAAAAAGTAATAAGAGCTGAGGAATAGGCATTTGCTGAACTTCAGCTCTATGCAAGCTACTAAGCTGGAGGATGGAGGGGCCGGGGTGTCGATAGGCTCTCAACAAGCAGAAAAAAGGAATGTATGATAGGGCTTCCTTGGTGGCTCAGTGGTTAAAAAAAAAAGTCTGCCCACCAACACAGGAAACATGGGTTCAATTCCCCAGGTCGGGAAGATGCCCTGGAGAAGGAAACGGCAACCCACTCCAGTATTCTTGCCTAGAAAATCCCATGGACAAAGAAGTCTGGTGGGCTATGTAGTCCACAGGGTCACAAAGAGTCAGACACGACTTAGCAACTTGAGCACATGCACATGGGGGTGTTTGAGGAGTAATGAGTAGTAGTGACAAATGATTCAGAATGAATGAAGAGAATACAGAAGCTGACGGCAGAAAGGCAATATGTGCTCTTCAGCAAAGGAAGGATATGGTGAAACTATGTTTTAGAAAAATTAATTGGTAGTAAGAAGTACCAGCGGAGAAGGCAATGGCACCCCACTCCAGTACTCTTGCCTGGAAATCCCATGGACGGAGGAGCCTGGTGGGCTGCAGTCCATGGGGTCGCTAAGAGTGGGACACGACTGAGCGACTTCACTTTCACTTTCCACTTTCATGCATTGGAGAAGGAAATGGCAACCCACTCCAGTGTTCTTGCCTGGAGAATCCCAGGGATGGGGGAGCCTGGTGGGCTGCCGTCTGTGGGGTCGCACAGAGTCGGACACGACTGAAGTGACTTAGCAGCAGCAGCAGCAGCAAGAAGTACCAGAGGGGAAAGAATGGAGTTTGATGGGGCAGCTAAGACGCTACTGCTATAATTCAAACACAAAGAAATGAATACCTTGACCAGTGACAGAGAATGTGGAAAAGAAGTTCCCCGTCTAAAGTGTTCTGGTTTCCACATTACTGTTTAGCTTGGCTAATATGACTGTTTTTGAGAAGGTCCCCTCAAACCTGAAGCATAGCTCTCTATGGCGATTACTGAGAACTGTTTCAAAGGAAGAAGCTCTACTCGGTGGCTCTCTGAAGAACCTATAGGTTAAGTTGAAAAGAACTCTCACACTGTATACAAAAATAAGCTGAAAATAGATTAAAATATTAAATGTAAGATCTGAAACCATAAAACTTCTAGAAGAAAACATAGGCAGTGAACTCTTCAGTATCAATCTTAGCAATACTTGGGGGGATATGTCTACTCAGGCAAGGGAAGCAAAGCAAAAATAAACAAATGGGACTACAGCAAACTGGAAAGGTTTTGCACAGTGAAGGAAACAATCAACAAAATGAAAAGGCAGCCTACTGCCTTTTGCAAATGATATATCTCAAAAAAGGATTAATATTCAAAATATGCATAGAACCTATACAACTCAACATCAAAAAACAAACAACCCAATTTAAAAATGGATAAGAGGCCTAAAAAGACATTTTTCCAAAGAATACATGCTCTGTCAACAGGCACATGAAAAGATGCTCAGCATCACTAATCATCAGAGAAATGCAAATCAACACCACAATCACTTGACACCTGTCAGAATAGCTATTATCAAAAGACAACAAATAACAAGTGTTGACAAGAATGTGGAGAAAGGGGAACTCTCATGCACTTAGTGGAATGCAAATTGGTGCAGCCACTGTGAAGAACAATATGGAGTTTCCTCAAAAAGTTAAAAATAGAACTACCATATGATCGATCAGTTCCACTCCTGGGTGTTTATTTGAAGAAAAAACACTCATTTTAAAAGACACATGCATCCCTATGTTTATTGTAGCATTATTTACAGTAGCCTAGATATGAAAGAAATTTAAGTGCCCATCAATAGATGAATGGATAAAGAAGGTGTGGAATATTCTTTATGGACTATTACTCAGCCATAGTAAAAAAAAAAATTCAATCTTGCCATTTGCAGCAACGTGGGTGGACCTAGAAGCTATTATTCTAAGTGAAATGAGAAAGACAAATACTTTCAGATTTCACTTATATGTAGAATCTAAACAACAAAACAAATGAACAAACACAACAGAAACAGAGGTGTAGATATAGGGAATAAATAGGAAGTATAGTAAGGAGAGCAGAGAAATAGCTGAGGGAGAGTAAAAGGTACAAACTTTCAATTACAAAACAAAAAGAAGTTGGAAAGAACTTAACAACATTGACGGTGTGTCTGCAGGGAAGACTGGCATTTTCCTTCACAGAGGTGCCATGTTTCAGACTTGCTTCTTCAGCTTTACAGGTCAGAAAGTTGATCTTGTCAACATCCTCTCAGAGATAGACTCACCTTATCAAGCTCAAGACTAAAGTTGTTGGCCAGAATATTTTAGAGGAAGGACCATAACCACTATAATCACCAAGAAGAGCAGAAATTTGACAAATGTATCCTGCCTTCCTGCCGCTGGGACTCCTCACTGAGCTAGCGCGCCCTCTCCTTTGAGCTACGCTTGGCTGGCCAAGGCCAGCGTCTACCGCTGTTCCTCCCTTTCTCTGTGCTCCGTTTCTGGTCAACCCTCTCTCCTTCTAACGGATCCATTCATTCTTTGGATGAGCCAATACCATCCATAGGCTCCGGCCAATCTTGCTTTGGTCTATAAGCCCTTCTTTTTAAAGAGACTGTTTTTCATTGACCTCATCACTCTGTATTGACTTTATTTTTTAACTATCTGAGGAAACCTCTATTTTTCTTATTTCCAGATTCTTAATGGGAAAATACTTTGCTCTGTCCCCATACCCATGGTAGGAATTTTCTAATCTTTTACCATTTCACTGGGGAGAAAAAAAGAAACACTTGACTTCTCCAAAATTCTGTTGTTTGAACTCAAAGCAGTATCATCTGCTCTACTTTTTGAGATCCTTTTTTCTACTTCATTTATTTAGTTCTATATCTGCCTCCTTATACTTTAATAACTGTTTTGCTTCTTTGAAGAGAAGCTGTTCAGTCATTTCCCTACTTATTACTCAAGTTGAAGTCCAGACTCAGAAAAATTACTTCTTGTTTTTCCTATGACACAATAAGTTTCCCATTATTAAAAAGAACATTTCTCCTCACTTATGAGGAGCATTTATTTGACAATGACTTCATATTTATCACTGTAGTACCTGAAAACATAGTGGAGTAGATAAGAGTTTAAGGAGAAATGGTCAAGAATAATGTTGCTTTATAAACTCATTAAGGTAAAGAGTATCATATATCTCTATATAGTATTTCACTTTCTGTGTAGTACATAATTAATATTATTGCTTGATGGAATGAGTTCATTAGCTAATGAATCCTCATAACTATTCAGAGAAGATGATAGGAGTGTTTTTTTTTTAAGTGAAAGCAAGTTCATTTAGAGAGATTCACATCTCATAGGCAGAATATGGTCCACCTCAGAAGGCAAGCGTAACCAGTGGTAAAGTTTTAATTATACTGGGTCAAAGAGAAATGCATTTGGTGCCCGTTTTCAGCCACATAATAAGTCGATAAATATGACATGAAGTCACTTAAGTCTCACCACACTTTCCCTGTGTGGGTGCCAACACGTTGGACTGAAGCCCTTTGTTCCCTGTGGAGAGTCTGCCACCTCTGCAGACTTGTCCTCAGGAATGTCGTTCAGAAATAAACCGGCGTTCTCCTTGGGGTCCATGAGTCATACATAGAAGTTAATTCATTGGAGCGACTGACTTTTCTTAGGCCCTTTGTAAAAGTATTTCTGAGAGTCCCTCATGGTGAGGCAAAAAAAGCCAGGTTCCTCTTCTGTTTCTTTCCAGCTCTTGTCTCATTTCCTCTCTCTGTGCTTCCTCTGTCACCTTATATTTGGCTTTTACTGACCAACTTTATGTCCAGATCCAGATCCCAATTCCTGAGCTGTTGCCTAAAGAAGGAAATAGACCAGCAAAGTCTCATCACCCTGCCTACCTAATCTCATTCATTCAGATTGGAAATCAAATCACACTCCACCAGACCATCCCTGTCTTCTTGGCTGCTACACTTGTGAGATATAGTATGCTAATGGCAAACTTGTATAATTCTGTATCAGAAGGTGGCGCTTATAATTCATCTTTTCTCTTTTAGTCTTTTTAAAATTTATGTTTTAAAAGAGGAAATAATTGAATACATTTTCACTGTGAAACAATAACATAAAATTGAAGACGTCATTAACTAAGTATTTAACTTGCATTGTGGATATAAGAGTTGGACCATAAAGAAAGCTGAGCACTGAAGAATTGATTTTTTGAACTGTGGTACTGGAGAAGACTCTTAAGAGTCTCTTGGACTGCAAGAAGATCCAACCAATCCATCCTAAAGGAAATCAGTCCTGAATATTCACTGGAATGACTCATGCTGAAGCTGAAGCTCCAATACTTTGGCCACCTGATTGCGAAGAACTGACTCACTGGAAAAGACCTTGATGCTGGGAAAGATTGAAGGCAGGAAGAGAAGGGAATGACAGAGGATGAGATGGTTGAATGGCATCACTGACACGATGGACATGAGTTTGAGCAAGCTCCGGGAATTGGTGATGGATAGGGACGCCCGGTGTGCTGCAGTCTATGGGGTCACAAAGAGTTGCACATGACTGAGTGACTGAACTGAACTGAACTTGAATTGCTATATTATTTTTGGCTATTTTTGTTTCTAAAATTTTTTTAAATACGGAAAATACATAAATACAATAAAATTCAAATGTATAGAAGTATGAATAATAAAAAGTGAATGTATCTCAGAATTCTGCCCCATTTCTACTCCTGTCCACTATTAACAATTTAATAGTAGACTTCCAGAGCTCTGTAAAAGGCATTTCCATACATATGTATGCACTTAGGCTAACAGTTTTATTTTTATATAAATGAGTCACACTATACTCTGTTCTAGAACTTTCTTTATTCACTATCTCCTAGCTTTCCAAGTCAGTACATTTAACTTTGTTAACAGCTGCATAATACTCCATAGTCTATGCCATAATTTATTTAAATATTTCCCTATTGATGGACATTTGAATTGCTTGCTGTTTGGGGCTTTGATTATTTGTTTTTGCAACAATGCTGTGCTGAACATCTTTGCATAGGTCTCTTTGGGTACTATCCAAGAATGTCTCTAAGCTAGATATCTAGAGGTAGAATTGATAGGTTCAAAAATGGGTGCTTTTAATATTTTATATTTTTCAAAATTTGTAACTAAAGAATTAAACACTGTAACTACTGTTTCCCTTTCTACTGCAGAGAGTTCTATCCTGGCAACTGACATTGATCTTCAGACTATAGACAGTGATATTGTCAGCATGGAGATTTTCTTCAAAGCCTGGCTGCATAACAGCGGAACAGATCAAGAACATGTTCACCTTCTTCTTCCTTCACGGAGTATCAGCAACATTTCCAGAACCGGAGATGATTCAAGTACACTCTCCCTAAAAGACATATTACATAGACAGCGATTATCCTAGTCTAGAATTAGGATTGGAAAGTCATCAGAATACAGAGTAGTTGAGGTTTAGGGACTGGAGGAGGAGTGGATGAGGCTGTCCAATGTCAGCATGAGAATTTCTAAACTTCTAATTTTCAATTAGGAAACTGAACCTGATTAAACCCAGACAGCAAGAGCCAGTTCGTTTCAATGTAGAGACTTAAACACCTCAATAATAGCGCATCAGCTATACTAATGAGAGAAAAATGAATTATATGTTTTCTCAAGTTTTCATTTTTGATATGGCAGATATTACTGACATAATTTCAGGTAAGCTGGTACCTCAATAACATGAATAGGGCCTGTAAGGAGAGGAAAAGAACCAAAACTAAATGATTAAACAGAGATCTTCTCAATAGGAAGACACCAAATTGAGGGGGACTAAAGCAACTACAGAACAAGCCCCAGGGAGTTCAACTAGTGGCCCTAGACAATGTTAACAAAGTACGTTCTGGCAATTGTGGAAACCAAGAGGTCGATCCAGTGTTGTAGGCATGCCAGCAAGGTCCTGGATACTGTTCCAGCTGGCAGTGATACCTAATTCAGGTCCCACTAGATTGTAGGGATAAAGCCATTTCTAGTCTTCATCCCCTTTGAAGGTGGTTCTAAGACCTGGGTGGCAGGGCCTTCAAATGGACCTATCAGTATAGTCAGCCACAGCTTCAAAGGGAAAAGACTAAATTGTGTCTTCCGCTTTAGGAGTGTGTGCTTAATGAGAAAAATGGATACCAGCTTCTGTCCCCAAAGGGGAAGATACACCTTGGTCCTTTCTTTATAGAGATAGCCATTGGGTTCTTAATATATCTCCTCTTCCCTCCCATTTCAGTCTAGGGCCTGGGATGCCTTTAACAACTGTGCTTGATTTTACTGTCTTTCCTTTGTGTGTAAAATCTTCCCAAGGCCTCCATTCCACCTGCTTTGCCCAAGACCAATTGCTCACTTCTTATCTATTTTTCCCAAACAGTTTTAACTCCTTTCCTGGCATTGGCCTATTTCATCTTCATAACAACATGATGCAGGTACTGTTATCACATGCCACTGAATCTAAAAGTGAAAGTGTCACTTCAGTCGGGTCTGACTCTTTGCAGTCCCATGAACTGTTGCCCACCAGGCTCCTCTGTCCGTGGAATTCTCCAGGCAAGAATACTGGAGTGGGTTGCCATTCTCTTCTCCAGGGGATCTTCCCAACCCAGGGATAGAACCTGGGTCTCCTGCATGCAGCCAGATTCTTTACCATCTGAGCCACCAGGGAAGCCTAGAACGTGTCAATTATAAGATATACCATTATTTCATGTGCCACCAAGAAAGAAAAACAATTCCGATTAAATGTGACACATTGCTTTTTATCACTTAGAAATATTATTTTATTCTTACTGAGAGAGTTCTTTTAGGTTAGAATAGTAAGTAAGTGTTGAGAGTGTCTGCCTGATCCATGGTGATTGTAAGACATATACAGAGACACTAGTAAGTGGAAAAAATGTGTCTTAAAATCAATAAATATAATATTATCCCTGTTTACAGATGAGAAAACTGACACTCAGAGGACTTAAATATTTCCCCCAGGGGTGCACAGAAAATTAATAGCCAAGCCAAAATCTGAAGCCAAGCAACTCCGAATCCCATTCTTAACCCTTAGGGTTAGAAATCTATATTTTATACATTTGATTACTCTCAGCCCGGAGGATATTCATCAAACCCTAGGCTGTCGCCTCCAGAGCCTGGGCCCTTACCTACCATGCAACCTGCATCCTGCTGGGCACGTCTCTCAATAGGAGGGCTAGGGCCATCCAGAGGCAGGATCTCCTGCAGCCAGCCTTTCTTCTGCTGCTGCATGGCATTTGCCCGTGGTAATATTGAGAATTCTCTGCTTTGCCCTCTCTTTTCCCGTGGCTTTCAACACCAGGGTCAGACCCAGAATGTATCTCCATCTGCAGTTATTTTTTGGAAATCCACAGGTCTTCAGGGTGGGTGGTAGAACTTAGATCTAGGATGGTGGTAGAACTGCTGAAAACATCTTCGCTGGAATCCAGATGCTCAGGCACAAGTTGGAATGAGGTCCAAAAAAGGTAGGCCTCTCTTGGGGGTGGGTATGACCCACAGGAGAGTTTAAACAAGCACAATAAAGACCATATTATAGTTATCCATTGTTCACAAAACTAATGCATTGCTCTTTATGTGAATTTCTAGAAATGTGTTTCCCTAAGGGGAAAAAAAAGCTAATTAAAACCCTGAGCTCTCCAATACATAATCTTTTGAGGACTGCTCCTCAGATGTTCACTCTGACTTCTCCTTACAAGGTTCTCCACCCAACACTACCTGCTTCTGTAGCCACCTTGGGTCCTTCACCCTCTCCCTAGATGCCTCCTCAGAGGCCTCTTCCTGACAGAGCATAGTCTGCCTCGGATGAACTTCTTTTCTCATTCTTGCTCTCTGCTGTCTCTGCACCTGGGTCTGTGTGATGAGAAGCATACCTGGTTCTAGACTCAAACCCTGCTAAAACATCTTTCCCAGCTTTGGAACATTGCTGAGA
Organism: Aepyceros melampus; assembly: GCA_006408695.1. NCBI lineage: Eukaryota > Metazoa > Chordata > Mammalia > Artiodactyla > Bovidae > Aepyceros > Aepyceros melampus. The sequence continues at coordinate 152,771 of SJXQ01009971.1, forward strand.
CTACAGTTCCAGTAGTTCTCATCCCTGGCTACAGTAAGAATTAAATGAGGAACTTTTAAAAATACCAATATCAGCTCCAGCCCCAGAGATCCCAGTTTTGCTGGTGTGAGGTAGGGGCCAGACATCCATAACAGACAAGTTCACTAGGTGATTCTTATTGCAGCCAGAGTCAAGAACCTCAGCCAGATGAGCACAGCTGTCTAATCCTAAAGCTCAAGGACCCAACAATGAAGCAGTCAGGCACAGAGGAAGTAAGGGGAAGCTGGAACCCTAGGCTGGAGCAGGCAGTGGCAGCCCACTCCAGTACTCTGGCCTGGAAAATCCCATGGACAGAGGAGCCTGGTGGGCTTCAGGCCATGGGGTCGCTAAGAGTCGGACACGACTGAGCAACTTCACTTTCATTTTTCACTTTCATGCATTAGAGGAGGAAATGGCAACCCACTCCAGTGTTCTTGCCTGGAGAATCCCAGGGATGGGGGAGCCTGGTGGGCTGCCGTCTATGGGGTCGCACAGAGTCGGACACGACTGAAGCGATTTAGCAGCAGCAGGAGTCCTAGGCAGAGTCCCTCCTAATGACTTCCTGGGCTCTGGGACACACCTGGCCCAGAGCTCTCTCATCCAGAAATGACGTCCAGATCTAGTTGCCAGGCCCAGCTAGACCTATTTTTTCCTACATTATTTCTACTTTTGTTTTTACCTCATGTTGCAGGTACTTCAGTCATTTCATAAATACTGACATCAACAGCTAACCTTCTCACAAGTACAGAACACTCATATATTCATAATTTGTTAACAATACTTAAACCCAAGATATATTTCATTTAAAACCTTCATAATATCAAGGATTCAAATCTAGAGCAACAGAATATTGTACACTGTGACATGTGAATATGCCTGCTGGAGAAGAAGCTTATGGAAGCATAAAAAACCTCCATACGTAGTTGAAACACCCTCAGAACTGTTGTATGTTGCCACAGTGATGTTGCAAGGTCCAAAAGGTTCTATTCACTTGGGGAATTATAAAATAAACCGTTTCAGGAACTTAGTCCTCCCCCTCCCTCGAATGTCCTGGAAGAGCTCACAGAGAAGCAGTAGCTGTCAGCTGACTGCCTGACTTCTGCTTTCCTGCTCTTCCTTCATCTGACTGCAGTCTTGCCAAAGCTTAGCCACAGGGAAGCAGGAGGGGCAAAATGTCCTTCTATGATTGCCAAAAGGCCCTGCATATTGCAGTGTAACTGCCTGCCTCCTCCACAGCGGACACACATTCCTCTCGGACTCAATCACAAGCTAGATCTCTCACTATGAGGAAACTGCTCAGCCAGCCCAGAAGTAAAACAAACAAGCAAACAAAAAAAATCATGTCACACACAGAAAATAAAATTACCTGTTATGTAGAGCAATATTATTTCAGACCTGCTGCTCTGTCCACTTCCCTGCCTCCCAACCCTTACTTGCCTGGTGGACGCGGACTGGGTGGCAGATGATCTCTCTTAATTATATAGCCTGAGGTAACTTGTGACAAACAATCCCTCCCCAAATGCCGTTTTTATTGTAGTGTGCCTGAAATGTGATCTCCAAGAGCGACTTCTCAGCCCATCCCTACTCCCTGGAACAGCTGATGGCTCCTTGAGGATGGATGACCCCAAAGGAGACTTCAGCACCCTTTACCAGATGGTTTCCCAGTCATCAGCCTCTTGTTACAAGCTCCGGGTGATCAAGTATGGTTCAAGAGAACCTCCCTAATCCATGCAAAATTTATTGGTTCCAGCAAAGAAGACTAAGATGGAGGGCAAGGGCATCCCCAAATGTCAGGCAGCAGAGGGTCAATTCCAGAGCAGCAACTACAGGTGTGGGCATGAAATTTCAAGGTCAGGCTGCTCAATATGTGGAGATGAATGAGGAGACAGTGAAAGATATGTCTCAGTAGAATACTCTAAAGTCTGGATGAAGACTGGAAATCCAGAAAGTTTCTGAGAATGCAGAGGGAAAAAAAGAAACAGAACGATGTTTATCTATTCAGCAAATGTTTATTGAACACCTACTATGTTTAGACATCAGGACAGAGATCTGATCTTCAAGGAATGAGTGGCACCTAGGGTCTACTCTACCTTTCTATTTCTTTAAGTACTAGAATTCTTGTTTCCAAGAGAATCAGTTCCAGAGCTGAATTAAGAATGATGGCAAAGACCACTTTTACTGCTTCCTAGTTCTGTCACAGTGCTCATGTACAGGTGTCTGAGTAAGCTTGTCTACGGACTTGGGACCATGGATGCTGCTGGGGAAACTGCTTAAACGCAGTCTCTTCTTAACTGTGTCTTCTGTCAGCATCTTGCCACAGAAGAACCAGGTCTGGGATGCAGATCGTTAGCATACTGTTGTGTCATGTGGTTGCTGCAGCAGGAATGAATGGGACAGAGTAAGCTCAGGAGAGGAAATACCCATCAGAGTCTTGAGGTCTCAGAATAGGTGCTGTGTTCATTAATTCACAGACTTTGAGATTCTGCTGTGTGCCATATACCCTGATAGGTACATCCTAAGGTGAATAATTCACAGGCCCTAACCTAAAAGATTTCACAATACAGTCTTAGACTTAAGCTAAATTTAAGTGGATCTGGGTCAAGGTTCTGGATACCACTAAGGAGCCTCACATTTCCATTGTCTCTTCCCAGGGCTCTAAAATCCAGTGGGGTCTGCGAGTCATTGACATATGGACTCCCCTTCATCCTCAGACCCACAAGCTGTTGGCGGCTGGAATGGGATGAGCTGGAAACAAATAGCAGCATTTCCATGCTTTGTGTCACAGCCTACTGGTGAGTACCCATGTCACCAGGTGATGAAGAGTGTTAAAGTACCCACCATAGGGAAGCAGCTAATTTAATCCTGCCTTGATCCCAAATCTGTCCCAGTCAGAGGATAGAGAAAAACTGGACATACTTTGAAATATGGATTAAGTATGACTTGCCTTTGTTGGTTTCATGCTACAGAGAATAATTCCTGAATTCAGTTATATGACACTAAACTTGAAAATCCCTGATTTTACATTTTAATGGCAACAGGGAATTGTCCTTAAGTAACTATATCTTAAACCCTATTTTCTTCCTATCACTATGCTGGATATTATGGTTTGTTTCAATGAAGAACACATACTCTATGCTAGAAATTGTGCTAAGTCTCAGATATTCAGTCTATTATGGTAAACATCATCTGTGGTCTCAAAAAACTTTCTGATGAAAGAGACAGAATTAAATATGTATATTCTTAATTGTGAGAAGTTTATGAAGGAAAACAAGGGCTTGCTATAATACAGCCTGTCTATGAAAGGGATGATTAAACTGAGATCTTCCAGATGAAGGAATTAGCTAGGTGAAGGGTGGCAGGAAGACCATTCCAGGTGCAGAGAAATGCATGTGCAAAGACCCAAAGGCTAGAAAGAGCTGATCCTCAAATCAAGAGTGGAATGATCATTGTGACTGAAACAAAATGAGCAAGAATAGAGAGAGCCAAAAGGTAAGGAGCTAAAAGTGAGCAGGGTAAAGTCATACCAGGATTTGTAGCCCAAACTGAGGACTTGGGACTTTATGTACAGAAAGAAATCATTAGAAATAACATCACCTATTTAAATGTTTAAATGATTAATTGTGCCAAAATTTAGAAATGAACTTTCTGAAGCAAAAATGAAAACAAGAAAATGAGATAGGAGGGCACTGAAGTAGTCTAGGCAAGAGACGATTTTGGCTTGGAATTGGATATTGAAGTCAAAATGAGAAAAGTAATTCAATTAAAGCAGTATTTTAGAGAAGAGAACTTGTGAAGGATTGGATATAGGGAGAGAGGAAGAGGAAAGTATCAAATAACTGCCTGGTTTCTGGTTTACCATTTCCTGAAATTAAAAATCTAAAAAAATCATACACATGAAACAGTAACACAACACTGAGAAAGCAAAATGAAAAAACTGTAAATACAATTCAGGATTGAGTATAACTGCTTAGTGGTTACAGAATAACAGTTTGACCCAGTAGGGTATGGGCGATCAAGACAACACAATAATGTGTCTCTTTCACTATCAGAAGCAGACTTCTTTTTTCCTGTTTCAAAGCCCACACTCCCTTTTAGGTCCACCCACTGAGTTCCTGTTTCCTATCTGACGAACACCCATCTCCTATCTTTGCAGAGCAGAGGCAACAGATACCTTCTGACTGTTAAAGCCCAACCGCTCAATTTACTATACTCTACCTGATTCCTCAGGATCTTGGAGATCTACTGGGGAGAAATTTCTCTCAAGGGGCTTCAATACATTCTTTTGAACATGATATCTTAAACAGACATTTGCATTTTAATACACTGATAGAGGGAGTATAAATTTTCTGAAAAGTGGTAACTCTCAACACTTTAATTCCACTACCAGGAATATAGCCCACGAAAACAATGAGAAAAGAGAGAAAAGATATACGTATGGTCATGTTTATCTCAGTGTTATTTACAATGGTAAAACCTGGAAACAACTTTAATGTCCTGAATAGAGAAATGGTTAAATTGAAATAGGGGAAAGGTTAGAGGAACAATTCACCCAAGCAATGGGGTATTATATAGCAATAAGCGTTTATAGTAAGGATGGAAAAGACTATTCTTTTCCATCCTGGCTTACATCACATGAGATTAGAGTCTCTCGGCCTCTAAACTTGGAGTGTGAGAATCCATATTTATTCATTCAACAAATATTTATTGAGTGCTTCCCAGGTGGTTCAGTGGTAAAGAATCCGCCGGCCAGTACAGAAGACACAGAAGACTCGGGCTTGGTCCCTGGGTTGGGAAGATGCCCAGAGGAGGAAATGGCAACCCACTCCAGAACTCTTGCCTGGAGAATCCCATAGACAGAGGCGCCTGGCAGGCTACAGTCCTTGAGGTTGCAAAGTCAGACGGGACTGAGCAACTAAGCGTGCATTTATTGAGCACTGTGTGCCGGGTATAATTGTAGAGGCCAAAAAGACCTCTTCTTTATCACTCCCCTCTCATGGAAACTCACAAGTATGTAGTTGATCGAATTCTAGTAGATACTGATTTTTGGTAGCACTTATTATAATAAGAGCCAGTCACATAACCAACTGCTTTGCATATCTTAACTCGTTTAATCCTCACAGTAATTCCATGAGATAGATTGCTATCCTTATTTTTACAGATAGAGAAGACTGAAAAGAGTGACTTACCAAAGGTCACACAGCTACTGAAGTGATCAGAATTTGAATGTAGTTCTGCTGACTACATACTTTTTAAAAATATATGTCATACTTTTAACTCCTTGGCTAAGTTTCTGCTACCAGTGTAGCCGGAGGTTAAAGCGTCTGCCTGGAATGCAGGAGATCAGGGTTCGATCCCTGGGTCGGGAAGATCCCCTGGAGGAGGAAATGGCAACCCACTCCAGTATTCTTGCCTGGAGAATCCCATGGAGGGAGGAGCCTGGTAGGCTACAGTCCATGGGGTCACAAAGAGTCGGACACGACTGAGTGACTTCACTAACAGCACCAAAGCTAATCCTCCCTTCACTTAACACCCCATGCCTCTGTGCTTCACTGGACTTGAATTCACTTAAACTGGTAGTAAGTACTTAGTTCTTTACCTGTGTTGTGCTTCTTGTGCTCCACTCCATCAGATCAAAGACCACTCTCCTTTTCTAGAAAGGAAAGAAGCAAAATAGTGTTTGAATGGCTCTCCCTTCTTGCTTCTCACATGGCATCTCCAAGCAGCAAAAAGCCTGAAAGGCAGTGTGTTATGGAGGGGAAAATTCACAAGCTTCTGTTCATTCATTCAACACTAAATACTTTTGGAGCCTCTACTATGTGACAAACTTATTTAGAGTTTTAACCTTCCTGATCCTATTTTTACAAGTTCTCAGCACTTCTTTAAGCCCACTCTTGGTTTAATTCTTTCTCATACCTCTTTCATATGTTCTTTCAAAATCTGATGTCATCGGCTCCCCATGTAAATCTTTTGACTTCTTTTTTTTTTAACTTCTGTTTCTCACTTTGTTGTTTCCCCTCCAGCTAACTTCTCATTCTAACTTCTGTCTTTCTGTTAATAGCAGCTCCACCACTGCCTACTCACCCAGGCTTGAAACCTCAGTCACTTTCAGCCTTCTCACCCTTTACACCCACTTCATTCCTAAGTCATATCAAATTTTTTCTCATGAGTTGTAACTGTTCTTCCCTTCCCCTTCCCACTGCTTGTTCTCACCAAGACTTCGTCAATAAACTCCTAATTCGCTTCCCCATGTCCAGTCACTCTTCTAATTTGCTCTGTTCTTTAGGTCAGGTTCGTCTTTGTGAAGCATTCCCCTAATGTCACCTGATTACTTATGTCTTGCCTGCTCTAACACCATAACATCTATTGTATGTATTTTTTCCTATCTTATTATCATTATCTTAGGCCAAGTCCCCGTTCCCTCTTTCCTTTAATATTACAGTAATCGCTTAACTTGGCTCAATGCTTTTAGTGTTTCCCCTTCCCAATCCACTTTCCATACTGTTGCCAGATTAATCTTCTTGAAACACAACACTGATCCTGCCACTCTTCAGCTTAAAACTACTTTGTGGCTTACTTTCTTACTATTAATCATATTTTAAAGTCTATATTCCTTAGCTAGGTATTCAAACTCCATCCTTGCCTCCCGTTATTCTCCTTCCTGTATCATACAGTCCAACCAAATTAAAATACAAACTTAAAATCACCCCACAATTGAACTTTTTTTCATGATGTCCCTTCTCCTATCTCCATCTATTCAAATTCTACCTCATTCTGAAGGACTCAGCTCAGACGTTGCTCCTGCGATGAGGCCTTTCTGGATGCCTATATTTACCAGTAGACTTTGTCATTCTGTTTCCTTTTGGAGAAAAGTATATTTCAATTTGTTTTTAAAATATATGATCCTATGATTTTGGTTAAAGCCTATGATATAAATTTGACTACCCAGGCTCTAGGAAAACATGGTTGCCTTTTCCTGAAATTTCTACCACTTCCCCATTTTACCAACTAATTCCTCAGCCTTTTTCAAATTTAGGTTTAGAGTAGAAACTTCTTTTGCTATCTCTCTTTGTTGGAAGTCAAGACCTTGCAGTTTTCTTTTCTTTTTTCTTTTCTCATTTTCTTTATTTGGTAGGAATGTTTTCAATATAATTCAAGTAGTACTTTATGCCAATAATGATTTTATTGGGAACAAGCAGCTTTGCCTTTTTCTTTATAGTTCCCATGATTAGAACAATACATGGAACACAGCAGGTTCTCAATAAATGTCCATAAATACCATTTAAATTTTTTATTTTTTAATTTATTTATGTTTAATTGGAGGATAATTGCTTTATAGTATTGTGTTGGTTTCTACTATATATCATGAATCAGCCATAGGTATACATATGTCCCCTCCCTCTTGAACCTCACTCCCACCTCCCACCCCACCCCACCCC